>CM072866.1:25342500-25770000 GCA_036937835.1 Pampus argenteus | reverse complement strand
CCTTCGACCCCAACAACATGACCAGGCCTGGTCATCATGGGACCGGAGAGGGAGGGAAGCCAGAGGGGGGGCCCGTGCACTTCCCGGCCCTCGTCTAGGGGGACGGGCTAACCCTTTGCCTAACCAGCCAGTGCCACCTTTTGGTTCCTCTTCCTTCTCGCGTCCTCCCCCCTTGCCACCAAGGTCCTGGAGACCACAAACCAGGTCGTACGCGGACGTCACACGACCAGCCAATCCCGGAGTTTTCTTCAATAACAGGGGTTATGGGCAAGGGTTTCGGAAAGGGCAGAGGGGAAGAGACTTACAGTCTCGAGGGGAGGCGCGGTACATCCCTGTGAGCCCAAAATTTGGTAGATTGGCGAGACAAATTAAGAAGGTGATCAAAATTGTCCACCATCTACGGAATGTCACAGAGGACTCAGGGAAACCGCAGCCCTTGATGATAGCCAGGATGGTAGAAGTCCTGGCTACGGTTATTAAGCCAGCGGCTCCCAAGGCAAAGACCGCTGAGATGATTCTTGGCAACGCCAAAAACTGGGGCTACACCTCAATGATCATTCTACAGGACCATTATGAAGAGGCCTTGGAGGAGGCCCTGAGGGATCTCACCCCAGACCCCAGCCTCCGTTGGAGGGAGGTTTTTGAGGTGGCTACCAGATGGGCAATAAAGAACCTGCCACGGCTGCCGCGAGAGGTTGTGGACCATGCTGAGGCGCTGGTCGCGGCAGCCCTGGAACCGATGCCACAAGACAGACAGACTAACACCGGGAGACAAACAGACGAACCCGAACAACCAACATTGAGAAGACAGAGACAGACACAAGAGGAGGTTGAGTTCCTGGAAGAGGTGGTCGTGCCCCCAGGGAGGGGGCAACAGACACAGGGACCTCCCAGGACCAGAGATGGATCCTCCCAAGTGGAACCACAGGACGGTCCTCCTGCCCCACTAACGACCGCTGCAGTCCCATTGGACAGGGGACAAGAGACAAGGAGAAGGACAGATCAGCAGGTACAAACCGGGGATACAACACGGAGGACGGGTCGACAGAACGGACAGGAACCTCCTGAGATTGAAGAACTGGAGGATGGGGAAAATGTAGCACCACCTGTCTTGCTAGAACCTCCAAAGGAACGGAGAGTCAACAGAGGACGACAAACGGGCTCGGGACCAGGGACAGAGGGAGGACAGCCATCAGGGGACGTTTCACTCGCAGGGCCTCCTCCCAGGGCAATTACAGTTCAGGCCCAGGTCCTTCGGGATCCCATTGAGGATGACCCCTTTACAGATGATCCTGGGGAAGGGGTTAGAGACGCGTTGGGCATGACGGATGTTCCGGGTGCCAACCAGGGCCAGGGCCCAGCAATTCCCCTGTTCACTGCCATGAGACACATCAAGACGGACAAGAAGTCAGTGGATTGGACACTGTCTGTTTCAAAGAAGTGGATCATCATCGGGGACTCGAATGTGGGAAGATTACCAAGGCATGATATCCCTCATCTACAAATCGATAGCTACCCAGGGGCAAACTTTAGACACATGGCGGGAATTTTGTCCAAGGCCGTAGTGCAGCTCCTGGTAGAGAAGGTCGTCATTTCTTGTGGGATCAACAGTAGGGCCCAGAAGGTCAAGGAGACTACAGTTAAACAGTTGCAGACTGCCATAAGAACAGCAAAGGCGAGATTCCCGTACGCGGAATTATGGATCCCGCTCCTGAACTATTCTATGGACCTTCCGAGTGAGGAACAGTGGAATCTCCATCAGCTGAATGCGCATATCTACAAAAATATGCCACACATTCCTCAACTGAGCACAGACAGTTTTGAGTGTGAGTCAGACAATGTCCACTGGACAAGAGGAACGGCTAGGGCTATGTTCCAGCACTGGTCCAAAACTTTAAACTTACAGGCCCCATAAGCCCTCAGAGGGAGGGGCCTCAGGGGGATAGGCCCCAAGCCACACCAAATGTGGTAATTTTGGCTAAGAACTTTGTTCCGAGTAGAGAACAGTTGGGAGTGTTGGAAAGGGGATTATCATTTGTTCCAACCCTAAATTTAGAGAGGGGTCAAAAGAATCAACTTAAGGCTGATATACAGAGCTACCATCGTAGACTTAGTTTGGCTACATATTTTAAAGACTCGGATCGATCTACAATTACACCTTTTATCCCACCCTCAAATTGGGTTCCGCCCTCACATAAATTACCCCTAGAGTTTCACTTATTGGTCCAGCAGGACTGGGAAGTCTTCAAAAAGTATTATAAAAGCTATCCAGAAAAACAGAACTTAACAAATGAAGAAATGGAAGCAATTAAACAATTAAATAAAGCTAAAAATATCGAAATTAAACCGGCGGACAAGGGGAGTGCGGTGGTGATCCTTGATAGGGAACAATACATTGAGGAAGTAACAAGACAATTAAACGATCAGGTGTACTACAAAAAACTGCAAGAACCAATATATTTGGAAACTATACCCTTAATTCATACTATTGTTAATTCTTTAAAAACGAAAAAATTCATTAATTCTCGGCAGGCTAAATATTTAAAAGGATTTAATGAACCGAGAGAGAGGAGGTTTTATATTCTCCCGAAAATCCACAAGCCCCCAGAGAAATGGACAATTCCTTTTGTTTTACCCCCGGGCAGGCCGATAGTCTCGGATTGTAGTAGCGAGACTTATGCTACGGCAGAGTTTGTTGAGTATCATTTACATCCCCTCTCGATTCTGCATCCCGCATACATAAAGGATACATATCATTTTATAGAGATAGTAAAAAATTTGAAAATTCCGTCGACCTCCTTTTTCTTTAGTTTAGATGTCGATAGTTTGTATACGAACATCGACATTGAAGCAGGATTGGCTACAATCCGAAAAACCTTTGCAAAATACCCAAGGGTCGACAGACCGGATGAGGAGGTACTTCAGCTATTAGAGATTAATCTCAGACGGAATGATTTTGTTTTTAATGGGGAGTTTTATTTGCAGATAAAGGGGACGGCAATGGGGAAACGTTTTGCGCCCTCATATGCCAATATTTTCATGGCCTGGTGGGAGGAGGAGGCTCTAAAAAAGTGCTCCTTAAAGCCTCTACATTATTTTAGATATCTCGACGATATCTGGGGGGTATGGACGCATTCTTTGGAGGATTTTCATCAGTTTATTGACACATTGAACTCTCAGGATCCATCGATCCAATTAAAATTTGACATTGATCCATTATCTATAGACTTTTTGGATACAACAGTTTATAAAGGTCCAGGTTTTACTTCTGGCAGCCCCTTGGAAATCAAAGTGTTTTTCAAAAAAACGGACACACATGCCCTTTTATATAAATCAAGTTTTCATCCGAGACATACATTCAAAGGAATTGTTAAATCTCAATTGTTACGTTTTTACAGAATCTGCACCAAGGATGAAGATTTCTGGGAGGCAGTGAGATGTTTATTCAAAGCCCTGATCAAGAGAGGATACTCAAGATCTTTCCTAAAAACATGTCTTAAATCTTTTAAAACACAAAAATTGGTTTATCCAAAAAGAAAGGTTCCCCTCATCACTCAATTTTCATCAGTTAGCACTACACTTAATGACAAACTGAAGAACAATTTTGAATTGTTCTTGGGAGGAACAGGCCCCTTAAAAAACTATGAGGTTATTTCAGCCTACCGTAAAAATAAAAGCCTGAAAGATTGGTTGATCCGGGCGAAACTTAGGTCATTAGAAGACTCCAGTAAAGAAATGGAAAATTTTAGTTCTTTGAGATATATAAAAAATTATAATAACAAGAAGATCTTTAAACTGGATCAAGTCTTTAAGCCACAGACCACAAATGTGGTGTATTTGATTTTTTGTTTAAAATGTGGTAAAAAATATGTGGGAGAAACACGTAATTCTCTTAGGACAAGAATGTGGCAACACAAATATAACATAAAAAACAAAAAAGAAACCAATACTCCCTTGGTAAGACACTTTTTATTACATGGTTTTCAGGCACTTAGAATAGCTGGTATCCAGAGTAACAGTACGTGGACTATAAAGGAAAGGAAATCAATAGAGAGGAGGTGGATCTACACTTTAGGCACTAAGGAACCGAATGGGTTGAATACCAAATATAATTAAGAATTGGAGGAATTAGGGAAAATGTAGCTATAAGGCATTTTTTAGTCTTGGCCCTGGATGGATGAAACTAGGCGTCTTTTAGTCTGTTCCATTTCAGGTGCACAGTATTTTGTCTATTGCGTGTGGAAAATAAAAGGCGTTATTTAGTCTTTCCATTGGTGGAACATGAAGGGGATTACCCGTTTATATTTTCATAATCCCAATCCTTGTCTTATTACCTAAACCTAACCCTTTTAATTTCCTAAACCTAACCATTTTTCTTCTAATTGCCTAAACCTAACCCTTATATTTCCTAAACCTAACCATTTTTCTTCTAATTGCCTAAACCTAACCCTTTTAGATTTCCTAAACCTAACCATTTTTTCTTCCACTTGCCTAAACCTAACCATCTCCTCTAATTACCTAACCCTAACCCTTTTATATTTCCTAAACCTAACCATTTTCCTCCACTTGCCTAAACCTAACCATTCTTTCTATTTGGCCTAAACCTAACCAATTTTATCTAGTGCCTAAACCTAACCACTTTTATCTAGTGCCTAAACCTAACCTATTACTTTCCCGTTACTTACTAGCCCTTACCATGTCTCTATCCTTACCCTAACCAATTTATCCCTTTAATTTTTAATCCTTGCCTAAACTTAACCCTAATCATTATTTTATTTCGTATACCTTGCGTAACCTGAGTTTTTAACACTTTTAGTTGTTTTTATAAAAAGTTCCAGCATTTAACAGGTTAATGTTAAAACCCTAATCATTATTTTATTTCGTATACTTTGCCTAACCTGAGTTTTTAACACTTTTAGTTGTTTTTATAAAAAGTTCCAGCATTTAACAGGTTAATGCTGATGTTTCGTTTGCTTGCAGTTTTAGACGAGAGATATTTGGGCGAGAGATGTTTTAGGCGAGAACCAGAGGGTATATAAGGAGAGGCGTTCAGAACTCAGCCATTTCACTCTGGAGCTCCACAGGAACAGCAGCAGCAAGTGCTGGCAAGCTGATTTTAGTTTTTATTGTTGCCCAGCCTGAAGAAGATATTTATTTAATCGAAACGTCGCGATTGGGCACAATTTTTAGTTGATTTTTGGTTTTTGAAGATAATACCTCGTATAAGAGAAGATATTTGAGTTTTTTCAATTTTAATTATAAAACCTCGTTAAAAGAGAAGATATTTGAGTTATTTTTTGGTTTTTTCAATCAAGTTTTTTACAAAAATAATTGGATAAGTTAATTCATTGATTTCATTTATATATACAACATTTAAAAACAATTTCATTTATTCATTTCATTCCTTTATATATAAAAAAAACTTTTAAAAAAACACACACCCATCACTCCTTGACCATCATGGCTTATGACCAGGAGGATGGGTGGCAACTGGTTCGTCGCGGGAGGAGGGGTCGCCCCCGTGACAGAACCCATGACCTTCGACCCCAACAACATGACCAGGCCTGGTCATCATGGGACCGGAGAGGGAGGGAAGCCAGAGGGGGGGCCCGTGCACTTCCCGGCCCTCGTCTAGGGGGACGGGCTAACCCTTTGCCTAACCAGCCAGTGCCACCTTTTGGTTCCTCTTCCTTCTCGCGTCCTCCCCCCTTGCCACCAAGGTCCTGGAGACCACAAACCAGGTCGTACGCGGACGTCACACGACCAGCCAATCCCGGAGTTTTCTTCAATAACAGGGGTTATGGGCAAGGGTTTCGGAAAGGGCAGAGGGGAAGAGACTTACAGTCTCGAGGGGAGGCGCGGTACATCCCTGTGAGCCCAAAATTTGGTAGATTGGCGAGACAAATTAAGAAGGTGATCAAAATTGTCCACCATCTACGGAATGTCACAGAGGACTCAGGGAAACCGCAGCCCTTGATGATAGCCAGGATGGTAGAAGTCCTGGCTACGGTTATTAAGCCAGCGGCTCCCAAGGCAAAGACCGCTGAGATGATTCTTGGCAACGCCAAAAACTGGGGCTACACCTCAATGATCATTCTACAGGACCATTATGAAGAGGCCTTGGAGGAGGCCCTGAGGGATCTCACCCCAGACCCCAGCCTCCGTTGGAGGGAGGTTTTTGAGGTGGCTACCAGATGGGCAATAAAGAACCTGCCACGGCTGCCGCGAGAGGTTGTGGACCATGCTGAGGCGCTGGTCGCGGCAGCCCTGGAACCGATGCCACAAGACAGACAGACTAACACCGGGAGACAAACAGACGAACCCGAACAACCAACATTGAGAAGACAGAGACAGACACAAGAGGAGGTTGAGTTCCTGGAAGAGGTGGTCGTGCCCCCAGGGAGGGGGCAACAGACACAGGGACCTCCCAGGACCAGAGATGGATCCTCCCAAGTGGAACCACAGGACGGTCCTCCTGCCCCACTAACGACCGCTGCAGTCCCATTGGACAGGGGACAAGAGACAAGGAGAAGGACAGATCAGCAGGTACAAACCGGGGATACAACACGGAGGACGGGTCGACAGAACGGACAGGAACCTCCTGAGATTGAAGAACTGGAGGATGGGGAAAATGTAGCACCACCTGTCTTGCTAGAACCTCCAAAGGAACGGAGAGTCAACAGAGGACGACAAACGGGCTCGGGACCAGGGACAGAGGGAGGACAGCCATCAGGGGACGTTTCACTCGCAGGGCCTCCTCCCAGGGCAATTACAGTTCAGGCCCAGGTCCTTCGGGATCCCATTGAGGATGACCCCTTTACAGATGATCCTGGGGAAGGGGTTAGAGACGCGTTGGGCATGACGGATGTTCCGGGTGCCAACCAGGGCCAGGGCCCAGCAATTCCCCTGTTCACTGCCATGAGACACATCAAGACGGACAAGAAGTCAGTGGATTGGACACTGTCTGTTTCAAAGAAGTGGATCATCATCGGGGACTCGAATGTGGGAAGATTACCAAGGCATGATATCCCTCATCTACAAATCGATAGCTACCCAGGGGCAAACTTTAGACACATGGCGGGAATTTTGTCCAAGGCCGTAGTGCAGCTCCTGGTAGAGAAGGTCGTCATTTCTTGTGGGATCAACAGTAGGGCCCAGAAGGTCAAGGAGACTACAGTTAAACAGTTGCAGACTGCCATAAGAACAGCAAAGGCGAGATTCCCGTACGCGGAATTATGGATCCCGCTCCTGAACTATTCTATGGACCTTCCGAGTGAGGAACAGTGGAATCTCCATCAGCTGAATGCGCATATCTACAAAAATATGCCACACATTCCTCAACTGAGCACAGACAGTTTTGAGTGTGAGTCAGACAATGTCCACTGGACAAGAGGAACGGCTAGGGCTATGTTCCAGCACTGGTCCAAAACTTTAAACTTACAGGCCCCATAAGCCCTCAGAGGGAGGGGCCTCAGGGGGATAGGCCCCAAGCCACACCAAATGTGGTAATTTTGGCTAAGAACTTTGTTCCGAGTAGAGAACAGTTGGGAGTGTTGGAAAGGGGATTATCATTTGTTCCAACCCTAAATTTAGAGAGGGGTCAAAAGAATCAACTTAAGGCTGATATACAGAGCTACCATCGTAGACTTAGTTTGGCTACATATTTTAAAGACTCGGATCGATCTACAATTACACCTTTTATCCCACCCTCAAATTGGGTTCCGCCCTCACATAAATTACCCCTAGAGTTTCACTTATTGGTCCAGCAGGACTGGGAAGTCTTCAAAAAGTATTATAAAAGCTATCCAGAAAAACAGAACTTAACAAATGAAGAAATGGAAGCAATTAAACAATTAAATAAAGCTAAAAATATCGAAATTAAACCGGCGGACAAGGGGAGTGCGGTGGTGATCCTTGATAGGGAACAATACATTGAGGAAGTAACAAGACAATTAAACGATCAGGTGTACTACAAAAAACTGCAAGAACCAATATATTTGGAAACTATACCCTTAATTCATACTATTGTTAATTCTTTAAAAACGAAAAAATTCATTAATTCTCGGCAGGCTAAATATTTAAAAGGATTTAATGAACCGAGAGAGAGGAGGTTTTATATTCTCCCGAAAATCCACAAGCCCCCAGAGAAATGGACAATTCCTTTTGTTTTACCCCCGGGCAGGCCGATAGTCTCGGATTGTAGTAGCGAGACTTATGCTACGGCAGAGTTTGTTGAGTATCATTTACATCCCCTCTCGATTCTGCATCCCGCATACATAAAGGATACATATCATTTTATAGAGATAGTAAAAAATTTGAAAATTCCGTCGACCTCCTTTTTCTTTAGTTTAGATGTCGATAGTTTGTATACGAACATCGACATTGAAGCAGGATTGGCTACAATCCGAAAAACCTTTGCAAAATACCCAAGGGTCGACAGACCGGATGAGGAGGTACTTCAGCTATTAGAGATTAATCTCAGACGGAATGATTTTGTTTTTAATGGGGAGTTTTATTTGCAGATAAAGGGGACGGCAATGGGGAAACGTTTTGCGCCCTCATATGCCAATATTTTCATGGCCTGGTGGGAGGAGGAGGCTCTAAAAAAGTGCTCCTTAAAGCCTCTACATTATTTTAGATATCTCGACGATATCTGGGGGGTATGGACGCATTCTTTGGAGGATTTTCATCAGTTTATTGACACATTGAACTCTCAGGATCCATCGATCCAATTAAAATTTGACATTGATCCATTATCTATAGACTTTTTGGATACAACAGTTTATAAAGGTCCAGGTTTTACTTCTGGCAGCCCCTTGGAAATCAAAGTGTTTTTCAAAAAAACGGACACACATGCCCTTTTATATAAATCAAGTTTTCATCCGAGACATACATTCAAAGGAATTGTTAAATCTCAATTGTTACGTTTTTACAGAATCTGCACCAAGGATGAAGATTTCTGGGAGGCAGTGAGATGTTTATTCAAAGCCCTGATCAAGAGAGGATACTCAAGATCTTTCCTAAAAACATGTCTTAAATCTTTTAAAACACAAAAATTGGTTTATCCAAAAAGAAAGGTTCCCCTCATCACTCAATTTTCATCAGTTAGCACTACACTTAATGACAAACTGAAGAACAATTTTGAATTGTTCTTGGGAGGAACAGGCCCCTTAAAAAACTATGAGGTTATTTCAGCCTACCGTAAAAATAAAAGCCTGAAAGATTGGTTGATCCGGGCGAAACTTAGGTCATTAGAAGACTCCAGTAAAGAAATGGAAAATTTTAGTTCTTTGAGATATATAAAAAATTATAATAACAAGAAGATCTTTAAACTGGATCAAGTCTTTAAGCCACAGACCACAAATGTGGTGTATTTGATTTTTTGTTTAAAATGTGGTAAAAAATATGTGGGAGAAACACGTAATTCTCTTAGGACAAGAATGTGGCAACACAAATATAACATAAAAAACAAAAAAGAAACCAATACTCCCTTGGTAAGACACTTTTTATTACATGGTTTTCAGGCACTTAGAATAGCTGGTATCCAGAGTAACAGTACGTGGACTATAAAGGAAAGGAAATCAATAGAGAGGAGGTGGATCTACACTTTAGGCACTAAGGAACCGAATGGGTTGAATACCAAATATAATTAAGAATTGGAGGAATTAGGGAAAATGTAGCTATAAGGCATTTTTTAGTCTTGGCCCTGGATGGATGAAACTAGGCGTCTTTTAGTCTGTTCCATTTCAGGTGCACAGTATTTTGTCTATTGCGTGTGGAAAATAAAAGGCGTTATTTAGTCTTTCCATTGGTGGAACATGAAGGGGATTACCCGTTTATATTTTCATAATCCCAATCCTTGTCTTATTACCTAAACCTAACCCTTTTAATTTCCTAAACCTAACCATTTTTCTTCTAATTGCCTAAACCTAACCCTTATATTTCCTAAACCTAACCATTTTTCTTCTAATTGCCTAAACCTAACCCTTTTAGATTTCCTAAACCTAACCATTTTTTCTTCCACTTGCCTAAACCTAACCATCTCCTCTAATTACCTAACCCTAACCCTTTTATATTTCCTAAACCTAACCATTTTCCTCCACTTGCCTAAACCTAACCATTCTTTCTATTTGGCCTAAACCTAACCAATTTTATCTAGTGCCTAAACCTAACCACTTTTATCTAGTGCCTAAACCTAACCTATTACTTTCCCGTTACTTACTAGCCCTTACCATGTCTCTATCCTTACCCTAACCAATTTATCCCTTTAATTTTTAATCCTTGCCTAAACTTAACCCTAATCATTATTTTATTTCGTATACCTTGCGTAACCTGAGTTTTTAACACTTTTAGTTGTTTTTATAAAAAGTTCCAGCATTTAACAGGTTAATGTTAAAACCCTAATCATTATTTTATTTCGTATACTTTGCCTAACCTGAGTTTTTAACACTTTTAGTTGTTTTTATAAAAAGTTCCAGCATTTAACAGGTTAATGCTGATGTTTCGTTTGCTTGCAGTTTTAGACGAGAGATATTTGGGCGAGAGATGTTTTAGGCGAGAACCAGAGGGTATATAAGGAGAGGCGTTCAGAACTCAGCCATTTCACTCTGGAGCTCCACAGGAACAGCAGCAGCAAGTGCTGGCAAGCTGATTTTAGTTTTTATTGTTGCCCAGCCTGAAGAAGATATTTATTTAATCGAAACGTCGCGATTGGGCACAATTTTTAGTTGATTTTTGGTTTTTGAAGATAATACCTCGTATAAGAGAAGATATTTGAGTTTTTTCAATTTTAATTATAAAACCTCGTTAAAAGAGAAGATATTTGAGTTATTTTTTGGTTTTTTCAATCAAGTTTTTTACAAAAATAATTGGATAAGTTAATTCATTGATTTCATTTATATATACAACATTTAAAAACAATTTCATTTATTCATTTCATTCCTTTATATATAAAAAAAACTTTTAAAAAAACACACACCCATCACTCCTTGACCATCATGGCTTATGACCAGGAGGATGGGTGGCAACTGGTTCGTCGCGGGAGGAGGGGTCGCCCCCGTGACAGAACCCATGACCTTCGACCCCAACAACATGACCAGGCCTGGTCATCATGGGACCGGAGAGGGAGGGAAGCCAGAGGGGGGGCCCGTGCACTTCCCGGCCCTCGTCTAGGGGGACGGGCTAACCCTTTGCCTAACCCTAACCCTAACCCTAACCCTAACCCTAACCCCTAACCCTAACCCTAACCCTAACCCTACCCCTAACCCTAACCCTAACCCTAACCCTAACCCTAACCCTAACCCTCTCTAACCCTAACCCTAACCCTAACCCTAACCCTAACCCTAACCCTAACCCTAACCCTCTAACCCTAACCCTCTAACCCTCTAACCCTAACCCTAACCCTAACCCTAACCCTAACCCTAACCCTAACCCTCTAACCCTAACCCTAACCCTAACCCTAACCCTAACCCTAACCCCCTAACCCTAACCCTAACCCTAACCCTAACCCTAACCCTAACCCTAACCCTAACCCCCTAACCCTAACCCTAACCCTAACCCTAACCCTAACCCTAACCCTAACCCTAACCCTCACCCCAACCCCTCCCCCCATCCTAACCCTAACCTCTCTCCCCATCCTAACCCTAACCCCTACCTCTCCCCCAACCCTAACCCTAACCTCTCTCCCTACCCTAACCCTAACCTCTCCCCCAACCCTAACCTCCCCCCCAACCCCTCTATCCCCTACCCTAACCAGGGTTTGTACCCCCACCTGTACCCCCTCCCCATGGGACCAGACCCTGTTCCAACCAACACCACCACTACACATATCATTCCATTCATCTCCACCTTCTCACACAAAATTACAGGACTACACCACATCATCAAGCAGAATTTCACTCACCTACAGGTCCAGCACCCAGCATTCCACAACTCCAAGATCATCTCAGCATACCGCAGGAACAAGAACCTACAGGACATCTTAGTACACTCCAAATTCACAGATCATCGACCACCGGTACATACACAACAGAGCACCCATTACAAACATAGAAAATTCATTACAAACACTCACAGTAGGGGAGCTTCGCATCCGGTCTTGGGCTCATTCTCACTCGGCACCAAGAACACGGTTTACATTATCACATGCACCATTTGTTACAAACACTACATAGGGGAAACTAAACATCACATACACACCCGTCTCAAACAGCACTTATACAACATCAGGGAGGGAAAACTCAACACCCTCCTGGTTCATCACTTTCAACAGCACCCACCTAATAAACTGACCATTTCAGCATTGGAGGCCAATGACCGTTGGACCACCGGGCAGAGGAAGAGAGCAGAAAAAATGTGGATTTTTAAATTAGACACCAAAGCCCCATCAGGGCTTAATGAGAAAGAAAACTTTTAACTTCTCCCTTTGGAGAAGGTGGATGCGTGGGGAGCGGGGCCCAGAGCGGGAGTCGAACCCGGCTCCGCCGTTTACAGGGGCGTGGAGGTAGCCTCTACTCTAAGGAAAGAAGTGGGATTTTAACCATGATCTTAACCTCAAGACCCTTCTTCCTCTTTTAAAGTTCCCAAGCATCCACAGCCCCCCCCCCCCCCCCCCCGGTCAGCTAATTTTAAACTTTTCCCTTCCCCACTTTTGGGAGGATTTTAACCTTTTGCCATTTCAGGACTTTTATGAATTTAACCAATTGTTTATTTATTTATTTATTTATTTATTTATCTATTTATTTATTTATATTTTTTACTCATTGATTTATGCACTTATTTATATATTTTTATTGTTTATTGACTTTTACTGTGGGTGAGTTTTGCCACCCTCCATGCTTGCTCTCTACAGTATATAGGATTGCATGCACCTATACTAATTTTAAATAAGTTTCTTAAATTGTTTGGAGTGTTTCTGTGCATGGATTTTATGAATTGCCCATGAATTTTTAGTCCACCCTTGGCACTAGGTTTTAACAAATAATTATAATTACTTTTAATAAATGGTTGTCTTGGCTGACTCCTCGCTCCCTAGGCATCCCACCACCACTGGTGTCTCTCTCCCTCTGCCCGGGACTTGAACCCGGACCTTCCGCATGGGGGAGAGGAACTTTTCCACCTTCGCCAAGCCTCTGCCTGACTCAGAAGTCAGTGAGGCGACCTCTGACCCAATGTATAAAACACCCTTTCAAAAAATAAATATATATCATAAGAACCATTTACAGTGGATCAACAGGCCAGTGCAACTAAACATACCCCTGACACCCTAACCACAACCCCAACCCCAACCCTAACCTCGCCCGTGCCGTTGCTCCACTGCAGGTTCTAAATCCAAAACTCACCCAGATAATCATTAATCACTAGCTTTAACTCCTTTTGTATTGACTCCACCACTTGGGCCCGGAAAATCCTGAACTCCACCATCCCAGGCGGGAAAGCTTGATAGCACTACAAAAATAGGTTTGGACGCACAGCCCGTGGCGTCCGGACCGAGACGTGATCCCCGCTCTCCCGGCTTAGAGTCGGGAGACCTGCCAACTGAGCCACCCGCACAGATACTACACTATTGAGGACATCCTTATTAGGATCCACCACACACTACTACACAACAATAGAAAATTGACACAAAGGATGGCTTACCCACCTGGGGATTTGAACCCCGTTCTTCCATTCCAGAGCACGGAGCCTTGCCCACTAGGCTACCACACCACATACATACTGCACTCACATCAACACTTCACTCCCAAACCTCGTACGACCAACACACCCCCAACTCTGACCAATCAGCATGCACTAGCTGCTTTCCCTCCAAAACCTAATAGTTTCAGCCAATCACAACTCACCACATCACTACCCCATCACACTGATTGGCCAACCTTGAATCTTGCAGGAAGGAAACTTCCTTTCTCCAACATTCAAATACTGGCTTAGCTGGTAACAGGAGTATCCTCTGAAGAAGCAACTAACATTGCGAAACGTCAGGAAACTCTGATTCTACTCAACGGTGAAGTAACCTTTAAACTCTTTTATAGTCTTTTATGGTTTTATTCCTGATTATTTTAATTATTTTTGAATAAAGTATAGTTTTTTAATCATCACAAGTGGGAACTGGGTATCTGCCTAAGGGATCTGCCCTTACCTCCTCTTTTTTCCACTTTTGGAGGGGACCCGAAGTCTTTGTTACACTTCTTTTTAAACGGGATCCGTGACTGTTTAAATGAACTAAATAACTTTAAGACTGGAAGAAAAGACACACAGGCAAGGATTGCTTTCTTGCCAAGTCTCACCCCATCCAGACCCTGCTACGGACCTGAAAAAGAAAAGGAAACAGCTGCAAAGACCCACCCGGACAGAACACCACACATCCCCAAGGTAAGAACCCACCCCACCTGATGATTGAAAGTATGTTTTTACACAGAGTTAAGGCCTTGCCATTGAGTAGTAACCACACCAGCTCACACAGACTCACCCACACACACACACATAGACCACCCATGACTGCTAGCACACAACACACACTTTTTTCAGACATAGCCAGAAACACTTCCTCTGCTATAAATCAGCCACCAGACACAGAAACCAGACACTTAAGTAAACAATACTTCAAATTAATACAGGCCATACACCACAAACACATTATCAACCACGCCATCTCTTCGGGCACCTTCCCGCCTGGGATGATGAGACAGGTGAATCGCCTCACTGACTTCATCAAACCCGCCGCACCTTCACAGGAGACAAGAATTAAGGTTCAGAACAATACAACACACTGGATGACCACAAACATGAACATACTACATGAACACTACGAACACACCATACTTACCCTTAGCAACCTCACCTACAACAGTACGGCCCTACAGATAGCCACAGGATGGGCACGGAAAAGATACAACACTCGTCTTAGAATAGAAACACTACAAACAGCAGAACAGATCATACATACACACTCAAACACCAGCACCAACATCACCTCCAACACCGCCAGTACTTCCCAGGCCACTATTGCATACACCAAACCACTGCCAATTTCCAGGACCAGGCAGAGGATTGGTGACTCCCTCTCCCCTATCCCGGAACTTTCGGATGAGGAGGAGTTCCCTCCCTTGCCCGCACCACGCAAGACCACAGTCCTCTCTCTTGGCCAACGAACCACACTCTCAGAACACATTACAAACTACAACAAACAACAGCAGACTAGAACACCCCTCCTCCCCACTCCAACACAACCACAACGACCCGACCAGACTCCACCCTCTGCACACAGACTCCCTGTTTATAAAATACCCCCCAGGACTCAGACCCGCACTGGACCGATCATCCCCCGACCTCAACCCCCCGGACAGACACAACTCCCATCACTAGCTCAGCTACCTCCCAACCCCCACTTCACTTCTCCCATAACCATGGAAACCAGACAGACTCCACCAGGGCCACAGACTTCTACACCACAAACCACAAGACAACCTAAGATGACGGACAATACAAACCACCGACAACCAGAACTATCCCCTATTAGGAATACAACCACGACAACCACATCAGCTACGACAGTCACTTCACCCCCCAACAATAGAAAAATACTCACTCAGGCCCAGATTCACAGACCCCCAGACCAGCTGAACACCACCCCGGACTTGCATTCCATTTCACTCACCACTCACAGCAACTCAAATGTCTCCATACTCATTTCAGAACTCATCTCACCCCTCTGTCCTTCACCTGCAGGTGGTGCTGACTCCGGTGCTGGTGCGACTCCTCAGCGGGCCCCACCAGAACAGAAAGAGGAGGGAAACAACGTGATGAAAGGGAACTGCAAAGCCAAACACATCGGCATAAAATCCCACTCTGAACCCTCCTCTCAACTCAGCTCGGGGGCCCCTGCAGTGAGCCGTGCCGACCCGGATCTCAGCCCACCTACCAACAGGGAAGTCAACACAACAGACCCTCAATTGGCTTCCCCACCCCGTCAGCGCACACTCACACCAATCCTCCCAGGTAAATTCAAACCCGCACACCATATCACTAGACCCAGCAGGAAACTCCAGGACTGGTCATTTAAGGGCAGGAAACCAGTCCTGGTACTTGGTGACTCCAACATTAATCGTATCCCAGCACACCACAACCCACAAATACAACTAGACAGTTACCCCGGAGCTAATCTTTACCACTTCCTGAAAATTTGTGAAAAAACAGCACCACACTTAACAACAAAGATTGTCATTTTTTCCATAGGTATTAACAACCGAGACCAGGATGCGAAGCTCACCTCTATCAAACAGTTACGAGCACTTTATAAGCAAGCTACTGTCACATTCCCCACTGCAGACATATACTTTCCTATCATTAATTATTCACCCCACCTCACACCCACACAACAGAACAACCTCAAATTAATCAACAATACCATAGCCACACACCTTCCATTTCTGACAGAGATCCCACACGACACATTTACCACCGAACATGACAATATACATTGGAAAGCTGACACAGCAAAAAACATTTTTGAGAACTGGTGTCAGCAACTAAATTTATAATATGCAAGAAACCGACACAGGATTCACACACGACAGACACCGACCTGGGTTGGAGCTCCACATCCAACATCCTTAACCTTTCCAAATTATTCACACCAACTATAGCACAACAGACTTTATTAGAAAAAGGACTCACCTTTATCCCATACCCACCCAGTCTCGACCAGGAGGAGCTTCACAGGGACCTACACCAATACCATAGACGTCTTAAATTAACAGACTACTTTCATAACAAACGCAGCCATAACCCCAAACCTTTCACACACCAGTCAAATTGGGAACCCACCACGCAACAATCCACCTCTTCAATTCGGAACCACCTTCATCACAATAGAAAGGCCCTACGCACATATCGGCCTCCGACAGATAGACAAGACAATCTGTCGGAGGCCGAACGAAAGGGCATCACATTACTCAAAAACAACCCAAACATTATAATAAAACCAGCCGACAAAGGATCCAAAATTGTCATCATGGACAGACAGCAATATTTAATAGAAGCCAACCGGCAGCTGTCCAACACTATACACTACCAACCAATAGAAACCAGCATTCAGACCCAAACCCAGCACAAGATTCGTGAGATCATTCAGTCCCTCCACCAGAAAAAATTCATTACTGCTAAACAAAAAGATTACCTATTCGGCCCCGACGATCCACGACCACGACACTTCTACTTACTACCCAAAATTCATAAAGACCCACAAAGCTGGACCATTCCCTGTGAAGTTCCTCCTGGTCGACCAATAGTTTCCGATTGCAATAGCACCACTTACAGAATTACTGAATACATCGAACACTTTCTCGGACCCCTATCTACAAAACATCCCAGTTATATTAAAGACACGTACCATTTTTTAGAAACAATCCGACCCATGGCTGTCCCATCCAATTCATACTTATTCACTATTGATATAGACAGTCTCTACACTAACATAAATACAACAACAGGCATTAAAGCAGTCACTTCCATCTTCCATAAATATCCGGAAATTAACAGACCGGATCCACAATTAATCCAACTTCTCACCATCTGTTTAAATAATAATGACTTTTTCTTTAACAATCAGAACTACCTTCAGGTACATGGGACAGCCATGGGTCAGAGATTCGCCCCCTCTTACGCCAACATCTACATGAGTGAGTGGGAGCGAGAGGCACTGGCCAAGTGCACACTTAAACCATTCATTTACCTTCGCTTTTTGGACGATATCTTTGGTATTTGGACCCACCACATAGATGACTTTCACTCCTTCATCCATACACTTAACAATCACCATCCCACAATAAAGGTCAAACACACCATACATCAGACACACATTAACTTTCTGGACACGACTATTTTTTTTCAGCCTTCCACCCCATCTCATCTTAAACTATTTACCAAAGTCTACTTCAAGGCCACTGATACACATGCACTACTCCATAAAAGCAGCTACCATCCCAAACACACCTTTCAGGGCATCATTAAGTCCCAGTTAATCCGGTTCCATCGTATATCGTCCAAACAATCAGATTTCAACGAGGCAGTTTCTCTCCTATTTCAAGCACTCCGCACTAGAGGTTACTCTAAACGATTTCTACGGTACATTAAAAACCAAACCTTGGCCGCACTCGCCCCCACTCGCTCCCTCACCACACAAGCTCCAGCCCAGGTCTCACCCCACACACAGGAGCAGGATCTGGTCCCTAACCCCAACCTCTACCCGAACCAGGGTCTATATCCCACCCCCAACCCTTACCCTGACCCCAACCCTCTCCCCAATCCTACCCCTTCCCCTCATCCTCATCCTAACCCTAACCTCTCTCCCCATCCTCACCCTCACCCCAACCCCTCCCCCCATCCTAACCCTAACCTCTCTCCCCATCCTAACCCTAACCCCTACCTCTCCCCCAACCCTAACCCTAACCTCTCTCCCTACCCTAACCCTAACCTCTCCCCCAACCCTAACCTCCCCCCCAACCCCTCTATCCCCTACCCTAACCAGGGTTTGTACCCCCACCTGTACCCCCTCCCCATGGGACCAGACCCTGTTCCAACCAACACCACCACTACACATATCATTCCATTCATCTCCACCTTCTCACACAAAATTACAGGACTACACCACATCATCAAGCAGAATTTCACTCACCTACAGGTCCAGCACCCAGCATTCCACAACTCCAAGATCATCTCAGCATACCGCAGGAACAAGAACCTACAGGACATCTTAGTACACTCCAAATTCACAGATCATCGACCACCGGTACATACACAACAGAGCACCCATTACAAACATAGAAAATTCATTACAAACACTCACAGTAGGGGAGCTTCGCATCCGGTCTTGGGCTCATTCTCACTCGGCACCAAGAACACGGTTTACATTATCACATGCACCATTTGTTACAAACACTACATAGGGGAAACTAAACATCACATACACACCCGTCTCAAACAGCACTTATACAACATCAGGGAGGGAAAACTCAACACCCTCCTGGTTCATCACTTTCAACAGCACCCACCTAATAAACTGACCATTTCAGCATTGGAGGCCAATGACCGTTGGACCACCGGGCAGAGGAAGAGAGCAGAAAAAATGTGGATTTTTAAATTAGACACCAAAGCCCCATCAGGGCTTAATGAGAAAGAAAACTTTTAACTTCTCCCTTTGGAGAAGGTGGATGCGTGGGGAGCGGGGCCCAGAGCGGGAGTCGAACCCGGCTCCGCCGTTTACAGGGGCGTGGAGGTAGCCTCTACTCTAAGGAAAGAAGTGGGATTTTAACCATGATCTTAACCTCAAGACCCTTCTTCCTCTTTTAAAGTTCCCAAGCATCCACAGCCCCCCCCCCCCCCCCCCGGTCAGCTAATTTTAAACTTTTCCCTTCCCCACTTTTGGGAGGATTTTAACCTTTTGCCATTTCAGGACTTTTATGAATTTAACCAATTGTTTATTTATTTATTTATTTATTTATTTATCTATTTATTTATTTATATTTTTTACTCATTGATTTATGCACTTATTTATATATTTTTATTGTTTATTGACTTTTACTGTGGGTGAGTTTTGCCACCCTCCATGCTTGCTCTCTACAGTATATAGGATTGCATGCACCTATACTAATTTTAAATAAGTTTCTTAAATTGTTTGGAGTGTTTCTGTGCATGGATTTTATGAATTGCCCATGAATTTTTAGTCCACCCTTGGCACTAGGTTTTAACAAATAATTATAATTACTTTTAATAAATGGTTGTCTTGGCTGACTCCTCGCTCCCTAGGCATCCCACCACCACTGGTGTCTCTCTCCCTCTGCCCGGGACTTGAACCCGGACCTTCCGCATGGGGGAGAGGAACTTTTCCACCTTCGCCAAGCCTCTGCCTGACTCAGAAGTCAGTGAGGCGACCTCTGACCCAATGTATAAAACACCCTTTCAAAAAATAAATATATATCATAAGAACCATTTACAGTGGATCAACAGGCCAGTGCAACTAAACATACCCCTGACACCCTAACCACAACCCCAACCCTAACCCTAACCCTAACCCTAACCCTAACCCTAACCCTCTAACCCTAACCCTAACCCTAACCCTAACCCTAACCCTAACCCTACCCTAACCCTAACCCTAACCCTAACCCTAACCCTCTCTAACCCTAACCCTAACCCTAACCCTAACCCTCTAACCCTAACCCTAACCCTAACCCTAACCCTAACCCCTAACCCTAACCCTAACCCTAACCCTAACCCTAACCCTCTAACCCTAACCCTAACCCTAACCCTCTAACCCTAACCCTAACCCTAACCCTAACCCTCTAACCCTAACCCTAACCCTAACCCTCTAACCCTAACCCTAACCCTAACCCTAACCCTAACCCTCTAACCCTAACCTAACCCTAACCCTAACCCTAACCCTAACCCTAACCCTAACCCTCTAACCCTAACCCTAACCCTAACCCTAACCCTAACCCTAACCCAACCCTAACCCAACCCTAACCCTAACCCTAACCCTAACCCTAACCCTAACCCTAACCCTAACCGCTCCGCCCTAACCCTAATCTTAACTCCTGTACCTAAATTGAATAGTTTACCCTAAAAAAGAGTTTTTTTTCCCAACCCCTAAACCTAACCCCTTCCCTTTCATTTCCTAACCCTAATTCTCTAATCCTAACCCTAACCCTTTCTTAACCCTCATCCTAACCCTCCTCTTCCTCTTCCTCTTCCTTTTCCTAACCCTAACCCCTAACCCACCCTAACCCTAACCCCCTATCCATAACCCTAACCATAACCCCTCCCCCTCCCTTTCCTAACCCTAACCCTTTCCTAACCCTAACCCCTCCCCTTCTTTTTCCTAGCCCTAACCCTTCCCAACCCTCATCCCAACCCTCCCCTTCCTTTCCTAACCCTAACCCTTTCCTAACCCTAACCCCTCCCCTTCCTTTTCCTAACCCTAACCCTTCCTAACCCTAACCCTAACCCCTCCCCTTCCTTTTCCTAACCCTAACCCTTCCTAACCCTAACCCTTCCTAACCCTAACCATAACTTCTCCCCTTCCTGTTCCTAACCCTAGCCCTAACCTTAACCTTAACTCCCTAACCCTAACCCCAACCTAACCTTTTTCTAACCCTAACTTTTACCCCTACAGGGAAGGATAGGTTAGGGTGATTAATTCATATTTGTTAAAAAAGTTAAAAATATCAAATTCATAATTTTATACATTTTATTTAATTAAAAAATTTAAAGTAATTTAAAAACATTGTTTAAAATTCATTAATCAAAATCCAAAGTAAAAAGTTAGGTACTTACCTTAATGGAGCAAAGGAGAAAGAGAGGGATGCCGTGTTACCGTAGTGTAACACGAGCACATATAAAAGGAGGGAGGGACAGACGAGGATATATAAGGAGGGAGGGACAGAGGAGCGCTCATTCTTGGCTTGACTCTCAAAGGAGCAACAGCTCATGAGAGTGCTTAACTTTTGAATTTATTTGTGTGTCTGGGCCTGAAGAAGACTCTGTGTGAGTCGAAACGTTGCCCACAGACACACTTTAAAAATCTTTTGGCCTGTTATTTTTTATTTTTTGGAGATTTTTATTTTTCGGAGATTTTTACACTTTGTAAGTGGATTTTCAGTTGGATTTTATTTTTAATTGTATTCTTTACTGTTTTTAAATAAATATATATTTTTTTTTTAAAAACAAAGAGTTTATACGTTTTTTCCGTATACAAGGAGTTTTTTCCCGTATACGGGGAGTTGGCAGTGATGCCATTTTTTGAAGAGAGATGGACAGAGGTCCGGCATAAGCAGACCCGGAGGCGGAACCGAGATTGGGACCGGGGTCTCGGGATGGACCACAGGATGGACCGTGCGCCTCCCGTGTCTTCTGGGACACGGGCTCCATTCCCACCTCCTAACCCTAACCCTAACCCTCTAACCCTAACCCTAACCCTAACCCTCTAACCCTAACCCTAACCCTAACCCTAAGCCTAAGCATACCCACACTACCTTCCCAACCTACCTTCCCCCGCCATTTATTATTTTTATTTTTTTATTTTTTTCCCCCACTCCTAAACCCTAATCCTAACAATTTCCCCTACCCTAAACCCTAACCCTAACCTCCCCTAATCCTAAACATAACCACACCACCTTCCCTTCCTATTCCCCCCCCCCCCCCTCCCCCACTGGAACCTACATCAATCCTCATTTCTTTCTCAATCCGGCACTACCATCCCTTAGGTACCCTTACACACCTTCCTCCTACCCAAACCTTTCCCCCCCCCCCCCCACCCCCTCTACACACACAGACATCCTTTATTTATTCCATAACACATTTTTTTTATTATTTTATTTTATATTTATTTTTATTTTATTTATTTTATTTTAATTATTTTTTTCCCCAACGCTGACCACTCAACCCACCTCATATTAGCAAACCAGTAGGCCAGTGCACTTTTAATTTTAATCCAAAACCACTGAACCCCAACCCTAACCCAACCCTAACCCTAACCCTAACCCTAACCCTCTAACCCTAACCCTAACCCTAACCCTAACGTCACTCCAGACCCTGATGAAGAAGGTCCGCGCATCATTTCCAGGATGGTTGAGGTTTTAAAGCCAGCTCTACCAAAGGAGAGCACCCTAGATCTGATCGTGGGCAATGCCAAAAACTGGGGGCATACTACGCTCATCATTCTGCAGGACCACTACGAAGACAGTTTGAGAGATCTGATGAAGGAGCTGACCGGGGAGCTGGATGCGGAGTGGCCGGAGGCTTTCGTGGTAGCCACGAGGTGGGCTAGACGCAACCTGACCCGCATCACTCAAGAGGTTCTGGACCACGCTGAAGCTTTGGTCGCGTCATGTGTGGACACTGGGGGGGAGGAAGGAAAAGAAGGGGAGACTGATGGTAACACGGCAGGGGGGGAGAAAAGGGTACAACGAGACCAGGACACCGAGACAGAACAACAACAGGAGAAGGAGCAGGAAGGGACAAAAGCGGTGGGAAGACGCCGGGGTGCGGTACTCAGGGAGGAAGAATGCGACTTTCTACTGGAGATTGAGGAAGATCCGCTAGAGTCACGCCAAAAAGTGACACAGAAGGGTACCGGAAAACAAAAGCAGGGGGTGACGGAGGAAAGAAGGGAGAAGCCAGACATGGTTTCCATTGGAGTGGGTCCAGATACCCCTAAACCACAACGAGTCCCCCGAGGCACCTTGGTAGCCAAACCCTTGGACTGCGAGGTGAAGTCGGTTCCACCAGTCCAGGAAAAAGAGGGAGAAACCTCCCACATATTGGACAGCTGGTTAAACCTGGAATGTACGCCACCCTTGATACCGACATCAGTGCAACAACATATAGCACAGGTACACCAAGCTGACGAGCAGTCCAAAGATTCCATGGAGAACCTGGAAAGCCATTTTTCAGAGGAACTGTTTGACGGCCTGACCTCAACACCGACAGCTGTGTTTAAGCCAGTCAAACACATAAAGACCGACCGCAAAATGATAGACTGGGGTTTCTGTGCACAAAAGAAATGGATTATCTTAGGAGATTCCAATTTGGCAAGAATCCCAAGACACGACTATCCAGATCTCCAGATTGACAGTTATCCCGGTGCCAACTTCCGTCATGCTGAGGCACTGATGGCCAAAGCCACAAGCCAGGTGACTGTTGAGAAGTTGGTGTTGGCCTTTGGATTAAACAGCCGAAACCAGAAGGCCAGAGAGACAGCTATTAAGCAGGTCCAGGCGGCAGTCAGAAGAGCAAAGCGTAGGTTTCCATTTGCCGAGGTATGGATTCCTATGGTTAATTTTTCTTCCTCCTTGCCTAGCAATGAAAAGGAAACCCTTCGTCTGCTAAACGCGTATTTGTTTAAGAATCTACCGTTTATAGCAGCTCTACCAGCAGACAGGTTTCGGACAGAAAGTGACCATATCCACTGGACATGTGAAACAGCCCAAGCTATGCTGGAGCATTGGGCCTCGGCTTTAAACTTGACAGCCCCGTAAGCCTCATAGAGGAGGGGAGTCAAGGGCAGAGGTCCTTTGGTGATAGGAATGTTGTAGTCCTAGCGAAAAACTTCCGTCCCACGCAAGCGCAGCTCGACCTCTTGGGGAAGGGCTTGACCTTCGTCCCGACACTAGATTTGGGTAAAAATCAAAAAAACCAATTAGAAATTGATGTACAAAACTATCATAGAAAAATAAAATTAGCTGACCTTTTTAGAAATTCCAATTCGGACAGGCAGAAGGCACTTCCCTTCACACCACCGTCTCTTTGGAGCCCCCCTGAAACACACATACACATTGAAATCAAAAATTTGGTACAGAAAGATAATTTGGAGTTTAATAAGGTTCTCAAATTTGGCCGAGAGAGTCCGAATTTAACAGTAGAGGAAGTCAAAGCACTAAGACAACTAAGGGCAAACAAACACATAGTTATTAAAGCAGCGGATAAGGGGAGCGCGGTGGTCGTTATGGGACGTGATCAATATGTTTTCGAGGTCGAGCGTCAATTAAAGGATGCAACTTATTATAGGAGACTGGATGGGCCGATATTTCATACAACAATACCTTTAGTTCATTCAATATTGGATACATTAAAAGACAAGAAATTTATAAATAAAAAACAACACACTTACCTTAAAGGGGAGAAGAATCCGAGGGAACGGAGGTTCTACATCCTTCCAAAAATTCATAAAGACCCGGATAAATGGACAATACCACACGAAATACCACCTGGAAGACCAATTGTATCGGATTGTGGATCAGAAACCTATCAGACAGCTGAATTCATAGATTATTATTTAAATCCACTATCGGTTATCCATCCTTCCTATCTTAAGGACACGTATCACTTCATTGATATAATTATAACTTTAAAAATTCCTAGGAATGCAATCTTTTTTAGTGCGGACGTAGACAGTTTATACACAAATATAGACATTCAAGCTGGGTTACAAACGGTTAAAAGGATTTTTGAAAAACACCCAAATCCCCAGAGGCCAGATGAAGAGGTCTTGAAATTATTGGAATTAAATTTAACTAAGAATGATTTTCTCTTTAATGGCAAATACTATCTTCAAATTAAAGGGACAGCCATGGGGAAACGATTTGCTCCAGCTTACGCCAACATCTTCATGGCAAACTGGGAGGAAGAAGTCTTTGCTAAATGTTCTAAAAGGCCTCTTCATTATTATAGGTACCTTGATGATCTATGGGGGATTTGGGGTTATTCAGAAGAGGACTTTGAAGAATTCATGCAAATTTTAAACACTCATGACCCGTCAATAAAACTCAAATATGTAATAAACCAACAAACAATAGATTTCTTAGACACAACAGTTTATAAAGGACCTACCTTTGATGCCAATGGAACTCTGGATGTGAAGGTATTCTTTAAGGAAACGGATACGCACACGTTATTATTTAGAAAAAGCTTCCATCCGAGACATACGTTTAAGGGCATAATCAAGTCTCAGCTGTTGCGCTTCTACAGGATTTGTACGCAAAGAAATAGTTTTTGGGAAGCAGTGAGGATTTTATTTGGGGCCCTAAGGAAGAGAGGTTACACAAGATCCTTCCTTAAACAATGTCTTCACACTTTCAGGGAGAAAAAACAAATTCAGAGGAATTCAATTATTCCATTAGTCACAAAATTCTCATCTATGAGTCTAAAATTAAATCATATCTTAAAGGACCTAAAAGACACATCAGTACAAAACACAAAACCCAGGACTGGGTTCTCAGCATGGGCAAGAGGTTTGCTATCGTAGGGGACTCTAATTTGTCCAGGATGCCCCCTTTTGAGAGACAAGAGCTCCAAATTGACAGCTATCCAGGGGCCACATTAGCACACGCTAAGGTTTTAATTGAGAATGCCACCACCTCCGCCCGGGTGGAAAAAATTATTTTATCATTTGGCATCAACAACAGAAAGGCCACAAGTAAAACAGTCCTGACTCAGCAGTTTCTAGCCACAATGGAGGCTGCTGAGAAAAAATTTCCCCTGGCTGAGATCTGGGTGCCTTTAATCAATTTCTCCCCTCACTTACCTTTACGGGAGAAATCTTGCCTAACTCACCTCAATAACAAGGTGCAGCAGCGATGCCTCACCATTCCAAAGCTGGACTCCAAGTTGTTCTCTACAAACAAAGACAACATACACTGGAGCACACAAACAGCCAGATCAATGCTTGAGCACTGGAGCTCATATGTAAAATTCATGTCCCCATAAGCCTGCACAGTCAGGAGGGGTCAAGAAATGTTTTAGTTTTAGCACAAAAATTCAAACTCACCGGCCCGCAGCTCACACTCCTAAAAAGAGGCCTTTCCTTCATCCCGACCGTAGGGAGTCAGAAAGACGAGCTGGAACGCAGCAGATAGGACCTGCAACAATATCACAGGAGACTCAAATTGAAAACTTATTTCCAACATAATAGGGACACGAGCATTACCCCCTTTACCAACAAATCAGAATCAAATCAGCCAAATTACCACCAGAGATCACAGAATTGATTAAAGCAGACTTTTATTATTTCGACAACAACTTCCACCTCACAAGACCCAAAGCCAATTTGACCCAGGGGAAAAACAGAGCTCTCACAGAATTGAGAAAAAATAAACATAATCATAAAACCAGCAGATAAGGGGAGTGCAGTGGTTATTATGGACAGGGAACAGTATCTCTACGAGGGCCACAGACAGTTGAACGACGGGAGATATTATTCCACCTTAAAAGAACCCATTTATCCTGAAACAAAGAAAATGGTAAAGGAGATTCTTCAGTCATTATTAAATAAAAAATTTATAAATAAAAAAACAATTCACTTACCTGCAGGGCAATCCAATCCCGAGACCCAGACTCTTTTATCTCCTCCCGAAGATCCACAAGGAGCCCTCTGCATGGAGCGTCCCCTTTGAAATCCCACCTGGGAGACCCATCGTGTCAGACTGCGACAGCGAGACCTATCATACGGCCCAATTTATTGACTATTACATCAATCCCCTATCTAACAAACACTGGGTACGTTAAAGACACCTACCATTTTGTGAACACGGTGAAACAACTGCAGATCCCCCCAAAATCTATTCTCTTTACAATGGACATAGACAGTCTCTACACTAATATTGATATAGATGAGGGCATCCGAGCCATAAAAAATATTTTTATCAAATACCCAGACAAAAATAGGCCAGATAAAGAGATTCTTCAACTATTGGAAATTAACCTACGAAGGAACGATTTTGAATTTGACAGCAAGTTTTACCTGCAAATTAAAGGGACTGCCATGGGCAAGAAATTTGCACCAGCCTATGCAAATATCTTTATGTCTGAGTGGGAGACTTCTGCCCTGGCATCCTGTAAACAAAAACCAACATATTATTATAGATATCTGGATGATATCTGGGGAGTCTGGCCTCACTCCATGGAGGATTTTAATCAATTTTTACTCACCTTGAATAGTCACAACCCGTCCATCAAGCTGAAATCCACCACCAGCGAAACATCAGTGGATTTTCTGGACACAACCACCTACAAGGGCATAAATTTTCAAGAAAACAACAAATTGGACATTAAGGTGTTCTTTAAGGAGACGGATACTCACGCTCTACTCCATAGGACGAGTTATCACCCGAAACACACCTACAAAGGGCTATTAAAATCACAACTGCTGCATTTCCATAGGATCTGTGCTCACAAGAGCGACTTCATGACGGCCACAAAAACGGTCTTGCCCGCTCTTTCAGAAGGGAGGCCCTCAAAACGTTCCTGGAGACACGGCCCATAGACACACAGGAACTTCTCCCCTTTGTCACCACTTACTCCAGACCTGCAACACAATCAATTCGGAAGATTAAAGATAACTTTTATAACAAAATCAATTTGACATCCCTAAAAGAACATAAAATAATAGCGGCTTACAGAAAAAACAAAAATCTCCAGGATTACCTGATTAAGACCAAAATTAAACCCCTGATCACCTCGAAGGGGTCAGGGCAAATTTTTCAAACACTTACCTTGGATACGCAGCCACTCGAACAAGACAGTCTTCAAGACTATGGCCGAGGGAAATCCCCACTCCAAAAATCTAATCTATTGTGACACCTGCGGGCTCCAATATGTTGGGGAAACAAAGAAAACAATACTTCAGTGTTTCACCCAGCATAGATACAATATTGTCAGACAAAGGGTAACACACACACCTCTCGTCAGCCATTTTGTTGCCCATGGATGGATGTCAGTTCGGGCCACGGTCATCCAGTGTGATCCAGGCTGGAGCACCGCCCAAAGGATCCGGGCTGAAAGAGACTGGATCAGGAAATTGAACACGGTTCATCCAAGGGCTTAAATCTGAAATAGGCCTCGCCTTACTCGGAGCAGGATGGCCCGTGCATGTCCTAACCCTCTGCCAGACAAAAAGATGGCATATCAAACAAGAAAACTCAGGATGAAAGCCCTCAAGGAGGCTTCTATGAAATCCTCGCAAGATAGCGATGACACCAGTGAGAAATCTGAGGATACATCGGAGACAAGCTCAGATGATGGGGAAGTCATCTATGATGACGCACCTGAGTCAAGCTCCTCGTTGTCCTCTGACGAGAAGCTGAGATTCGAAAAAAGGAAGAAGAGGCTTCGTGGGTTTTCCGAACTCAATTCTAAATCATCCAATGATGATCCCCCAGAGGATGAGCCCCCATCTTTTCCAGATCCAAGTCACAAGTCCAAGAAGAAGTTGGACTTCTCGATGCAGTCCAAGAAGCCCTCAGTCCATTATGTAGTTTCACCTTCCAAAAGCTTTGTTTTAGTGGAAAGGATGAGCAAATCTATGGAAAAGTACTATACAATGAAAAGAGAGGCAAAATATAGAAAGTTGGTGAAAGAAATTCAGGAGACGAAGGCTAGACAAAAAAACCGAAATGAAGTCAAACCCTACTCCAACATCTGAGACATCCACCTCTTGCCGAAACAGGGCTCTGGCAGCTGTACCTGGCTCCCCAAGTCGTCACTTGAGGTATGCAAGAAGACGCTCATTATGGGGGCTCAAACCTAGCCCAGATTGCATCATTTACAGACCCAAACATACAAATAGACAACTATCCAGGAGGCAATTTTCACCATATTACAGCCATCCTTAAAAAAATCCTAACATGTCACACTACAACACAAGTGCCTCTCAGAACATGACCCCTCCACATCCACCAAACAGATACAGCAGATGTGGAGGACCAGCCAAATCACTTTCCCCAATGCCACCATATACATCCCTATTATAAACTTTTCACACGATTGGACCAAAAGAAAAAATCACTACTTTCCAAACTCAATCATGTAATATCATCCAAATGCAATTTTATCCCGGAAATTAACCCCTCACTTTTTTAGGTACAGAAAGACAGAATACACTGGACTGCTGAGACGGCCGAGATGTTGTTCAAGTACTGGAAACAACAATTAAACTATTAACGGGAGCCAACTGCACACCTCCACCTCCCTCCCACCAGTCCAATATTACTAACCTGTCTGCCGTTTTCTCCCTCACAGCTGCACAACTGGAGATGCTGGAAAAAGGCCTTAAGTTCATACCCACACCCTGCCCAACCACCCGATCGGAACTCAGGGCGGACCTCCACACCTTCCACAGGAGGCTAAAATTACTAGACCACTTTCACGGGGCGCAGGAGCGGGAGCCTGTACTCTTCACCGGACCGTCCCAGTGGCAACCACACACGGACACCATTTCACCCACTATTGCACAACTGATCCATAAAAATAACCAAGCACTCACACATTGGCACCCCAACCACACAGAGCATCCAACATTAGTCAGGAACACAAACACATTATTAAAACATTAGGAAACTGCACACATAGTTATAAAACCGGCAGATAAGGGGAGCAAAATAGTCATCCAGGATAGGGACAATTGCACATTAAAAGCACTCAGACAACATATGGCTGTCGGGTCTGGCTGGATTTGGGTGTTTATTGAATATGTGCTGGATGGCTTTAAGGCCAAGTGGTGTTTCAATGTTCGTATATAGTGAATCTATGTCTATTGAAAATAGGAGTGTGTGGGTGGGTACATGAAAGTTTTTTATTTTATTAACAAAATCGTATGCGTCTTGGATGTAGCTGGGGTGAAGTTTGGAGAGTGGATTGATGAAATGGTCTATATATTTTAATCCTATATGTTTCTGAACCGCAGTCGCTCACGATGGGTCGGCCGATCGGAACCACATAGGGGACCGTCCACATCTCAGGAGGCTTATGAATCTTGGGCAGCACGTAAAAGAGGCGGGGCCTGGGTTCATAAAACAGTGTTTTACTTCAGGTTTTTTATCTTGGATGCATGTATTGCTTGAGGATGTAGCACTTTTGTCCTATGCACTTATATTTATCTACTTTTATATCAATGTGTTATTATTCTATTTACTAATGAATTGATTGTGGTCATTTTTTAATGGTGGAGGAGTCCTGGATTTTATTTACCAATTTCCTTTTTAATGTAAGATTGATGGTTGTCTCCATGCTCCCCGAGGGTGACCCCAGTACCCGACAGAATGCGGTTCACTTCCTCTGTCCGGGACTCGAACCTAATCCTTCCGGTTGGGGGAGATGAGCGATGCACCTTTCGCCAGACCTCAGCCTGGTCATCACTGCCTTCAAACACTTATACATAAACAACATTCATCCATAAAATCGATAATTATCCATCTTGAGGAAATTGCAACGGGTCAACAGGCCAGTGCAACAAAACGTATCTGACACGCCTGGACTAGGTTTGGACCCAAATGCACGACTCAGGAAACAAAGTACAAATAAAGGGTGTTTATTAGACAAAAGTATCAACCAAAAACACTCCACTAGGGAGGAAACACACACAAAGTATGAACCAAAAATCGCTCCAAGGAGGAAAACAAGCAGAGATACAAAGTAGTAAAATAAATCACAGAACAAACTCAAAATCACTCTAATAAGGGAACAGAAGCAGTTACAGGAAGAAGAAGTTACAACAAAATTCAAGAAACAAACCGTACGTAGAAACTTTACAAGGCATGAACATGAGGTTGGTTGTCTGAACACGAGACGAACTGGCACAGGACAAGGGAAACACAGACAATATATACACACACAAAGTAACAGGGCACAGGTGAAAACAATCAGGGCAAGGGAAGGTAATCACAGTGGCGGGAAACACACAAGGGCAGGAAGCAAAGGTGCCTGAAACGAGAGGGAAGTTATTTCAAAATAAAACAGGAAGTGCATAACAAGACAACGCAAGTGATGACTTAACATGAAGTGCATGACATCAGACAAGACGAGACTGGGGAACATGACCCTGACTACACATACATTTGGAATTCTAGACTTGACCCTAACTAACACAAGACAAGACTTAAAATTTACGACAAGACATGACAATAACCTTTGATACCCTTACCTAACCCCTAACCCTAACACTAACCCTCAACCTTTTATTATTGAATTTCTGAATACACAGGCCTTCTTCAGTCATTCCGACAACCAGAGGAAAGCACCAGCCATGAAAGTCTACTTCAAAGACACAAACCGACATGCATTGTTAGGGTTAGGGTTACAAATCAAGTTTTGACCATAAACATACCTACAGGGGTCTAACAAAATGTTGGTCCCCTTAAATAAGGAAAATATTGATGGGAAAAGAATGAACCACATGCAGCTCTCGCCTTCACTCGTCTGTAATGGGTCTTTTTTATCAGTCAACATAACAAATACATAATACAAACATTTGGCATAAACACATTCAGTTTCATAAACTACAGTACATAACAGTACAGTACAAAATAAATGGATGTGTCATACACACTTGCTTGTTGGGATTGATGATGCAATCATCTACCTGCTGCAGAAGGCCTACTCCTCCCTGGACAGACCTAACACCTCAGTCCGCATTATGTTCTTAGACTTCTCTAGCGCCTTCAACACTATCCAGCCCGGACTGTTGAAGGCCAAACTGCAGGACATGCGGGTGAGTGCTCCCCTCATCATTGGGTTGTAAGATTACGGAACTGTGTGTCTGATCGTCTGATTAGTAACACTGGGGCCCCCCAGGGAACTGTGCTGTCTCCCTTACTTCCCTTACTTCTTAAGGAGGCTCAGGTCTTTTTTACGACTGCAATAAGATGCTGCAGATGTTTTATCAGTCGGTTGTGGCTAGCACCATCTTCTTTGCTGTGGTGTCCTGGGGTGCATGCATCAAGGCAAAGGACGCCAACAGAATAAATAAATTAATCAAGAAGGCAGAGTCTGTTGTAGGCTCAAAACTTGTCACCCTGGATGAGGTGGTGGAGGAGAGGATGCTGGCAAAACTGTTGGCAATCAGGGACAATCCTTCCCACCCCCTCCACAAAACACTGGACGAGCTAAAGAGCAGCATAAGCAACAGACTCATTCAACCCTGCTGCTCTAAGGAATGATACAGGAGATCGTTACTACCCAGTGCAATAAGACTGTACAACACAGCTACCTCGGCCAGAGCCACAATAACACAACTGTAATAACCTACTTTTTAACCTTCTTAAGGCTAAATATGACACATTCCTATATTTACATATTATTATTATTATTATTATTATCATTATTATTATATACTGTTGCTACTATATATAGTAGTACTATTATTATTATTATCAGTTTTTATTTTTATTATTATTACTATATACTATATACTGTACTACACTCCCTGTACAGATTGTAAAGCCCTCTGAGACAAATGTATTTTGTGATTTTGGGCTATATAAATAAAATTTGATTTGATTTGATTTGATTTGTCATAGTTATTACACACGGTTTTTATCAGTATCCTACCATCACAATGCCACTGCATTTTATTTTGTTTTATTTGCTTATTGTATTTGTATTTTTATTCATATTCTTTTTAGCTCTTTTTATTCTGGACTACTGTGACACCTTAATTTCTCTTCAGTGATAAATAAATCAAGTTATCTATCTATCTATCTATCTATCTATCTATCTATCTATCTATCTATCTATCATTCTCTGGCGTAGCAACAAGGTACCTAGCGAGTTTAGCTCACCCATCACCAGTATTAGCAATACATACAAAACACTTCAAAACTACTTGATCTTCCATGTGGAAATACAGTCACACAGACGAAACTCATTAACACATCTTAAGAAATTTTACACTACGAACCTTAAATAAGGGAAATACTGACAGGAGAAGAATGAGTGAACGACACGCAGCTCTCGCCTTCACTCGCCTGTAATGAGTGAGGAAGAGGTGCGCTCCCCCTGTCGGATTCCCACAGGCATGACTAACAGAACAGCGAACAATTTAACAACTCACACAGATGTGGCTGTACATTTCCTGTCTGAGTTCAGAAAAGGAGCAGTCAAACTAGTCAATATTAAATGCATTACATGCTCACATTAAAAAAATTAAACTAAAGCTAAATACTATCAGAATTACATATAAACTACGAGGCATGAATCAACACAAACAAACAGTTATGCTTGTTACACTGATATGCTTCCACCGAATGTGGAGGAGGCCACCCACGCTCTTTTTAAAGCACTGAAGACTAGGGGTTACGTGAAGCACTTCCTTAGAAGCATCAAGGCGTAAGTCAGCGGCACTTTTAAACAAAAATACAATATCACAACACAGCCGTCTAGCTTGACCCTCGTCCCCATCGTAACAAATTCTGACATTCACAAAAAGTTCAGAATCTGTGGTAGGCCTTACAACCTACTACCAAGATTGCAATATATGCAATTAGATGTAAGGCCTTCCGTATTTTATACTAACTGACCCTTAGAATAAAACAACATAAATATAAAATGAATAGCAATAACAGCACAAGCCTCTTATATACACACATTTTAAACTCCATGGCCCACACAATTTACATAGTTTGGGCCTAGAGAGTAACAGGGGCTTGATCTGAATTGGAACCTCAACCTAAGAAACAGCTGGCCAGTTTACACTTTTTATAACTTACATGCACCCCCCCCCCCCCACCTCCTAAAACATAATTATAAATTCATTTGTAACAACAGTTTATAAGGAATTACATTACCCGACTCCTCTAATTTATTTATTTAATTATATTTTAAGGTAACACCTACAAGAATAAAGTAAATTAAATGTTACATTTAACAACTTGGTGTGTATGTTGTGTGACAATCAGGTAATAAGTATTAAAAGCACTTTAGTCCAAGATGTATGTAATGGGTACCGGGTTACGGACCCGTGACCAGTTGCATAGATAGCTGAATATATATAAATTAAAAGCACGACACAGGAGACATGGCTTGTCCTTACTGTCCTCAGCTATTTATTCACATGTCATATTTACTGTGCTGTTAACATTGTCCATTTTAATATTTACCCAGAATCATGTTACTGTAATTATACTGTCTTTTTAAAAAAATATTTCAGTTTTCATACTCTTTAACAAACCATATCAACCCAAAATATTCACATTTCGTCACATCATCACGTCCATGTCTCTCTTTCACATTCCATCTTAACCCTCTGGTCATCATTACACCTTCAATGCACCTTAAACCATACTATAGTAGTATTTTCAGGACTTTGTTTCACAGCAGCATGTAAATGACACTAACATTTAACCTTCTTTTAACATATAACTCTGTTCACATGAACCTTTTAACTTAAACCTCATGAAATGAATCAAGGAGCTTCATAGCTTAAAACAAGAGAGTGAGCAGGTGTAGTTTATGCTAGCTTTCTACAGCTAGCTGCATGCTAACAGCGCTAACAATGCTACTCGGCGGACGGCGGGTCTCACAAACAATACATGGACGTCACAACTCACTAACACACATTCACACCATTTTTGAATGCTAATAAACAATTACAACAGTTTTCTTAAGTTGACACATACCACGTACCTGAAAATATATAACATGAAAGCATGACACGGGAGACGTGGCTTGTCCTTACTGAATCCTCCTCAGCTATGAGGGAGACCAGCGGGATGCTTGAAACCACTGTCTCACAGCGCCTCCTACTGGCGTGAACGTGGCAACTGCATGTACTGCATCAGGATTTATAAACACATTTTCTTCACCAAAATTACACTTTTTAAAAAGTAAAACAAAATATATTTCTTAGCAATATAATGAAGCTCTTTCACAATAACAACAACAAAGTGGGTTAGGGTTAAAAACACACCAGGAAGTGTGCTCAGTAACGGGTGGAGAAGCCATGGATCTCCAGTTTGGAAATGTCTCTCTGGTTGGAGAAGACGGCTCGGTCAATCCGAGAGCTTGGACTGCCCACATGCTCCAGCCAATGTTTCCTGAAAACATATGGGAAGGAGGACTCAGAAGAAGTTCAGAGACTTTGGTGAAAAGCTTCACTCCAGACTGAAACAGGTTCAGTAACTGGTCAGACTTACATGTTGTTGACTTTGTCCAGAGGTCCCTGGATTTGACCAATCACAGTCCCCTGTCTGGTGTTCTTCACCCAGCCACTCAGTTCCAGAGCCCGGCCCTCATCCTCTGTATACTGACAAACATGTGACATCATATACATACAACAATCTATATACTGTATATATGACATTATCATCATCTTCACCATCTTCATCAGCTCACCATTCTGAAGCAAACACCTGAAAACAGACAAACGTGATCAATTCATACAGACATCATAAAATCACAATAATGGCAGATAATTAATAGGATCAAACATTGACGATGAGGTCACATCTGATTTATGATTTATTTGACATAATTTGAAATAAAGTTTAAAAATTTGATTTGTAATGAACATGTTATTTAATGTTATTTTCATAAACTGGTGATTTGTCACTCTCTGACCTGTCAGATGAGGTTATATTATAAATTATATATAGATTATAGATCTATAGATTATAAATAGACTATATATCAATAGATTATATATAGACGAGATTCATACTAATATTATAGATTATATATTGTGGTGGAAACCAAATTTCTGCTCAGTCAGAACGTAAATAAAGTTCAATCAGTCGGTCAGCTTGTCTTTGTGTGGTCATTTAGCTCTGCGCAGAGTAAGATCCTCAGCTTTGCAGCATGAGAGTCTGCCCTACTCAGCCCTGCACCACTCTTTTATTGAAGAATCAAGAACACAGTAATTTCATAGGCAGGTGATTTCATGTCTGGTCATAGATACATACCATTTTTTATGTGCTTATTCAGAGTGAAGTTATAGCCTCGAGACAGAAAAAAAACAACATTCCTCCCTGCAGCTAGCTGGCGTCTAAAGCCGTTATAGTCATGATATAATAATCAGCTGATCCATAGCAGAAGGTACCAGGACAGATAAACCAGAACAAAGTATTCGGCCTATCTAATGTCACAGTGACATACAGACTGGGTAAATATTCTCATGCTATAGAGCACACACACATTTTCCATTACAATATAGACTACAGATTCATAGAGAGATTATAAATGTGTTGTATTTTAAAAGCTTGTTAAGTCTTGCTGAGTCAAATCTGCATCTAAAAAGTAACTAAAGCTGTCAGATAAATGTAGTGGAGTAGAAGATACAATATTTCCCTCTGAAATGTAGTGGAGTAGAAGTATAACATAGCATTGAAGAAAATAATCAGGTACCTCATAATTGTACTTATGTATGGTAAATGTACTCTATTTAAAGTAATATGGTTACTTTCCACCACTGAGATTACATATACTGTAGACTATAGCACTATAGAGGTACAGATTACATAGACTATAGATATATACAGATATAGATTATATAAAGACTTTGGATACAGATTATACATTATATATAAAAAGTCAATATATATTTGATAATCTTTTTTTATCAAATTACAGAAAGAAACATGTCTACAAATTTATGATGTCACACAGACACGCTAACATACGTGTTAACATATACGTGATCTCTGACCTACCCTGCACGTTACCAAAAATCTCAAAATCCACAGAAGTAAGTTTATGTTTCGACATGACGAAATTCAGGAGACAAAATAAAAACACAGATACAAACATGGCAGCCCAGCTGAAATTTAACTCTGCGCTCAGCTTATCTTATTTTTATCTGTGCTATTTAAAACATGACTGTCAAAATAACAGCACAACATTATCCTCAACAGCTTCCTGTAACATCTTTCAAAAGAAAAACATCACAAGCAAACATTAATATATTTGTGATTGTTGTATTTTATTTTAAAAGGGTAAGGCCTATCAGCACTTGACAGAATGAAAGACACGCAGATGAGACTTTATTCCTAAGTAATTAATACTAGTGGTAGGCCGTTAACAATTTCCCAGTTTTCGGGATTAATAAAGTATCTATCTATCTATCTATCTATCTATCTATCTATCTATCTATCTATCTATCTATCTATCTATCTATCTAATGTGAGCGAGCGATATAAAAAATAGCGCCATTAATCTATTATCAAGCAGACTGATGACTTTCACCGTGATATTTTAGCGTGGATATATACATAATTGCACTGTAGGGAGCGAGAGCTAGTTTTTTAACCTCTACACGCCTGTGAATTACCCGAACTACCACACCAAACGTGATAGTCTATCATGGATGCAGCCACGAAGCCGCAAGGCTTGCTTCAGGAAAAATTCATTTTTAAGAAGCAATGATGGCATCGACAAGACTAAGGTTGTGTGCACCTTATGCAATGCAGAATTGGTTTACTGTAGGAGTTTTTACAGTCTCAATTACCACCTGAACGCAAAGCATCCCTTTGCTATAAGCAGTCAGTGATGCATTTTGCAAACTGATGCATTTTGGCTCCTGTTCTAATGCATCCTCTGGCTTAAGAAACACGTTCTCAAAGACTTACTTTTGGTCAGTACTTAGGTGTTTTGCATTCTGAACGAGCCATTTTAATCTAGATTAATTTCATGATTTCAGTTAGATTTAAAAAAAAAAAATCTATGCCCACCACTAATTAATACAAAGTAAAACCAAAAAATACTAACAAAACCAAAAGGCCACTGCACTCAATAACCACTGGGAGCCTTGAATCTGCGCAGGGCACAAAGAAATCAGAAGACTATCTAGGTATTTTGAAGCAAAACATACAGCCCGGTTTGTATGGTTTCTTTACAGCTGCTCAGAAATCTTTAAATATCTTTGTAGAATCTTTATCCTTACAATCGGGACAAAATGTTGTGAAACTTTTTTAAAACATTTGTGACTTATATTAGTGAACATTTTCAATCACATTCACTCCAAAATACATTTTGAGTATCAAATACTGTTGGAAAGAGGTTGTAAGCATTTTACAGACATTACAATATTTATTTTTTTATTTTGCTCCAAACATTAAGCAGGACACTGAACTGAACATCACTGAACTGTGATTTTGAGAAAAAAAAATTCCAAAGTGTCCTAGTTCATTGCTAGTAGGTGCCTTTACATGCCTACATTTGTAGTCTAATCAACTCATATGGTGTTTTAAGTTATTTTTTCTTGTTCAGTGAGAGAAATTTAGCCTTTGCTGGGCTTTAATGAGTGCAGGTTGAGTCAGGTTGAGTGTCTGAGATGGAGATGCAAAGCACAGCACAGCCGACAGATGATTATCAGTGAGAGAGGACCTATACCAGGATTCTGTGAACTTCATTATTGTTCACATATGTAGGTAGAGCCAAAGAGAAGCAACAGTCCTATCCAACACCGGCTCCTCCTCATCGGACATGTTGTGCATGGGTGAAGAAATCAGTCCCTGATGATGACCAGGCATGGGAGGTTGATCGGGATGTTGTTGGTGGAAATGTGCAATAAGATGGGGGTCGAGGATGTGACGAGCTGGAACCCAGGACCTCTCTTCTGGACCATAACCCTCCCAATCAACCAAATATTGGAGACCACGACCCCGACGACGAGAGCGCAGCAGGCGTTAAACAGAGTAGGGGAGGTGGAGGAGGTGGAGGTGGAGCTGCAGGCACAATGGGACTATCCTTGACTGGCTTCACTCTGGACACATGGAATGTAGGATGGATTTGCATTGATTTTGGGAGTCTCAGTTTTACTGAACTAGGATTGATGATTTTCTAGATGGCAAATGGGCCAATGAATTTAGGAGCCAATTTCTTGGGGTCCATCCTGAGTGGAATGTCCCGAGTGGAAAGCCACACCATTTGACCCACTTGGTAGACAGGAGCCTGGGTGCGTCATCGATTTGCTGAAACAGAGTAATGATCGGCAGAGCGGATGAGGGAGGCTCGTGCTTGGTTCCAGGTGGTGGATGAAGGCTTGTACTGACGGACAGGAAGCCTCCTTCTCTAGTGCAGGAAAAAGGGGAGGCTGGAACCCAGAGTTGCACTGGAATGGAGACAGACCCGTGGCAGAGCTGGTCAGGGTGTTGTGAGCATATTCTACCCACAGGAGTTGCTTGGCCCAGAACATGGGATTCTGCAGCCGAGGGCTGTCTCTATTTCCTGATTCATACGCTCGGCCTGACCATTAGACTGAGGATGAAACCCGGAGGACAAACTGACGGAGGCCCCAAGCAGAGCACAAAATTCCTTGTGAACTGAGGGCCCCGATCCGACACCACATCTACCAGGAGACCATGGAGCAGGACCAGTTGAGCCGTCTTCTTGGTCGAAGGGAGCTTGTAAGGGCACAAAATTAACCATTTTACTAAATCTGTCCACCACAGTCAGGATGACTGTATTACCCTTGGGGGAGGAAGACCAGTAACGAAGTGTAGGGAGATGTGAGACCATGAGGAATGGGGAGGGGCTGCAGAATCCCAGCAGGAGCCATGTGAGATGGCTTGTGTTGACTGCAGACCAGATCAGGCATTGACAAACCACTGTCTTCGTCAAGAGTGGTCCACCAAAAACGTAGCTGAACCACATCCTTGGTTCTCTGGATTCGTTCTCTGGATGAGTGGAGCAGAGGGGAGGAGAGTGGAAAATAACTGGCAGTAGAGGAGTAGATGTGACAAACAGAGATCCTGACTTAAAGTGCTGTGCCAGTACTGTCACTGGGTGTATTATCCACACTGCATGTAAAGGCAGAAGAAATCATGAGCATTTCATCCTTGATTGTTCTGAGGTCTTCAAAATCACCTTGAAAAAAATCACCATGCGATGCACCTAACCTGTGGAGGTGGTAAGCTGATGGTGTGACTTCTTTCACAGTTCGCATGTGAGTGAGAGTGTTGTTCTCCAGTTGGCTTGAAAGAAACTGCATCTTTCTAATGAAAGCCTTCACCAGAGGGGTATTGCACGAAACTAGAATAAAGAAATCCAGGATAATTAAGCAAGCCCAGCTTGACCTAACTTGGTCGGCGTATCCTGGCTTAATTGGTTGCACGTTTGCTGAGCCAGGATGAAAAGGTGCGGCTATGTTGAGCCAGGTGAAGATAGTTGGGATAAGTGCGTGTTCACGGCATATTTAAACAGACCTCACGATCGCTCACAGAATCACCGATGGGAAAATGATGGATGGAAAAAAGTCGCGCATCTTACTTCACTGCCGCGGAACAACAGCTCCTGATGGATTTCTACAACGAAGTTAAGGACATTATAAGAAAGAAAGGCAATACCAGTGCCATAATTAAAGAACGCGAGAAAGCTTGGCAGACAATAGCGGACCGGCTTAATGCGTAAGTAGTCCAAAACTGTACATTTAATAAACAGTGCTCCACTGTCATAATAAAATGTCATAATTAGGCTACAATTAAAGGAGTTACTTTTCAAGTCCACTAACTGTTGTATACTTTACTTTAAGAGTGGCAAGCAGGTGCGTGTTACTCAGGAAATGTAGAATATGATTAGGTGCAAACAATTATCCATAATGTGTCATTTAATCTATTTTCTCATGTTACGTTTCGTGTTACGTTATCTATTATCTTTCTCTCCTTCATAAAGAACAAACCTCTCTGGCCACAAAAGGACCTGGCAGCAAGTAAAAATTAAATATAAGAACATTTTGCAGGCTGGTAAGTGACTTTAAAGTACATAACACTGAACAAATGAGGTGAATAGATTAGGTGTCTGCTGACATGTTCAATGTCTGTATGATTGTAGCAGTTAAGAAAAAAGCCTATTGAACTGGAACGGGGGGCAGCCCACCAAGCCAGGATGTAAATCCAGCAGAGGAACTGGCACTCCATTTAAATAAAGGGAGGCCAGTGATGGAGGGGGACAGACCCTGTCCCAGCCACAGAAACTGTCCGCATTATACAAGGTACATAAAGTACTGCAATTCTACTGCACATGAAACACAGTCAAATATAATAGTGTCTGACTTTGGATTTCCTTGCAGTGTCTGGGAACACAGTTACACTTTTGGAGCCACCAGAAGATGATCCAGTTAGTACATTGTATTGAAATCACAGACTTGGTCTGTTCTGTGAAATCTTAATCCAAGTTGTCTCGCTACATGTTTACAGCAGGGGGAAGGCACATCTGCAGCTGCAGAATGCACTTCTGCAGATGAGGAGACTGTCAGTGGACTCCAGAAGGCTTGAGGCATGTCAATTTTATGGTATTGGCCTGCTTATTTAGTCCATGAAGGATATGAAGTCAGTGATGTGGTGCTAATAGAAAATGTGTAACAGGACCCGGATGCTGCACAGTCTCCTAAGCGGCCTGGTAACATTGTGAGTATTGGCTAAAATAAATCTACATTATGCAAAAATCCTGCTGTGCTAATTGACATTTCTTTTACAGACGTCACAAACTGTCAGAACGCTCTATGCAAAGCACCTGGAGAAACAGATAGAGCTGGCTGATGTTAAAATCAGACTAAAAGAGAAGAGAAGGCTCCAAGAAATGGAGCTGGATCTTGAGATTAAACGCCGGACACTCAGAAACTGGACCTCGAAATCCAGAAACTAGAAGAAGTGAGTCTTTTAATGCACACAGTAACCACATCTGCAATACAGTGTTTTAATCCTTGTTGCTTTTGCTCTCTCTTCTAGAATCCAAGCAACCAAGACAAATGCTAAATTTTTTTTTTTTTTTTTTTTTTAAACTAGAACATTGGTGTCTGTCCTGTCTCTATGAATGTAAAAGAATTTCAAAGAACCACCAGTGCTAAACAAGTGCTCACACAGGAAAAAATATTTTATTAAAGTGCAAAAATTAAGTGAAAAAATTTGCAATATATTGCTCCCTGACAAGTCTGCCATTATTGTTGTCTGGGAAGATGGGAACATTTTCCCAGTCAACATCAACAGCCACTCGGGGGGGTCTCTCCTTTCTTAGGCCTGCAATGTTATGTAGTGCACTACGCATGCAGCAATAACATCACAGGCCCTGTCAGGGGAAACCCTCAGGTGGTGCAGGCACTGAAATCGAGATTGGGGTGATTATAAACATTTATCTGAATGTTGCAATAAATTGTGCAGTTGTTGAATTGTCTGGACAGGAAACCAATAAGATCAACACCACTGCTATGTTCTTATAAAATTAAATGTGTTAAGCTTTGATCATTTATTTATTAAATTCACTAACCTTAAACTCATCTATAAATGATTAAATAAACAGGCTCTCAGTTCAGTAACACACAGTGCATCTGTTTTAGTATACAGAGCCCATTAGTTGTTTGTGTTTTGTGCTGCTTTGCATGTACTATGTTGTTGATTTTCGTGTTGTAATGTATGCATAAGTATTATATGAGTTTTGTGTTTTATGCTTAAATGTTCACTGTTGAGTTTTCTGTATTTAAAATGTCTATCTAGGAACGGGCATTGCAAACTAGCTCAGGCTATAAATGCTGTGGTATGTGGCACAACTTCATGCTATATACTTGTCCCTATGCAAAACATCAAATAAATATTAAACAGTTAACCTGGTAATAAATGGGTTATACTTTAGTAGAACTAGTGATAAATCGATTATTTTTAAGTTGAACCAGTAATAAACAGGTTATCTTACAGCAGAACCAGTAATAAACAGGTCATGTTCCAGTTGAACCAATAATAAACAGGTTATTTTCCAGTTAAAAAAATAATAAACTTGGTATTTTTCAGTTGTTTAAACCAGCGCTCTGAAGAGGAAGGACAGCGCTGCTCCGGACGCCAACCCCAGAGAAAGGAATAAGGCCATGATAGCACCGGCTGTTTCTGCTTCATGAGGAAGAACCTTCCTGTAGATCAACAATAATAATATTAATTAATAATGAAATATAGTTTATATTCAATATAGTATTTAAAATATGTCATGTTTATCTCAACATACATTACTTTAATATAAAGTTTGACTGTTACACAAAAATAATAAAGATTGGATTATTATCATATTATGATGAATATTTGATTATTAATAGTACATGATGGATTTATGACCATCAGGTGAACCAGCTTCTTACTTTGGGCCGAAACACATGCATAGACTGGCCAGGTATCCATTACTGAAGGCAAAGATAACCATGAAGATGATGAACCAGGCGTCATGATGGAAGAAGACAGGGAGGTGGAGGCGAGGCTGGACGTTACACAACATGAAAAGAGGCAGGAAAACGAGACGAGCGGCAATGGCCAGTGGCAGCAGCAGGCTGTCCTTCCCTGGCTGGTCACACAGTGTTACACAACAGCAAGACAGCACACACAACAGTTAAGCACTGATTGCAACAATATGCATTTAATATGCATATTACATTTGATCAACATGAAACATTCATACTGCTGAAGGCTGCAAGCAGTGACGATAAAGATCTTTACATCTTGGGCTGAAGGTTTATATGAACATACAAGGTCATACATGATCTGAACAACATGTGACCATAAAATGATTTCCTGTCTGGCTGAACAACAGCAAGGGTCCATGAAATAATATAAAAATATAAATAAGGAATCCAACAGCCACACCTTTTCCAGAGGGAATCTGCATATATGAAAAAAAATTAAAATTGTTCTATTTTATCTTTTTGATTTACCGTGAGTCGCATTTCTCCTCCTTCACATTCTGTCAGCTGATTGCAGAGACCGCATTGATATCAACCCCCCCATAAATCCCCTAAAACAGCGTCACTAGGATAAGTAACTGTAATGTGGTTATTGAACTGTATGCTACTATTATTGACAACAATAATTATATTACTGTAACGTTGCAGCCAGGTGGAAGCACTGTATGTACTGGGATTGATGTCCCAAAGAGATAAATAGTTAACCAACCAACTGATATTTTTAAATGTAAACTCACCCACATAAGGACAGCCGTCAGGCTCCGCCCCCCCCAGTCACACAGGTTGAAGAGCAGGAAACAGGTGACCGGCACAAAGTACAGGTCTGTCAAACACAAAGTTACACTGATATCTTCCCCAATCACCACAGTCAGCTGACCAGTCAGATGCAGCAACAGGTGGACTGTCTATCATGTAATGGATAGTGGGCTCACCCCAGGGGCCTTGGTCAGCGATGGTAGATTTGGTGTCGGCGGTGATGGCGGGAAACGTGCCAATAGTGATAGTGAAGGTGAAGAAGACAGACAGAGCCAATTGCCAAACCTGAAACACAACACAGAAGAGAGGACATGATCAATGACTGAAATTATTGATCAGAAAATATAAAAAATATTTAAAGCTGAACAGTCACATGTCTGAACATTTTACACAAATTGATGATCCTTTTCGCAAATTCTGATTCTGATTCTCAATGGTCATTATGTTATGATAAATGGACAGATTTTATTTGTGTGACCTTCTTAAAGATTTTTATCATGGAGACGTTCTGATGTCCATCCTGCTTGGCTGCTTCATTTCTGCCCTCTGAAGCAGAAAAAGAAGAGAAAAAAAGAAGAGTGCGAATAAGTAAGAGTGAACTAGATTAAGCTAAAGTAAACTACACTTAACTTAACTATGCTAAAATTGAGCTAAATAAAACCTATAAACTTAGGTTCTGCTGTAGTTGGTGTTGGATGAGTATGTGTTTATTTCATACCTTTGTTCATCAGATTTAAAGACTTCTCCTCATCTGATCTCTGTTTACTGTTTCTCTCCTGATAGTACTGGAAAAACTCCTAAAACACAAACATTTAATATGAAACATTTAAAACGCTGATATTTGGATATGTTATTGTTATACTGGATGATAACAACAGTAAAATAAACAGATGTGTTACACACGTATGACAGGTGTGTTAACATTGTGTGTCACATTGTAAAGCAATTAATGTTACCAGTTTAGGAAGCATGATGTAGGAGAGGATGGACAGAAAAATAACACCACAGGCTGTGATGAAATAACCAAATGCAGCATCCTGCAGCTCCGAACCACCTGGAGGTGAACAGTGCAAAAAGAGGGAATGAAAATTTTTGATGTTCAGTTTTTGACTCCAACAAAAGAAAACTTGTTTACATCATCAGTATGACACCTAGCAGTTACAAGGTCACAGGTCAAAGGTTTTAAAAAGACAGTAGAACAGAGATGGACAGATTATTAAATCTCTACAAAAAGACAGATCATTAATTATTGTTATTGATCAGACTTGCGATGGCGCAGATCATGGCGAAGGCTGCAAACGTTCCAGCGAGTCCCTGACCGCTCATGATGGGAGTTGTGTACGAAGCTGGCAGCAAGCCTGCCATCCCAAAGAGACTGCCCTGCAGCACGGCCCCGAATGCTGCAACAAACAAAGTGTTCAATAGACATACTGCAGTATGCTATGACAGCAAACAAACAAACCAACAAATGCTGTCTGAAATCACTGTGTTTATATACTCAACTATATTCATGCTTGACTGTAGAGCCTTACAAATCACAGACAGAACTAGAGTCAACTACTATCCACTAACTATCCCACAGAGTAACACTTCACATTTTGTAGGCATGAAAATGACGATGATGATCTGGATTTGGGACTCACAGTTAATGATGACGATTTTCACCATGGTGACAGAGAAGAAGGGCAGCGGTTGCAAGGGAACTTTGACGAGGATGGCGGTGAGCATGAAGACGACCATGATGACCAACAGACTGCCCATGACACGCAGCCTCTGGGGAATCCTGTCAGGAAGAAGGAGCTCTGTCAAAGGTGTGTGAAACTCAACTCAGCCTATGATATATAGCCCAGTGTATGATATACAACTCAGTCTGTAATATACAGCTGACATATGAACCGTACTCTTCTTTGTTGGTACCAGCAGTGTTAGAGGACTTACAGTGAGTGCAGGAAGGAGTTGAGGCAGGTGCAGATGAGCAATGGCAGCATGGCACACAGTGTCATCACATTATTGAATTTGGCCTCCAGGATGCTACGCTGCTCACCTGCTGCCTTTGTTTCATTGGTTGAAGAACTGACCAATGAGGAGTCCTTCAGGCGGCTGGTGAAGTACTGGAGAGAAAGACCCACAGTGAGAGGATGAATACAAAAATAGCGAAAGATATGCTTCTGTTTCTTTATGAATCGGCTTGTTAAAGAGAAACTATGCTGACATATTTATGCAACAGAGGCAGGACTGGCCCTTCCTATAGGCAACATAGGTGGCCTATAGAAAGGACCAACATTGTGCCAAGAAAAAAGTCAGTGACTGTCTTTCAGAGGCAGTCAAATCTGGTAGATACAGGTATAATATGAAAACTGGATGACCTAAGGCATATATCGGTGGAAGGGGGCTAAATCACATTCCAAAGGCTAAATTTTGGTGTTGGAAAAACTTGCATGGCAATTTCCAAAGGGTCTCTTGACCTCTCACCCCAAGATATCTAAATGAAAATGGGTTCTATGGGCACCCACAAGTCTTCCCTTTACAGACATTCCTGCTTCATATTAATCCCATGCAGTTTGGGGCAAAAACATGTAGATTTTTGCATGCAGTATGTTAATGTTATTTTATTTAAATGTTAATTTGAAACTTCTCCAGGTCTTCATGGGACCTGTATGATGCTGGATTTTGTTTCTGAATTCATTTGTAATAAACCTTCTTTATACAAGCAAAGGCAGTGACTGTGGAGATTTCTTCTTTATTTTCACATCATCGCTATTGAATAAATAACATCTCTCCTCAAATTAAATACTGCATGAGAAGTAAAAGCTGAAGCTACAGTTCGTATTTTGATATTTATAGTGGGTGTCAGCTGATACGAAAAGTCTTTATTATTATGTCATGATGAAAAAACAGAATAGAATTCTTAAACCCTTTAACCTCATTAATTCTGTTAAGACACTGGCATCTGCTAGTTGTCCCTCTGCTCCTCTCTTGTGGTTTTGCTCAGGAAGACCACATGTTCACAGAAATGTGGTCTTCAAATGTCTTTTTTTTATTTTTGTGATTATTGCAGCCACACAGGCTTGATTTTGCAACAGCTTTCCTCAAAAATTCTGATACAATTTGTAGTATTTGGAACGCTTTTTGTGGTGAAATTGCAGGGCAATGGGCCATTTCATGCGGACAAGTTGCGGAAATTTCAAGCTCTTCACTGGTGGTTTTCACTGGTGTTCAGTTTACAGCCCCAGCCTTTACAGGCAAAACCACAGGCAGTTGTTTAGTATTATTTAGTATTTCTGTTGCTTTTACAGGAACTTTGGGGGGGGTTTCCTTTCTGGCAAGACATTATTTATGCAGATATTCACAGCAGTTAATAAGCTGCAGTAATTCTAATTTGGGCATGTCATTTTGTGTATTTGCTCAAAAACAAGGGTTGAGTGTCAAGCTCTGGCCAGAATATTAGGTGTGGACGGAGGACAAACTGGAAATGATGTCACACCATGGTTGCACTCATGAAGAAGTTCCAGGGTAGCAGAGTTCCCAAACCGAGCATGAAGAAGATGAGCCAGACACCCCCATACCTGCAGGAAATTATTTTAAAATAAAAGAAGATTACAGCATGATAGTGATAATAATAAGTGTGTCAGAGTGAGCATAAGAATTAAAAATGATAGTGTGTAAGCATGAGAAGATACACTGGCTTGCCTCAGAGTGTAAATAAACCCACTCACTGCCTTAACTACACCCTCCACTTTGTACTGATATATCGGTTCTGTGCTTGGACCAATCCTATTTACCTTATATAGTATATTGTTCGTTTAGGAACTATTAGTAGGAGACACTCCGTGAAGTTTCATTGCTATGATACTGAGTTATACATATCAATAAAGCCAGATCAGTTTACTAAACTTCAAGCATGTCTTAAGGACATAAAGACCTGGATGACCTGCAATTTTCTGCTTATAAACTGAAGGGACAAAACTGAAGTTATTGGGTTTGGCCCTAAACAACTTAGAAACATATTATTTAATTATATAACTACTCTGGGAGTTATCTTTAATCAAGATATGTCAAACTCATACATGAAACACATTTCAAGGACTGCTTTTTTTCACCTGCGGAACATTGCTAAATTTAGGAACATCCTGCCTCAAGACGATGCAGAAAACATCATACTCCAGGGTATGCACGGTGCCCGTACCCCAGTTTGACTCACTTGTCTCTTGGTGTGTTGGTGCTGGTGACCATTTCCCTGTGAAGAACTGATCAACTGGTTAACTGATGAACTGAAGAATTGATCACCTGATGGCCTGCAGACATGTGAAGGAGCTCAATGAATGTCACAAACAAATAAAGACTAGCTGATCTTCTTTCTGAGCGGCTGATTAATAAATGAACCAATTAACCAATACATCCATTTATAAGTTACTCAGTCATACAAATCAGTAATTAAATGTTCATGTTTGATCAATCAGAGCTTTGCAGAGCTTTCTTTTATTTAATTTTTTCAAACATGTGATTAATAAACATCAGTCACTGTGTTAAAAACTGTTAACTATTCAATATTAGAAAACAAGTAGTTAAAATTTCACAATCTAATCGGTTGATAGCTGTCGTATAATGAGCGCATACTACCGCTATGATGTTTAAGGTCCTTTGACAGTTCTATTTTTTTTTTGTGATTAACAGTTTTTATTTTCATTTATATTATTCAACAATACAAAAACACAAATCCCCCCGCCCCCCCAAACACACACCACCAACCATGCTGATCCTTTTCTGGTTACCAACCTCTACCCCTGTGCTTCTTCATTTACAACTTTAACAGCTACCCTAAATACATTGATGAAGACATGATGCCAGATAAACCAAAGCAAAAATAGAGAAATGGATAAAGCAAGCTCTGCCTTAATGCAATATTCTGTTAACAAACAACAAGAATAAGTAACAATCAAAAAATAAAATACACACAAAAACAAGAAGAAGCACATCTACATATATTTTATTTTACACCATTTACTGAAAACTTGTCTCTCCACTACATTACCCATACCCTTTTAGGGGCCTCTTAAATAAATTAAGTATTTGCCCCATTTTGCTTCATATACACACGTGGACAAAATTGTTGGTACCCTTTGTGTAATGAAAGAAAAACTCACAATGGTCACAGAAATAACTTAAATTTGTAAAATGTAATAATAAATAAAAATTCTAAGAAATTTAACCAATGAAAGTCAGGCATTGCTTTTCAACCATGCTTCAAGAGAATTATTTTAAAAAATAAACTCATGAAACAGGCCTGGACAAAAATGATAGTACCCTATAAATTAATTCATTTTAATATTTTGTTGCACAGCCTTTTGAGATGAGAGATGAGATGAGATGAGATTCAACTTTATTGTCATTGTGCAGAGTATGAGTACAGAGACAACAAAATGCAGTTAGCATCCATCCAGAAGTGCAAAACAGCAGAAAGTGCAAAGTATGTGCAAATGTACACTATAAATAGGAGTATAAAGAGCAAGTATGGGAAGTACACTAGATGAGTGATATGAGTGCAATATGTCAGTGAAACAGTAAGAAAAATACACTATAGCGCTAAGTACACTAGGTGAGCATGGTTACACTATTTACAAATGAATATACTATGTCAGTACAGTACACTATATATACATTGGGTAAAGCAGTATGAATACACTAATAAATAGAAAACACTTTAAGAGTGTACTATAGTGAGGTAGGATATGGAAATGAATGTACATTATAGACAGAATAAATAAATAAATTTTGAGGCAATCACTGGAATCAAACGATTCCTGTAACTGTCAATTAGACTTTTGCACCTCTCAGTAGGTATTTTGGCCCACTCCTCCTGCGCAAACTGCTCCAGTTGTCTCAGGTTTGAAGGGTGCCTTTTCCAGACGGCATTTTTCATCTCCTTCCAAAGATGCTCAATAGGATTAAGGTCAGGGCTCATAGAAGGCCACTTTAGAATTGTCCAGTGTTTTCCTCTTAGCCATTCTTGGGTGTTTTTAGCTGTGTGTTTTGGGTCGTTGTCCTGTTGCAAGACCCATGACCTGCGACTGAGACCAAGCTTTCTGACACTGGCCAGCACATTTCTCTCTAGAATCCCTTGATAGTCTTGAGACTTCTTTGTACCCTGCACAGATTCAAGACACCCTGTGCCAAATGCAGCAAAGCAGCCCCAGAACATAATAGAGCCTCCTCCGTGTTTCACAGTAGGGACAGTATTCTTTTCTTTATATGCTTCATTTTTTCGTCTGTGAACATAGAGCTGATGTGCCTTGCCAAAAAGTTCCATTTTTGTCTCATCTGTCCATAGGACATTCTCCCAGAACCTGTGTGGCTTGTCAACATGTAGTTTGGCAAGCCAAACTACATGTGACTTGTTTTCAACAATGGTGTCCTCCTCGGTCGTCTCCCATGAAGTCCATTTTGGCTCAAACAAAGACGGATGGTGCGATCTGACACTGATGTTCCTTGAGCTTGAAGTTCACCTTTAACCTCTTTAGAAGTCTTTCTGGGCTCTTTTGTTACCATTCGTATTATCCTTCTCCTTGATTTGTCATCAATTTTTCTCCTGCGGCCACGTCCTGGGAGGTTGGCTACAGTTCCATGGATCTTAAATTTCTGTGCAACTGTTGTCACAGGAACATCAAGCTGCTTGGAGATGGTCTTATAGCCTTTACCTTTAAGATGCTTGTTGATCATTTTCTTTCTAATGTCCTGAGACATGTTACATCTAGGCTGGACTATTGTAACTCTTTAACTCTATCAAGCTGCTCTAATAAGTCTCTTAAGAGTTTGCAGCTGATTCAGACTGCTGCTGCACGCGTTCTGACAGGAACCAAGATCAGAGATCACATCTCTCCCATTTTGGCTTCCTTGCACTGGCTACCCGTTAAATCCAGAATAGAATTTAAAATTCTTCTACTAACATATAAAGCTCTTCATGGTCAGGCACCATCATATTTAATAGAGCTCATAGTACCTTACCACCCCACTAGAACATTGCGCTCCCAGGATGGTAGGTTCCTTGTGGTTCCTATAGTGACTAAAAGTAGATAGTAGCTATCAAGCTCCTCTTCTGTGGAATAAACTACCACTCTGTTCGGGAGACAGACACGGTCAACACCTTTAAGAGTAGACTTAAGACTTTCCTTTTTGATAAAGCTTATAATTAGGGCTGGCTCAGGTCATCTCTTAGTTATGCTGCCATAGTACTAGACTGCTGGGGGACTCACACACTCTCCCCTTCTCTCTCTCCATCTATCTATCGATCTAACTTGTTACTAACTAAACTTCTTCCCCGGAGTTTCTGTGCTCTCTCGCGTCCAGCAGGTTTTTACGGACTGTGCCTGCTGCTGTGGTCCTGCGTGGCGTCTTCTGCGTGTGTTGTCGCCGTCATCATTGTTTCCACTCGAATCGAGGGTCTAAGGACAGAGGGTGTCACTCCCTGTACAGATTGTAAAGCCCTCTGAGACAAATGTATTTTGTGATTTTGGGCTATATAAATAAAATTTGATTGATTGATTGACAACTCTTTCCTTTGCTTCCTCTGGTCCATGTTGAGTGTCATACACACCTGAAACAAGCTATTGTAGGACCCATATGCAGCACAACAGCAAGGGATACTTAATAATAGTCTTTATTGAGGAACTCACAGCAGGCGATATGGCAGGTGAGAGAGAGGGAATAAGTCCTGAGTTCAATCGGAGAGTCTGTGGCAACGAACTGGAGCAGGGGGACAGACTGCCCGGGGAAACCTCCAAACAGCCAGGCAAACAGGCAGACAGACACCAGAAACACTGAGGCAGCACTCGTGGTCGGGGACGAAAAGCTGAGGTGATTACCGGGGCAGAGACAGGCGAGCAGGTCAAAGGCAGGCAGGGCCGGCAACGGGAGATCAGTCCGGAAAACAGTGCTGGAAAGACTTGCATGACGCGAAGAACAATCTGGCAGAGTGTCTGGAGGTTGGTGCTTAAATACAGGGTTGATTACTGATGAGGAGCAGGTGTGGGAGGCGGGAGAAACCATGGTGACTGATGAAGAGGCGGGGCTGACAGGTGAGTGGAAAGTTACTGGGTGCAGGTAAGAGGGAAAAGCAGGCAGGGGACCAGAGTGGATTGTGACACACACCATGTCACCAAACAGCACAGTGACTACCTGTAGTCCTATATATAGGCCCACTGACTGATTACTGCTTGTAGAGACATGTGATGCTAATTAGTGGACACACCTTGAATTAACATGTCCCTTTGATCACATTATTTTCAATCTTTTCTAGGGGTACCATCATTTTTGCCCAGGCCTGTTTCATTAGTTTATTTTTTAAAATAATTCTCTTGAAGCATGGTTGAAAAGCAATGCCTGACTTTCATTGGTTAAATTTCTTAGAATTTTTATTTATTATTACTTTTTACAGATTGAAGTTATTTCTGACCATTGTGAGTTTTTTCTTTAATTAAACAAAGGGTACCAACAATTTTGTCCACGTGTGTAGATGACAGTTCTATTTTTAATCATCATGGCTACTGTTAAAATGTTGCCAGCCATCTGTACTGAAATCTGAGAAGCAGAACAGGAACCTGCTGCTTCTGTTGGTGTGCAGATGAGAGTCCCTTAATGCAGTGTCTGCAGAAACATGTGTGATCACTGCACATGGACAAAGTGACTCTGAAGCTGTCACATGTTGAGGAAGTCTGCAACTAGTTTGATTATTCTGATAGTTTCTTTATTAAAAACACTCTTATGGCTTATTGTTTGTACATAAATACAGTTTTTAATTTTTGTTGTATTGTTGCTATCACCGCCTATCATGCATTTATGGTAAGACTAATGAAACAAAGAAAAAAAATAAGCTTTTACATGTTTGTTTCTTTTGAAGTCACAGAATTCACGTAAATCCCTTAAACCTGTTTGTCCTGCAGAACATCAACATGACACATATCAACACGTATCATCAGAAATCAAACTTACCTTCACTTGCTCTGGGTGTTGTCCAGATGTTTGCTGAATGTTGCCCAGATGTTTTCTGAATGTTGCCCAGATTGTTCCTGCTGTTTAAACTTAAACTAGTTTCAGTTCATTTGGAAAAACTAATTTTTCTGTTAAACGTTTCTTTCTTTTAAAGGTTTTTCAGCTCCTCATTTAAATGTTCTTAAGTCAGGTGAGTTGTTTTTAAAATCTTCGTCCTCATTCGTCTCCCTGCTGCTGCAGTTTTCAGCAGAATCTGTTCTTCTCTTTCAGCCCGTGCACTGACTTTTGACCTATGCCCTCTGATATCAGTGAGGGAACTGCACTTTGTTCCTATGTAAATGATGACGATGTGATAACAGCAGAGCAAAGTATAGAGTGGTGTGAAAAAGTGTTTGCCCCCTCCCTGATTCCTTTTTTTTTTTTTTTGCATGTTTGTCACACTTAAATGTTTCAGATCATTAAACTAATTTAAATATTAGTCAAAGATAACAGAAGTTGCAAAAATGCAGTTTTTAAATGAAGGTTTTTTAAGGGAAAACAAAATCAAATCAAATCAAATCAAATTTTATTTATATAGCCCAAAATCACAAAATACATTTGTCTCAGAGGGCTTTACAATCTGTACAGGGAGTGACACCCTCTGTCCTTAGACCCTCGATTCGAGTAAGGAAAAACTTGCCCACAAAAAAACCTTTTAACAGGGAAAAAGGTGGAAGAAACCTCAGGAATAGAATAGAATAGAATAGAATAGAATAGATCTTTATTGTCATTGTCACAGGTACAACGAGATTGAAAGTGCTTCTAGTCAGTGCAATAAAATCCTAGCATTAAAGTGACTAGTGAGTGTTAAAATAACTAGAATAAATAAGAATAAAATACCTGAGACATTAAAATGTACTAAAATAAATAAAATTAAACATATGCTAAAATCAAAATAAATACTAAATATGCTAAAGGGAGCATACACCCATAACATAAAACATTAAAACATAGTGCACATCATTTTTTAGCAGCATTCACAGTGACTATTGCAGTTGGATAAAAACTGTGTTTGAGTCTATTTGTTCTAGCACCAATGGCTCTGTATCGTCTGCCTGAGGGCAGCATTTTAAACAGGGGGTGACCAGGGTGTGAAGTGTCCTTTATGATGTTGTGGGCTTTCTTGAGACAATGGGATCTGTGTAGGTCTTCCAGTGCTGGGAGAGGGCAGCCGACAGTCCTTTGGGCGTTGTTGATGACCCTCTGGAGCGTTTTTCTCTGAGCCACTGTACTGCTGGTGTACCAAATGCATACGCAGTAAGTGAGTATGCTTTCAATGGAGGCACGGTAGAAGGACACCAGCAGTCTTTGTGTGATGTTATTCCTCCTGAGTATTCTCAGAAAGTACAGTCTCTGCTGAGCCTTCTTTAGTAGCTCCGAGGTGTTCACGGTCCAGGAAAGACTGTCCTGTATGTGGACTCCCAGGTAGCAGAAGTCTGCCACCCTCTCCACACTGTCCCCGTTGATGAGCAGCGGTGGGACCACAGTCTTCTTCCTCCTGTAGTCTATTAAAAGCCACAGAGGAGGGATCCCTCTCCCAGGACGGACAGACGTGCAATGATGTCACATGTACAGAACAAATCAACACACACATATACAAATCCAAACCTATCTGAAAAGTCAGGCTGGCAGAGGATTTTAATTTAATGGCTTTATTATTATTATTATTATTTATTACCTTTTGGAAAAACGTCTCAGAGAACATCAGACACTACACTAGATAAGCTTCAATTCACTAGCAAAGATCACACCATCAACAATATACTTTTAAATGATTTATTGAAGAGAAAAAGTTGGATGGATGGGTGCAGCGCTTCTGATCCCAAATGTCCGGGCAACGATGGACCCAATTAATTAAGTAAATGAAATTGAGTGGATCTGAGATCTTGGAGATCTGAGTGTATGTAGAAGGTATGTTTGGAAGGACCAACGGGCCATGTGCTGTATGAGGTATTCTGGAATGCCATAATGGTTGAAGTGGTGAGTTCAGAGCATCCGAGGAGACATTCTTTGTCTGCAGTGGTTGTGCTGCTGACGGCACTAGCATCCCGGTGCCAGATTCCACAAATAAAGCTGGTTGCTGCAGTTGATGGAAATGACCACCTGAAGTGGGTCGAGAATGGGCAATAGAACAACAAAATTGGAAAACAGCGTGAAGTTAATTAAGTGATAAATTAGTTGTGTTATATTCGTTATATAAGTATCTTGCAGACTGGTGCATATAACGGCTATAGTTACTGAAATTATATTAAATTATTAGTTATTTATCTGGTATATGAACTTTATTTTGAAATTTAGAGAAAGAGGAGCAGGACATGTGACTATGCTACATGGATCTAATATCAGCTCCAAACTATAAATCTTTAATTACTAATAACTGCATTAATTGATATTTAGTTTATTTCAGAAACATGTAATGAAGTCAACCCTGATTTATCAACTTTTTAGTTAATATGTTAAACTTGTTAGCAAATACTAATGTCCATATCCAGCAGTTATGGAGCAACATTATCATTGAGTTTCTGTCCAGCTGATGACCTGTCCAATATTCAGTCTCTGTTAGCTCTGTATCTGCTCTCTCCCAACTCCTGAGGGAAATATCTGGTTCTTTAGCTGCTAAATGCTGACTAGCTAGTCTACAGCTAACTGTGTCTGCTGAGCAGGTAGTGTAGGGTGGCTTTTTAGAGCTTTTTCTCTGAAAACAGCTGGTCCTGTTTACGTCCTGATCATCACAGTCTCTCACATTCAAACTCGGAGCTGGCTTCTGATGGGTGGAGCTTGTCGGTGTGGAACACCTCCCTGTTGGTGGGTGGCGGCGTGCAGGGCGGACTCCCCCTGCTGGAGTCAGGGCTGGGGGCAGGAGCAGGCAGGTGTGCAGGGGCATACTTTCTCTCAGTCCAGTTCAAAGGAGCTCGGAGGTGTCCATGGGTGTCAGCCTGCGGTCTGAAGCGCTTCAGCCTGACAGCGTCTTTGGCATCATGAGCACAGGGCAATAGCACTGCCACATCTTTACGGAACTTGGAGCTGAGTCCGAAGTAGATGAGTGGATTGTAGAAACTGGCCGACTTAGCAAACAGGCGGGTGAAGATGCTGGTCAGGTTCGGGACGTGGAAGCCACACGCCGACCACATGGACACCACAGCATACGGAGACCATGCCAGGATGAAGGCTGTACAGATCACTATGGAAACCTGTAGAGACAGACTGTAACTCTCAGTTGTAGGCTAACACAAAAATACAAGTTTAAGTGGGCGATTTTCATCAAACATGCCCGGATCCCTCTCAACATTGTTCAGTTTTAACACAAAAATACAAAACCATTGTTCAGAGTTTAACAGTTGGGCAATTTTAGGATCCAATATACCCGGATCCCACTCATCATTATCCGAATCAGTCTTATTGCTGTCACTGGGCTGTTCAGTGATGATTCCGGCCTCTGCAAGGCTCCTGACTCGCGGGGTTATACGTTATTAGCGTTAGTAACATTATTAATGTGTACAACATAAAATCCGTTTGAGGTTAGTAAACACAACCAAAGGTCATACATAAGGCGCACTGGATTATAAAGCGCACTGTTGATTTTTGAGAAAATTTAATGATTTTAGATGCGCCTTATAGTCCAAAAAAAACATAGTGAGAATATACCTAAGGAATGGAGAAGTGTGAAGGTGCCCATTTTTAGAAATAAGGGAGATGTGCAGAGTTGTGGCAACTACAGAGGAATTCTTGTTCTTCTTCTCGTTCACTATGGTGATGGACAGGCTGACAGACAAGGTTAGACAGGAATCTCCATTGATTATGATGTTTGGTTACAGGGAGAAGAGAAAAAGAAGGTGGAGGATTTTAAGTATTTAGGGTCATCATGAAGGTAGTTGGTGTGAGAGAAGAGGATACAGAAGACAGGGTTAGATGGATGCAACTGATTCACTGTGGTGACCCCTGAAGGGAAAAGCCGAAAGGAAAAGAAGGAGACACAACAGGAATGATGCCACCTGTTCTGATGTTTTGTTTGGGATCTCATCTAATTAGTTTGTGAGATAACCTCTGTATGTACATGATTACTATGACTTTTATGTATTACTTACTTTTTTTATGTAATTTGTGTCTAGTTTGTATGTCTATATGCTGTTAGTGTTTGTACAATTTTATGTGGACCCCAGGAAGATTAGCAACTGTGGTAGCGGAAACTAATGGGTATCTGAATAAAGTGAAATGAAAAACTTCATTACTTCATTAAAAATTATGTCACTACATGTAACCATATATATTCTGATTTTCATCTTCTGTCATCTGACTCCCAACATAAGTCAACCAATCAGAGCTGAACCTGAACCTGACCCAGGATGAAGTATCATCAGACTCACAATGGTGACGTCTCTCTCGATCTTCTTTTGGCGGTCGCTCAGGTCTCCCTCAGCTGAAAGAGCGTTTCCTCTCTTCACCGTATTGATGATGGACACGTAGCAGAACAGCATGACTATCACTGGTAGGAAGAAGCCGAACAGGAAGATGGAGATGATGTACAACCTGTTTACGCTTGAGTGGTTTGCTTTGGCCCAGTCGATCTCACATGTCCCATACCCACGATCTGCAGAGGGGTCAGAGGTCAGAGTTTGGAGACAGAGTTTAAAATGGTGACAGATCATGATGTGCATTTCCTGCCTTTGTAGCTCCCCCAGCCGAGCAGCGGAGCTCCAGACCAAAATCCAGCTGTGATCCAGATCAGCAGCATACAGACGGACATGCTGGTCCTGCTGATGTGACGAGCTGAAAAATACACAATTTAAAATGTATTACATTTATTAAGTCTGAATCTGCAGCTGACATGCTAGCAGCTCTGTAAGGCTATATTTGCGATAAATGCTAACATTAGCATGACAACATGCTAACATTATTGTGTGTTTAGGTTCTCACCTCTACTTGGGTGACATCCTTTGATGTAGCGTGTAATGCTAATCACTGTCAGAGTGTTGATACTGCTCAGACCGAACAGCAGCGTGAAGAAACCGTCCACCTGGAGGACATACAGGACCGATGAGCTCAGGTTACAGTGTGTCCTGTTTCAGACTCTGCCTCTCTAGAAGATTTACTTTTATTTATCCCTCATTGGGGAAATTTACTTATCACTTTTATTTTTTTTTTTCATTTACATGCATTTACACACACACATGCAACGGCACAGACATGCAGTACAAGGCTTAAACGACATATACATGCAAAGTGGAGAGAGAGATGGTGGAGGGGGTGACCATTTTAGAAGAGGGATGATTTTGACCATTTTTCCCCGCTCAACTCGAGTACTGGTTATAATCATCAAAATTAAAGAAATAAACACTTGAAATATCTCAGTCTATGTGAAATGAATGTATACATTATACAAGTTTCACTTTTTGAATAAATCTACTATGAAATTCTAATTTTGTGACGAGACAACAGACAACTATCAAATGATTACTTTGATTCTGAAGAAAGTTCTGCAGCCTTTTTTTTATCTGGTTTCCAAGTGGATTTATGGAGGTTTATTGGTGATATCTGAGATAACATTATCCTCTGGAAGTGTAGAAGAAATGTTTTTTTTTTTATACTCAACATGCAACAATGGGACAATTTGTCTGTTCAGTGTGCAGCTCAGGTAAACTAAACATGTCTCAGGTGAGCAGTACCTCGCAGGTCCAAATGGAGGAGATCAGGTATCCACTGTCCTGGAAGACGTTGAAGATCTCGATGATACCTCTGGAGTAGCCGAACACGGAGATGCTGGCATCAGAGATGGCCAGGTTAAAGGTCAGGTAGTCTGTGGGCTGCAGGCTGGATCTCTGTCGGTACAGGACGAATAGGACAATGCTGTTTCCAAACCATGACAACCAACCTGAAACCAAAACAGACACAGCCTTTACTGATCACAACAGTATGTAGTAGTGTGTGGTAATACTGCAATGTGTAGGAGTACTGCAGTGTGTGGTATAGTTGCAGTTTTTAGTAGTACTGCAGTGTGTAGTAAGTCGAGTTGCAGTGTGTAGTACAGTTGCAGTACTGGTACCCACCCAGCAGCAGCAGATAGGCTCCAATGATGGTCTCTCCCTGGTCAGACAGAGGGGGGTCTCGCCCCCCCCCAAGGATAAAGCTGCTATTCCTCCAGGGGGGGCCGCCCTCCCGCCCCCCCCCTGCTGCAGAGCTGCCAGATGACATGTCAAGGAGCAGACTGAGACTCAGGTCTCAGGACAGGACGGCTCTGATAATCTGAGGTAAATATAGATCTGTTTCTGGACTGGCTTCAGACCAGCACACAGGTCACACTGTAGACCTGTTCTGTGATTGGCTGACGGACTGATGACTTCATGACATCACAGTTAGACTGTTTATGTTCTGCTCCAGCTACTTAGTGACATTTCACCTTAAGGACTTCATGTTCCCTGAGTGCTAATGCCTCAGCTAGCTGTGATTTGAGGTCAGAGAGAACAGAACTGTACCTTGAATGTTTTATTGATTATATGTTAATAACCTGTCAAGAGCCTCTGGGTGTGTCTTTACTTACAATCAGACAAAAATACATTATATTATTATTATTATTATTATTGAACAAAATGATTGATCAAAATAATTGTGTCTGCAGCAGAGTTCAGGACTGTGTTTTCTGGCATCATAAAGCTGGCTCACTTTTTGGGATAACTTTTGGGATGTCACTATAGTAACCAGGATAAATAATGGTAAACTGTGCTACTTCAGGTTCAGATCATCAGATCATTGGAGAATATATATATATATAATCCACACTGTTAACTCCCATCGTTACAAATACAACACATCAGTCAGCTCAACATATTAGAAATTAACTACTTTTCCTCTCTTTGCTTTGCCAGCAGAAACAGCCTGACATCACTTAAAAGTTAAAGTGATGGTGATATGTGCATCACATATTCACTGTTTGTTCATCATCCAACAAAAAGGCAAATAACACTCGTTCTGTAATAACGTTAGCATATAGTAATTCACACATTAATTCAAACCTATTTTTAACATCTATTTTTTTCTAGTGTTTCTACAGCTCATTCTGTTGTGTGGTTATATCATTTACATTTCACTTTTCACTAACCCTAACCCAGCAAGTGTTTTGTTTCACTGTTTAATCTCATCTCATACTCAATAATTTATTCATGGTTCTGATTATATCATTTCGCCTTGTTTACATGAACACGTTCACAGCTGAAAACTAACAGGAGCTTATACTTTTATTTTTCTGCATCAGTTTTTGAAAATGTTTATTGGTTCTGGTTCTTGTGTCGGCACCACAACATTTATCTACTCTTTATTTTGTTATAACATGTTTTGGTTTTATATCTCTGACTACAGATTGTTGCTGTGAGTACTTAATGTATGAAAGTTATCAGGTTATTTACACACAATGCATATCTGCTTATTATTATTGTGTCATTAATCTGATCATTATTATTATTATGGTGTCATCAATCTGCTGATTATTATTATTAATGTGTTTATGTGTGTGTGCAGGTTTATGTATGTTACACTCAGTCATATCTGAACAGGCCGACATGATACCTCAAACCCTGCAGATTCTCTGCTTGTTTGCATTTGTTGTTAGACTTTATTGAGTACATAAATCAAAATAAATACATTTTAAAAAATCTTCTCCTCCACCTTCTTCCCCTCCTATTTCTCCTTCTCCGCACGTGTTTGTAGTTTTCAGTGTGAACTTCTGATGGCCGTATAAGGAGCGCCAGCGCCATAAAAGGTAATGTGCTTCTTTATGAGGAAAAAGTAGCTCCCCTTGTGGTATCAGTCCGCGCAGCCTTAGTTATTCGTCTGTATATTGCCTAATAATTAATGTAGAAAACGTTCGTTGGTTGTCTCTGATTAAATGTGTCCTTTATTTACGGAGGACAATAACAGCGTACAATATGTGGGACTATGTCTCACAGCGGACGAACAAGCATCACACTTATTATTTCCTTATGTGGAGCGGAGTGATCGTTGGGACCGGGACTCGCTGTTTATTGTAGAAAAACAACTTTTTAACTTTATTCTCCGTTTTATTAAAACACATTCAGCTCTAATGGAGAAAATGTCTCCCGGAGTTTCTTTGGATGTTGTTCGGATGTTCTGCCCGGTAACTCGGTGATTTACGGAATATCCCGATATGCGGAGAGCCGAATTTGTTGCTAAAGTAACCGCTAACTGGTTAGCTGGCTAGCTAGTTAGCTCAGTTAGCTGCATAGCTAGCGGCCAGCTTAGTTCTCTGCCCGGGCTGGAAGCTCGGAGCAAGTGTCGGTGTTCCCGCCGGTAGCACCGGAGCTTTGTCCCGCTGGGAGAGTTTCCAGGCCCGGCGGGCAATGGGAACCAGAATCGGAGCCGGGCGGGCGGGCAACGGAACCGGATTGAACGCGGCCAGACCGGGACCAAACTCTACCGCGGAGCCCGACGGAGACCGGTTCGAAGAGCGGGAATACGGTACTGAGGTGGTTTATAGCGGCTCCGACCCAGAGTCCGAGTCCGGGGAGGACGAGGACACGCCGGGTTCAGGTGGAGACAGGAGAGGAGTGAAGCGGGAGAGGAGCGAAAGGGAGGTCGGCCATCAGTCAACGGCCCCCGGAGGCCTGGCGGGGGGTTATAGCGGGGCCAGCTCCGGGGTGCCGGGGGCCAAGCCCGGCAAGAAGACCCGAGGAAGAGTGAAGATCAAGATGGAGTTCATCGACAACAAACTGCGGAGGTACACCACCTTTAGTAAGAGGAAGACTGGCATCATGAAGAAGGTGAGGGGGGGCAGATGACACCAGGGGTCAAAGGTCACATACACATTGACAACCACGAAAGACAGCAGAGTTGTTTATCTGATCTTTATATCTCATTTATAACTTTGTATTTGTGCACTGATGGTTTACTTGCTCGGGTACTAATGATGTCCCCCACCCCACCCCCAGGCGTATGAGCTGTCCACGCTGACCGGTACACAGGTGTTGCTGCTGGTTGCCAGTGAGACAGGTCATGTGTACACATTTGCTACAAGGAAGCTTCAGCCAATGATCACGTCAGAGACAGGCAAAGCTCTGATACAGACCTGCCTGAATTCCCCAGACTCACCACCACGCTCCGACCCATCTGTCGACCAGAGGATGAGTGCTACTGGGTTTGAGGAGACCGACCTCACCTACCAGGTGTCTGAGGCTGACGGTGGCCCTGAGGGCGCCAAGGTAATGCTTGACTACAAGTTCTGTTCAGAGATTTTGTTGACCTAACTTGAGTGCACCAAGTCTAACAGTCTGCAGTTAGGGGTAACCTTACCAGTGTCTGAGGCTGACAGCCTTGAGGGCACCAAGGTAACTGGCTCATACAGCATGATGGAACGTGGAGGAATGTGGGTTATATACAACCTAGTCAGATGATTTGAGATTCATCCCAGCACATGGTTTTGATGGCTCTGATGGAACATACTGTGTACTATGCAGTTATATTGTAGGGCGTTCGATTGAAATACAGTGGATATGAAAAGTTTTTACAGCGCTTCACTTTTTCTACATTTTATGTTAGTCTTATTACAAAATGGATTCAATTTATTTTTTCCCCACACAATACCCATAATGACAGTTTAAAGGGGCTTTTTCAAATTTATTAAAAATACAAAGTATTGACAGCCTTTTTTAAATGTTTGCATATTTATTGGAAAATAAAGAAAAAAAAATATGTACATAAGTATTCACAGCTTTTGCTCATTACTTTGTTGTGACAGCAATTACAGCCTCAAGTCTTTTGGAATATGAAGGCACAAACTTGGCACACCTATCTTTGACCAGTTTGGCAGATTCCTTTTCACAGAACCTCTCCCGCTCCTTCAGGTTGGATGGGGAGCGTCTGTGCTATTATGCATATCTTGGCTGTGTTTAGGGTCGTTGTCCTGTTGAAAGATAAACCGTCACCCCGGTCTGAGGTCAAGAGCTCTGAAGCAGGTTTTCTCCCAGGATGTCTCTGTACATTGCTGCATTCATCTTTCCCCCAATCCTGACTAGTCTCCCATTCACACCAAAGAGTTCCATCTTTGTCTCAGACCAGAGAATTTTGTTTCTCATGGTCTGAAAGTCATTCAGCCTTTTGGTAAACTCCAGACAGGCTGCCATGTGTCTTTTACTAAGCAGTGGCTTCCGTCTGGCCATTCTTGATTGGTTCAGTGCTGCAGCGATGGTCGTCCTTCTGGAACGTTCTCCTCTCTCCACAGAGGAATCCTGAAGCTCTGTCAGAGTGACCATCAGGTTATTGGTCATCTTCCTAACTGAAGCCATTCTCATCCGATCACTCAGTTTAGAGGGACTGCAGCTCGACGAAGAGTCCTGGTGGTTCCAAACTTCTTCCATTTACAGATGATGGAGGCCACTGTTCTCATTGCTTTAAAGCAGCAGAAATGTGTCTGTACCTTCCCCAGATCTATGCCTCAAGACAATCTTGTCTCGGAGGTCTACAGACAATTCATTCTGGACATTTTATATAGACAGGTGTGTGCCTCTCCAAATCATGTCCAATCAACTGAATTTACCACAGGTGGACCCCAATTAAGCTGCAGAAACATCTGAAGGATGATCACAGGAAACTGAAGCACCTGAACTCAATTTTGAGCTTGATCACAAAGGCTGTGAATACTTTAGTTTTTTATTTTTAATAATTTTATAATAATAAAGTCCCTTTCAGTTGTCACTATAGGGTGTTATGTGTAGAAAAAAAAGAAAATTAAAATAATAAATCTGTTTTGGAATAAGGCTGTAATATAACAATGTGGAAAAAGTGAAGCACTGTGTATACTTAATATATACCCTATATTTAATGATTAATTGCATGTCTGTTCAAAATTTACTATAAGGGGACCTTTTTACAAGTGTTAATACTCTTATCAACATGGGAGTGGACAATATATCCTTATTTACTGCAAATATATGTATTATATTTAGAAATAAATTAACACAAAACGGTGACACAAAATGTCACACAGGTAGGCCAACAGCATTTAGCTTATTAAAAATATGCTCAAATCACAACTTAATGGCAAACTTCAATACTTCAGTACTGATTAATCCAGGATCACTCCCTGGATAACCCTAACCCCAAAAGTACTTGTACTTGTGTACAAATAAAGGCTCACAAAAACATCACCTTATGCTATGGCATAAAAACAGGATAATACAGTGAAAAGAGAGTATAAGATAGAACATTACAAACAGGTTATGTATCTTAGATACAGTGGTGGCTCACAATTCAAGTGCAGTCGTCAAGTTATTTGAGGCATTTTCATAGTTCTAAGAACAGAACCTTCCCCTTTTTATTGTGCTGCAAAAACTGATAGATAGATAGATAGATAGATAGATAGATATACTTTATTAATCCCAAAAACTGGGAAATTAGAGTGTAACAGCAGCATAACACAAATACAACACAATGAAATAAAAAGAACAACCAACAATTAAGATAATAATTGAATAAGAAATTAAGATAATTACATAAGAATAAGTAAAATATAATATAATAATATATAATATATGACCGGATTTTAGCTATTATTGTACGCTGATGGCCTGTGGCAGGAAAGATTTTCTGTTCAGTCTGTAGTTTGGCAGCGGCGGAACTGATGACGTCACAGGCTGCCGCTGCATCAGCTGACGGAGGGATGTAAACAACGATCACGATGGTGGACGTGAACTCTCTCGGTAAATAATACGGGCATATTCCCACAGCTAACAGTTCAATGTCCGGGGTACAGAGACGTTCCTTCAGGTTGACATGTCCAGGATTGCACCACCTCTCACTCACAAAAAGTGCAATCCCACCACCCTTCTTCTTCCGGCTTGAGGAACTGTCTCCACGTACCAAGCTGTAACCAGGCAACCCGACGCTGTTAGCATGGATGTGCGAGTGTAGCCAAGTTTCACTAAAACAAAAAATGCTACACTTGCGGTACTCCCTCTGGGTCTTCACCAGTGCTGCCAGTTCATCCATCTTATTCCCAAGAGACCTCACGTTTCCCATTATGATCGCTGGTACCGCTGGTTTATGTATTTTTCTTCTGTCCCTCCGTTTGGTACCAGACCTGCTACCCCGGCGTCTCCTCCGTAACTCCTGCGGGACCACAGGTCTGTCTCCGGGCAGCACCACGGGATTACTCAGCGCCATCAGCTGTTCACGCGTGTACATAAAAATTGATCCGGTCATTTTCCAAAACAAAAAATACTAAAATTAACTAAAATAAACAAAAAAATAACAAAAAAAACTACGGAGCTGCTGCAACAGGCTGCCACCAGGAGCGGCGCCAATTCGAATCATAGTTCTTAGAATACCGGAGTAAGTTCTCTAATAGCACAAGAGATACTTGGACTGATGTATGTGTACAGTGATTGGTCCAGACACATGAGCTAATGCAGCACTGGCAACCACCATTTTTAAAAACCTATATAGAAATATTAGCCGCTAACAGTAGCTCTAAAAAAATGAAACAAAACAGACAAATGGTTGACTGCTAATTGCTGCTGCTGCTTCGCACTGCGCTCAACCTGGGACAGGTGCACTCTTGCGAGTGGTGCTGCCCGTTAGTATTAATAATGCTGTCCTGACCCACGGTGGAGGGACGGTGTTGTTGTGGAAGCATAGTGCCCACTGCCTGGTTCTCCTCCATAATGCTCCTGTGAGTAATGACTCAAGCGGCTTATCCCCATTAGTACTGTTAGCACTACTGGCACTGCTGGCTGCTATTTCAGTTCAGTCACCGGTTTCCATGTGACATCAGAGATGTGTGCAGGCTACAACGCTTTCTTCTTTGACCTTAACTTTGACAGCCCTAATTTATTGATATTCTGATTGGGAATTATTTAATAACTTGGGAATCAAATCAAATTTTATTGATATAGCCCAAAATCACAAAATTCATTTGTCTCAGAGGGCTTTACAATCTGTACAGGGAGTGACACCCTCTGTCCTTAGACCCTCAATTCTAGTGAGGAAAAACTTGCCCACCAAAAAACCTTTAACAGAGAAAAAGGTAGAAGAAACCTCAGGAAGAGCCACAGAGGAGGGATCCCTCTCCCAGGACGGACAGACGTGCAATGATGTCACATGTACCGAACAAATCAACACACGCATATTGTACACTCACAATGAATTATAATGGATGATAAAATGAGAATGGGTTACAATGAATGATGAATTATTACAGTAACAGTGGAACTTGTGATAGAGATACAGATCCACAGCAGCAAATCATTAACTAACTATAAACTGTAATGGGGATATGGCAACAATGATGACGGTGACAACGCATGCAGTAGACGCCATGCAGGACCACAGCAGCAGGCACAGTCCACAAGAACCTGCTGGATGAGAGAGCACAGAAACTCCCGGGAATATGATCAAGGTGTTTTTTGAACACTGGAAATAAATAAGTAAATAAATAAAGGGGGCATTTCAGTTGTTAAAACACTTCAGGAAGGCTACTCTCATGTGTTCGTGTGGCTCTTCAAGGATCCTTCTCTCACTTTGTTCCTTCATCCTCACTCCTCACAGAAGAAATAAGAGCTTTGAGATGGCCTTCAAGATGGCAAACCAGAATGACATCTAGGTCAAGCAAGAAATTGGGATGTATCCTGTGTCTCCCTCGATGGGACCTGAAGCTGTGGCTGCTGATTGGTAGCCGAGTGTCAGGTGTTTTCATGTAGTTTGTCCCACCTGTCTGTCTCCCTGCAGGACCTGATCAAACCAGCCTTCACCAACCTGCCAGGCAGCACGCAGCCTTCCTCCTCGTCCTCCTCGTCCGCCTCCCTGCAGGTGAGCGCTTCCTCCTGGCAGCCATCCTCTGTTTCCTCCAATGGAACACTGCTGAAGACATCTGCTGGAGTCGTGCTTCCTGGAGGATTTACCTTAATGTCAGGTAGGGGGGGGGGCTTACGGTTAGTGTGTGTGTGTGTGTGTGTGTGTGTGTCTGGCCAGTTGTAGAGGTTTTTAGTCATGTGAAAGGTTAACAGCTCACCTGTCTCTGGCTCTGCCACCTCCCTCCACCTGTCCACAGGTGCATCATTGCCCCCCGGCACCCATACCATCCCTCTCAGCCAGCTGCAGGGCCCTGTGGCTCCAGGTCCTGCCTCTACGCTGCACACCCCGCCCACACAGCCAACCACGCTGCTCCGCCTCCCCGCCACCGTGTCACTGTCAGGTAAACCAGAGCACCGTCCACCCAAGAAAGAGTTGCTCTGTGTGTTAGAGGTGTTCAGCTGTGTGTTCAGGTTTAATCATTAATATTAAAGCTTACCTGTGTTCATCAGGAGGCGGAGTCTCCCAGCAGGTACAGACAATACAGGTTCAAGCCAGTAGTCAGCAGATCTCCACCAATCAGAGCAGCTCGGACATCCACAATCCCTCCTCCACAGGTATGAACATAGTCTAGCCTCCTCTGATACTGAGGGGTACCTGAGGGCTTTGAATGCACCACAGAGGAGCGGTGGCTATGATTGGACAATGTGAAGTTGATCTCTCTCTCTTTATCTCTATCTCTCTTTGTCTCTATTTCTATAGCTGGTCTTCCTACCTCTTCCTCTTCTTCAGTGGCCGGTCACGTGATGTACCCTGGCGGTCACACAGTCATGTATGCCACACCAACGCCATCTCTGGGCGACGGTGGCCTCACGGTCCTCAACACCTTCTCTTCCACAGGCCATGCTCCTTCACATGACCCTGGTACAACCCTGTTTCTATGATTGCATCAAACCCAATGCTATATCAGTGTTATAGAAAGTCATGATATCAACCCATTTGACCTTCTGACATGGAAAGTAGGCTATTTGGAAAAACTTTGGCTACTTCAGACGGGACATTTGGGAACACTGGCCACCCTATTCAAAGGTATTGCAAATGGCAAATTATTAGGAAATGAATAAAAAGTGGCCAAAGATGTCCCCAGTGGCAACTTTAAAAGTGTTTATATTTAATAAAATTTTTTTACTAGGGGTGGTGGGAAAATCGATTCACTTAAGTATCACAATTATTTTATTTATTTATTTTTTTTAATTGATTCTTAAGTCCCTGAATTGATATAAACATATAATAACAGTTAATAGTTAGCCCAGGAGCTAGCCAGTTAGCCTAGACCAGGGGTAGGCAACCTTTAACACTGAAAGAGCCATTTGAATTCGCTTTCCACGAAAAAAAACCCACTGAGAGCCGCAAATACTTTTTGACATCTAATATGGGGAAAAAAACGCATTTATTATTATTATAAAGATAATACTGTATATTGCTTTTTCTTAACCTACCTTTACACTTTGTATAAACAACTATAGTGTGTTGCTTATTACATTTTACATTTTATTTGTAATGAACACATTTTGAACATTCTGAATTCTTGAATAATAATAACAATGTCTGAATGTCTCTTTCAAAGAAATGAAAAAGCTGAACTTAAATAATCGTTAAATGACCGTTTATTGTTGGCCAGTTTCTCTCCACAAATTAGACATACCGGTAGGCCACTCTCGTCAGAGGTGAATGCAAATGAATCTGCCCAAGCATCATTGAATGTTCTATTTTCCTCAGATATTTTTCTTTTCTTACATTTCTCCGTACCTGGCCTTGTTGGGGTTGAAAGTTGCGTTACCCAGCTACGGTTAGGCGACGGGGCAGGAAGGGATAACACAATAAAATATACTTATTTTATTAATATTTTAATATTTAATATTTCAAGATAATCTTCCAATCAATAATCTTCCAATTTAGAACTAAAACACTAAAAAAATACTCGTAAATGCTTTTTTAAAAAGTAATTTATTTTCCCAAGCCACTCGGAGCCGCAGTGTAAGGATGAAAGAGCCGCATGCGGCTCCGGAGCCGCAGGTTGCCGACCCCTGGCCTAGACCGTCTGTTGATCGGAAACTTAAAGTTCATAGCAATTACATTAAGACTTCCTGCCTGTGACAAGCTGGGTGCTTCACAATAAAAAGGGATACAAAAAAAGTATCCTGAAAATATGGGAATCATATTAAACTTGGGTTCTTATATTAACCTGAAGTTTTATGTAATCAAATAAGTCTTGTTTGTTGTGTCTTTCAGCTTCGGTCCCGCAGGTCTTCCTCACATCACTTCCTCCAGTTGCCACTCAGATCCCACTTTCTGCTGTCCAGCTGCACCCGGTATTCTGAATATACTAATACTTCTCATCCTGCTCTGACTATATTGGGTTAGACCAGTGAAAGTAAACGTTTAACATAAAATTTGGCATTGAAAACAACCTTGTGTCACTGGTTTTCAGTTTCAACTTTCTGTCACCGTTTTGGTGTAGAAAGAAGGGCCATCGATGGGCCTCTGTTACCCAGCATGCCTTGTGGTCTGACAAAAATATCCAAGGGCAATGGCATCATGGCAGAGATTTTGAGACTGAGAATTTTTGCTGTAAAACTGTTTTTCGGAGCCACTGGCCGGGTGAGACCAGGTCATCTTGCAAAAGCAGACTGACTCCTGCATCATCATCCAAGGGAGAAAATTATCCTATAAACTGATCAGCAGCTCTGATAATTTACTGCAGGCTCTCGTGTTTTTACTGGACAGAACAACAGTGCTACCTCCAGATGTACAGATATCACCACAATTCAATAAATACACTGCTCAAAAAAATAAAGAGCACTAAAATAACACATCCTAGATTTGAATATAATATTCTTATTAAATACTTTGTTCTTTACATAGTTGAATGTGCCCACAACAAAATCACACAAAAATTATCAATGAAAACCAATTTTATTAACCCATGGAGGTCTGGATTTGGAGTCACACTCAAAATTAAAAACACACTACTGATCCAGGGTCATCCAACTTTGATGTAATGTCCTTAAAACAAGTCAAAATGAGGCTTGTTAGTGTGTGTGGCCTCCACGTGTCTGTATGACCTCCTTACAACGCCTGAGCACCTCCTGAAGAGGTGGTGGATGGCCTCCTGAGGGATCTCCTCCCAGACTTGGAATAAAGCATCCACTAACTGCTCGACAGTCTGTGGTGCAACGTGGTGATAGTGGATGGAGTGAGACATGATGTCCCAGATGTGCTCAGTTGGATTCAGGTCTGGGGAACGAGTGGCCAGTCCATAGCATCAATGCCTTCATCATGCAGGAACTGCTGACACCCTCATGGAGTCTGTTTCTGACTGTTTGAGCAGACACATGCACATTTGTGACCTGCTGGACGTCATTTTGCAGGGCTCTGGCAATGTTCCTTCTGTTCCTCCTTGCACAAAGGCGGAGGTGGTGGTCCTGCTGCTGGGTTGTTGCCCTCCTACGGCCTCCTCCACATCTCTGTCTCCTGGTAGCGCCTCCATGCTCTGGACACTATGCTGACACAGATCGCATTGATGTGCCATCCTGGATGAGCTGCACTACCTGAGCCACTTGTGTGGGTTGTAGACTCAGTCTCATTCTACCACTAGAGTGAAAGCAGTAAAACATCAGCCAGAAAGCACAGGAACAGAGAAGTGGTCTGTAGAACCACTCCTTTATTGCGGGTGTCTTGCTAATTGTCTATAATTTCCTAAGTGGACAGTTTGATTTCAGAACAGAAGTGTTACAGAAGTGTGATTAACTTGGAGTTACATTGTGTTGTTTAAATGTTCCCTTTATTTTTTGAGCAGTGTATATAAAAATGAACAGACAGCCAGCATGTTCAACCTTTTTTTGTTTTGTTTTGTTTTCTAATATAATGAAAAATGCAGAAGATACACTTTCAAGTGAATGTGCTTGCATCACTCTACACTGTGCAGTTATGTAATGAGGTGGTCATGTGATCTTGCGAGCTACTAAGGCTTAAGCTACGTAACAGTTTATTTGGATTTAAAGTTGCGTTACAGACTAATAACAATTTACTGCATTTCTGTCTAAAAGAATTTACATCATGTATGGAAATGTTGCAGAAACATCAGAAACAGCCTGCAGTAAATCATCAAACATTTTCAGATCACTTTATAGTACTGCACCATAGTGCCATTGCCCTAGGATTTGTTTGCTGGACCACAGGGCATACTGGGTAATGTAGGCCCAGCAAGGAGACTCTACACCAAAACTGAAAACCAGTGACACTGGGGGAAAAAAAGTCACTGAATCTGAAGAAACATCATAGTGAAAAATTATCTAAATAAAATAATAAGTTTGGATTTTTTAATTCAAGTGTCTTATTTTTCAGTGGAACTTTTTTTTTTATTGCCAATACAGCTATTCCCAAACGGAAGTGTTTCAATGCTAAATGTTTACTTTTTCAGTTTGAATTTCATTTTTGATGCCAAAATGTAACTGTCACTGTTTTAGTCCTATATGAATACTGCTCATACACATCCTCATACTGATACTGATCATAAGTATTAGTATTAATACTGCACATCTTCCCACAGTGACTGTCCGTGTGTTTGTTATTCAGATGGTGATCAGTCAGCAGAGCAGCAGCAGTAACCTGACAGAACTGCAGGTCGTCAGTCTGGATGTCCACCAGTCAAAAGATGACTGACAGTCGCTTGATCCACACATGGTGATGTTCATGATTTTCTGGTTTCACTTTAAGATGTAAAAAAAACAAAGTGCCAAAACTGTGGAGTGGCTTGTTAAAGGAACAGTTCACCCACAAACTACAGGTCATGTTTACTTCACATTCCGGCTCATTGCTTTAATCCTCCGTCAGTTTCTGTACAAATCCATCCTGGCTGACTCAGCAGATTTACAGAGTCTGACTGCAGGGTTTATACTTTTTGTTTTCTGTCTCTACCACTCAGCACACATGACAAATATAAATTACACTGTTCATGGTCATTAACAGTCACTGACTGTTGCAATCAATACCAATTCAATAACCAATAACCATCTGTTATCTGTAAAGATGTGAAAAAGGACAAAAATGGTTCTGTTTAGGTTCTGCAGTCTTGTTATGAGAGTATTGATCATTGGATCAATAATGATGCCTGAGTGATTAATAATGTATCAGATCATCAGTGTGTAGAGAACACACGTGTTCAGTCTGAAACAAATGCCTGTGGTGGATTCAGGGACACTTACTCATCTGATACTTGCTGGTTCAGTCATCAGGAGACAAACTTGGACTCTGAGAAATGATGATGATGATGACGATGAAGATAATGATGAAGAAGAAGAAGAAAGAATATTTGCTGTCTCTTGGACCTGAATGACCTCATCAGACTCTGATACTTGAACTTACCAGAGCTGTTATATACAGACTAACTTACCTGAACTGTTTTTAGACTCTGTAAAGTTTCACACTGCAGCAGTTTGACCTTTGACCCCTCAGCATCATGTTTTCATGTGTAGATATTTCTGTACTCAGTGATGTCATCAGCTATTGTTTGTTAGCAGGAAATCAATCAATAAAAAAACTTTTGGAGAGAAAAGTTAGTTCGGTTACTTAAAAAGCTTCAGTAAAGAGAGCAGTGATCATGTTTACCGGTAATCACATGCTATATGTTCCTAAATAAATGTGTAGTCACAGGATATGGTTATATAAATCTGCAAAAAATGTTCCTGTTCTAAATAAGGTTTTCATAAAAACAAGAGTTTAGTGATATTTTAATGATAGAGAACACAAAGCTTTTTGTACAACTTTATTAAAGACTTGCAAACTTTATTTCTTCTTTCTTTGGATCCGTCAGCTTCCACACACTGAATACACCTATCAGCCAGTAAAATCACACTGATCAACACAAGACAAATATAAAGATCAGAAATCACATAAAGTAACTCCATAAGTGAAAAGGTCAATAATAAAAATGTTAAATTAAAATAATGTAAAAATAAAGAAACTGATTATTTTGTCTGTTGTTTTTTGACCTTGTTAAACTTTTTAACATCCTCTGCTCCTCCTTGTTGGTGCATTACTGTCCGAAGCTGAAGGAATATCTACGTTTGATAATAGTATGTTTGTGTGTGTGTATTGGAACATTGGTGACATTTTATACAAAAACAGATTTGTCTTCTTTAATAATTAGTTTGAGAATAACATTGTTTTAGTTGCTCAGCTGTTCAGAACAGAACATGACTCCCATTTTGATTTTCCAGTTATCAACTGAATATTTGTTTATACCTTGTAATAAGAGCGGTGCCTGATGATTTTTATCCTACTGAAATATCATTACATCACCCTGTTGATTCTCCTGGTGCTAACATCTGTTCTGTACCATCTAAAGGCATTCAGTATTCCAACGGGAGAGTATTACTGTTCCATGTGTCACCTCCTGCTGGAATAATGTTGTCAGTGATATAAGAAGTTTCTGCTGCTGTCTCACAAATATCTCATCACCAAAAAGAAAAGTAGGCACACTTTAATCTTAGAAACAAATTCTACTCAGTAAAACATTTTTTCATGATTTGAATGATTAATGTTGTTGATGATGTTGATATGGAAGTACAGAGAAGGTCCATGTCCAGAGGAGAGATAGTGAATATATTGGTAGAAGGATGCTGTGTTTTGAACTGCCAGGCAGGAGGTCGAGAGGAAGACCTAAGAGGAGATATATAGATGTAGTGAACGTGTGTGGACATGAAAGTAGTTGGTGTGAGAGAAGGGGATAAAGAAGGGTTAGATGGCAGCAACTGATTCACTGAAAAGCCGAAAGGAAAAAATGTTATCGGATGTGGAGAGACGTCGGCGGGACCGGAAGTCGTAGTGTCAGTTGTGTCACGGACTAGGAGGAGCAGACGTTGAAATAAAAACGCAAAGTAAAAATTGATTTGAACAGTGTATTTAGTACTGTCATTAGAGTGAATAAAGTAGGTAGGTAACTTACAGAGAGTAGATTGTGGGGGTATCGGCCGACGGCCTGTATAGGTCCGGTAGCGGTACCCTAGCGCTGCTTTCTGTAAGCGGGTGTAAAATGGAGGGAAAGGAGGTAGACAATGACAGCTACAACAGGATGGAGATGAGTGAAGAGGACTATGAGGTTGATAAAGGGGGAAGTGAATGGGAGCAAGTGGGGAGAGGAGGAAGGAGTAGAAGTGGGAGAAAGAAGGAAGATAAAAATAGTGTGGACGGTACGGAGAGTGAGGGGCAGGGAGATGAGGCAAAGAGTGGGAAGAAGAGTTCACTTAATGTAGTGGTGAGATTTGAGGGAGAAGGGGGAGTAAAGAAAATGGATCCACTAAAAATCACAAAAATAATCAGAGCACAAGTAGGAGAAGTTAAGTATGCTAAAGTGTTAGGTGATGGGAACTTGCTAATTGGGTGTAACACAGAAACACAAGTAGAAAAAGCTCAGAAAATGGTGAGTGTGGGAAAAATGAAGGTTACAAAAACAGTGAAAGTTGGAGAGAAGAGAAATGACGAATGTAAGGGAGTGATAACAGGGGTTCCCCTTGGTATCAGTATAAAAGATCTAGTGGGAAATCTAAGAATGAGAAATACAGCAGTAAAAAATGCTAAAAGAATGACAAGAGGACCTGAGAAAAAAGAATCTGAAACAGTAGTGGTAGAGTTTGATGCAAGAGATATCCCAAGAGAACTTTATTTTGGATTTGTAAAATATAATGTCAGAGAATTTGTGCCAAAACCAATGAGATGCTTTAAATGTCAGGAATATGGACATATTGCTAATCAATGCAAAGGGAAAAGAAGGTGTGCTAGGTGTGGAGGGGACCATGAATATGGGAAATGTGGGACGGGTGTGAAACCAAAATGCTGTAACTGTGGAGGAGAACATAGTGTAGCATACTGGGGATGTGAGGCTATGAAGAGAGAAATAATGGTGCAACAGATAAAAGTAAATGAAAAAGTATCCTATGCTGAAGCTGCCAAGAGAGCGGGACCGGGGAAATTCAATAACAAGCAACAGAATAAAGAGAAACAAGTGATGTGTGAAGTGACAAGTATTGTACAAGAAGTTGAAAAGAAAATGTTGGAGGAGAAAAAGAGGTTGGTGACATTCATAGCAGGAGTCATTAATGCGACCGCAGATGTTAAATCTAAAACAGAAAGAATACAGATTAAAGTCAAAGCAGCAATACATCATCTGGATATGAGAGGGATAAGATGGGAAGAGGTAAGAGATCAGTTGAGTGTTCAGGCCAGTCAAGAAACATCATGTATAGGGTAATAGTATTAATGATAATCCTTCAGTGGAATTCAAGAAGCTTAATTGCTAATGGTCAGGAGTTTAAACAATTCATTTATAGTCAGCAGGAAAAACCAGACATATTGTGCATCCAGGAATCCTGGTTAAAACCAAATTTAGATTTCATTATTAAAGGATATGTGGCAATCAGAAGAGACAGGCGAGAAGGGACAGGAGGTGGATGTATCACGTTTGTAAAAGAGGGCATTCCCTACAGGGTTATTGATATTGGAATTGAGATGGAGAGTATTATAATAGAAGTATGGATAGGAAAGAGGGAACTGGCAATAACACATTTTCATAACCCATGCAGACAGTTGGATATTGTAAAATTGGAAGAAATGGAAGATAAATGCAATGGAAACACAGTGTGGTGTGGAGATTTTAATGCTCATAATACACTATGGGGGAGTGAGAAGAATGACCGCAATGGGGAGATAGTGGAGGAATTGTTGGATGGGAAGAATCTGGTTTGTGTGAATAATGGAAGAGGGACGAGGATAGATGTAAATACTGGGAAGGAGTCGGTTTTAGATCTGACAATAGTGAACAATGCATTAGCTCCAATATGTGAGTGGAATATATACAAAAAAGGGACTATAGGAAGTGACCATTATCCTATAATTAATAGAATAAATATAACAACAGTACAGGTCAAGGAGAGAGTAGGGGGTAGATGGGTATTAGATAAGGCTAATTGGGATGAATTCATGAAGGAAGGGGAGGAAAATCTGTCTCAGATTAGTGATAATATGGAAGTGGAAATGATGGATAGGGAAATAATGCAGGGGATCATATCAGCAGCAACCAACTCTATTCCTAAAAGTACAGGCAGGAATATGAATAAGGCAGTACCATGGTGGGATGAAAAATGTAAACAAGCAGTAAAGAACAGAAACAAAGCATTTAAATTAGTGAAAAGATACCATAACTTTCAACACCTGATCCAGTATAAACAAGCACAGGCAATGGTAAGAAAAACAATTAGACAAGCAAAGAGGTCGTATTGGAGGAAGTTTTGTGGATCAATTGGGAGCACTACTAAGATAGGAGAGGTTTGGGGAATGTTGAAAAAATTGGGTGGAGATAGGAAGGATTGGAGTTATCCAGTCCTAAATTCTGGGAATAAAGTGGCTGTAACCAATAAAGAAAAGGCGGAGTTGATGGCTAAGACTTTTGTTGCTGTGCACAGTTCAAATAATTTAACAGAGGAGGGAAGACAGGGCAGGGACAAAACTAGAAATGAAAACAGGGAGGTGTTAAAAAGAAAGGATAGTAGGGAAAACGAATTAGATGTCCCATTTACCATTGGAGAAATGAAAAGAGCAATAGCCAAAACAAGAGGGAGTGCACCAGGTAAAGATCAAATATGTTATACTATGATTAAACATCTAAGTGAGGGGGGATTGGAGAAAATATTAACATTATACAATAAAGTCTGGAAAGAGGGTAAGGTCCCACGAAGTTGGAAGGAGGCAATAATAATCCCAATCAGGAAGCCTGGAAAAGATCCAAGTAAGACAATAAACTACAGACCCATAGCACTTACATCACATATAGGTAAAATAATGGAGAGAATGATTAATGAGAGACTCATGTATTATATTGAAAAAAGGGGATTGGTGAATAAATATCAAAGTGGATTTAGAAGGGGTAGGAGCACAATGGATCCAGTAGTATGTTTAGAAGATGACATCAGGAAAGCACAGGTAAATAAAGAAACGGTGGCAGAAGAAAAGCCTATGACATGTTGTGGAGAGAAGGTTTGATGATTAAAATGCATCAAATGGGAATTGAGGGAAACTTATTTAACTGGGTTATGGATTTTTTAAGGGAAAGAGTTATTCAGGTTAAAATTGGATCAGAGTTATCAGAAAGCTATACTGTAGAGAATGGTACACCGCAGGGGAGTGTTATAAGTCCTACATTATTTACAATAATGATAAATGATATTTTTGATAATATACCTACAGGAATGGGAAGATCTCTGTTTGCAGATGATGGGGCATTATGGAAGAGGGGAGGCAACATAGATCATATAGTTAAGAAATTACAGGAAGGGATAGATCAAGTGGAAAAATGGGGAGCAGAATGGGGTTTTAAATTCTCGGTGGAAAAAAGTAAAGTAATGTTCTTCTCAAAAAAGAAAATCAGTGAAAATAAAAAGTTAAACTTGGAAAGAATTTAGAAAGGGTAAACAGTATGCGATTCTTGGGATTGATTTTTTAATTCTAGATTATCATGAAAAGAACATGTGAAGGGGATAGTTAATAAAAAGTAAGGGAGTGTTAAATATTATGAGATGTTTGACTGGGCTAAATTGGGGAGCTGATTTTATGTCCTTAAAATATATTTACGTAGCATTAATAAGATCTAGAATAGACTATGGTAGTGTGGGGTACGGATCAGCAGCTAAATCAGTGTTATCACAGCTAGATGTTATTCAGTCACGAGCATTAAGAATATGTCTCGGAGCAATGAAAACAGCTCCAGGTTGAAGCAGCAGAAATGCCATTATGGATAAGGAGAAAGCAGCTAATAGCCAATTATTGGATAAATTTAAAAGGACATAAGGAAGACCATCTAACAAAAAAAGTCTTGGAAATGTGTTGGGAAAAGGGGAGAGAGCAAAAATCAAGCTTTGGGTGGGTCAGTGAGGGAATAGTGGAGCAACTAAAAGTAAAGGAAATAGAAGTCAGCCCAACAGTTCTGTGGACGACAATACCCGAATGGACATTACACGAAGCAAGTGTAGATCTAAAAATATGGGACATTAAAAGAAGAAATAAAACAGTGGACTTGGTACAAGAATCTTATAACTATACAGATGAAAATTATGGGGAATATATTTATTTATATACAGACGGATCAAAAGAACCAAAAACAGGAGCAACAGGTGCAGCAGTAGTGGTTCCCAGTCATAATAACAAAGTATTAAAAAGAACTTCAGATCATTTAAGTGTATATGCAGTGGAACTATGTGCAATAGTATTGGCAATAGAATGGGTGGAGGACAGGGCGGACAAGAAGATAATCATATGTAGCGATTCAGTCTCATCACTCTTAAGCATTAAAAACAGAACAGCAAAATCGCATCGGGAAATATTATATGAAATAATGGTGAGAACATCCAGATTAGCACAGCAGGGGAGGGAAATAACGTTCATGTGGGTACCAGCTCATTTAGGAATACAAGGAAATGAAAAAGCAGATCAAATAGCAAAGGAGGCAGCAAAGAAAGAAGAGGTGGAAATGAAGGTAAAATTATCAAAAGCAGAAGGGAAAAGTTTAATATGGAAAGAAATAATTAATCAATGGAAACAATATTGGAAAATCCAGGAAAAGGGGAGACATTTATATAAACTACAAGATGAAGTAGGTGAGGTGGGATGTTGTGGAGGTAGCAGAGTAGAACAGGTGACAGTGAGCAGATTAAGAATAGGGCACAGTAGATTAAATAGTACACTCAACATAATAGGGAAACATCCAACTGGTCTATGTAGCTGTGGGGGGAGAGAGACAGTGGATCATGTGATGGTTGAATGTCATGGTTATGAAAGGGAGAGGGAAGAGATGATGGCAGGGTTGCGGAGGACAGGAGCAGTGGAGAAAAGCTTCAAAAGTATAGTAGAATGTGGGAAATGTAGAGAAGGGAGGAAAATCATAAGGTTTCAACTGGGTTAATAAAAAGAATTTAAAGGGAAAGGAAATTAAATAGTAAAAGAGTAAAGTCCAGAAGATGGCGGTATATGCAACTATAAGGATGCAGACTGCCGTAAAACGCCAAAGAAGAAGAAGAAGAAGAAGAAGAATGTTATCGGATGTGACGTCAGGCAACCGTATACGTCAGAAGTGCGACACGTGTGGCGCTTTTTCTTTCTCCCTGTTAGCAGCTAACGGCTACGGGACGCGCGGTAGAGTTTCTCGGTTTTTCAGCTTAATCAGAGTCCAGAAGAAGATGGCTGCAGCCGGGCCGCAGGGTAGGAAGAGGCTACTGAAGGATGAGGACATGACCAAGGTGGAGTTTGAAACTAGCGAGGAGGTGGATGTCACACCTACCTTTGACACCATGGGCCTGCGGGAGGACCTGCTCCGCGGCATCTACGCCTACGGTAGGCCGGGGATCCTCGCGGCCTCCTGGGGAAGAGTTCTGCTAAAACTGGCGTTTTGAAAAGATAGTTAAATAAATAATGATAAGTATATTAACTGCAGCTTTAAATATGTTCCATACGCGTTTTGGTGAATGTACATGTCTGTTAGTGTTATTATTATTATTATGTTCACCGGGACTCTGTTAACATTAGCCGTTAGCGGCTAACGCTGCCTCTGGCCGTTCACGGCTAAATTTCCCAGCTGCTGATCTTCACTGTTTGCTTTGTTAATCACAACAACCCGGCTGCTGTTCAGTTCAGAGAGTTGGGGTTAGAGACACAGCCAATGTTTCTGTCCCGTGTTTTCATGCAGTCGAACTGCTGCCGACAGTGAAGCTCCTCCACTGGATCCAAACACGTTGAAATCGGGCCTAAAAATCAGTTTAACTGATGTGTAATCTGTAACAAGTTGGAAAGTGTTTAAATGTAGTTCTGTCCGACTATGGTGATTAAATGGGAAGAAACTAGAGCAGAGTCCGGTGTCTTCAGCCTGATTTCAGGTAAACATGAGAGATAAAGAAACTAACTATAATGGAAGGAGTCAATGTCGGTATGTCTGTCGTGTATTGCTGGGAACCATGGATGTGCCATGTTGAATTTGCAGTTTGTCACGTTTAATATTAAAACACTTTAATAAACAAGAGACCAGCGGAGATATATATATATATATTTTTTTTTAATAGAAAATAAATGATCAGAGCCCAGTATGATCGAAATTCTCTTTGAGGATGTACATTAAACATTTTTATATTTAAATCCAGCCCTCATTATACTTGAAATGAAAAAAGATTGACTATAACAGTATTTAACATGGGTGTATAATAGAGTGTTAGGTTATTTCATGTTGTTGGTGTACTCATTCATACATCAACAGTGGTTTTTTCTGTGCTGAAGCAGCGTCGATTAGCAGAGATGTCTAATACTGACTCAAATAGCTGGATTAGGTATCAGTGACAACTGGCTGATCTGGTATTGAATATCGTTATTTTACTAAATAACAATTCAGTAAATTTATATCTGTATTTATTTTGTTTTACAAAGTTGGGAAAATGTGTTTGATTCAAGTCGAATGTTTCCTCACACATAAAAAATGATCCTAATCTGTTCCACACAGTATATTAGTTAAACACTGTTATCAGATCAGTACGTGATATTAGGCGATACCCAAAGCTCAAGTATTGGTATCAGTATTGGAAAACTTGAATCAGTTCCCAACAGGCACTGGGAACCCTAAACACCTCCATAACGCGTCACTGTAACACACATTACTGACGTGTAAATGTTCTTCTGCTGGAGTCAGGGTTCTCTATGGATCCAGCTGTTCTCTGCCATCACCAGATATTTAATGTTTTGTGTTTTCAGGTTTTGAGAAGCCTTCTGCAATCCAGCAGAGAGCCATCAAACAAATCATCAAAGGCAGAGACGTCATTGCTCAGTAAGAACACAGAACTGTTCTATAACGTTCCACCGTGTTCCTTAATGTTCTCTGACACTAGCTCTTTGGTCTGCTCAGGTCTCAGTCTGGGACTGGAAAGACAGCCACGTTCTGTGTGTCAGTGTTGCAGTGTCTGGACATCCAGGTCAGTGTCCGCAAACGCGCTAACACAGGAACTGTTTAAAGAATGCAGAAACTGTTTAACCTCAGGAATTGTTTTAACGCGAGGGACTGTTTTAAGAAGACAGGAACTGTTTAATGCAGGGACTGTTTTAAGACCTGAGGAACGTTGTATAACTCAGACGTCAGGTTCTGTGTTAGCATAACCTCGAGATTGAAAGTGCCTGTGCAGGTGATGACATCATGCTGTTACCTGTCTGCAGGTGAGGGAGACTCAGGCGCTTATCCTCGCACCAACCAGAGAGCTGGCCGGGCAGATCCAGAAGGTAGTCCTGCCAATACCACCAGGCCCATCCAATCAGCAGTGAGTGTTGTGAATGGTCTGGTTTCTAATTAGTTCTCTCCTGTTGTCAAGGTGCTGCTGGCTCTGGGAGACTACATGAATGTTCAGTGTCACGCCTGCATTGGAGGAACCAACGTGGGCGAGGACATCAGGAAGCTGGACTATGGCCAGCACGTGGTGTCAGGAACACCTGGGCGAGTGTTCGGTGAGTTACATGATGTGACATGACGGTCATGTGTCATTACAGTATTAATTTTGTGTGACCAGCCCATTTTGGGCGTCGTTAAAATATTCTGCTGGGATGGACTATCTTAATGTCAGGTTTCGTACAAAGTCTTGAAATCATTATATTTTTGAGGTTAGGAGTATGCTTGTATTTAAATTTACAAAAAAAATCCTTGATTTTCAACACAATCTGGTGTTTCATCTTTTAATATTTGAAATGAAACAGTACATTTCTGCTCCTTTCTTCCATATATCTAACATTAATAAAAGTAACATTACGTTAACATGAACATTTATTTTAACATTACTTGTTTTTGGTACTAAAAGCTCAATGTAAACATTTCTGTTTGTTACATATTTGTCTTCATTTGCAGACAGTGAAATTGAAAACATGATCATTAGCAAGTCAGTCACTCTTTTAATTTACTATCTACGATTAGCAACTCTGGGTCATTCATTTCTTTTAGTACAGAACACAAGTGGTTTATTTTAGCTTGGATTGTATTAGCTAATAAAATAACTTTAGCTTAAGAAATAGGTGTGTTTAGCATGAATTTTGGGATGACTGATCAAAAAATGTCCTTTTTTTAAGTTTCTTGTAATGGTGATTATCACTCCACACGGTTTATAAAGGTTTTGTTTCCTTGACATCAGTGTGAAATGAATGCAAAAGGATGTTAGAGAATGTCCCAGACTGTCTTTAATTAAACTCTATTGAACCACATACACGTTAACATGAAACAGAAAACACATCAAATATATAAAGGTGAATACAGTTTCACAAAACACCAAAAGAAAGAAATAAGCAATGAAACGAAACAAATCAAATCACAATGAATCCTGAAAACATCAGCTCTCCTCCAGCTCAGAGAAACATTAGAGTCCAGACTTGTCATCAGTTTCATGATGGGCATTTCAAAGGAAGTCAATAATAAGAATATTCGCCAAAGGAAAAATAAAACTGAGGCCTGTTTTTCCGGAGGTCTCAAATTGAGAATATAAGATGGAGAAGAGTCTCACTTTTTTGAAGCTGCTAACTCTATCTACATTTTTAATACTAGATATTATTTGTTATTCTGGTAATCCAGATGATGGCACTCTTGAATATCTGATTAATTTCATTATTCTAAATTGAAGTGACCCAAGATCTTGCCTTTTCTACTAGAACTGAATTCTCTACCTAAAATCACTATTTTGTAAACAATAGTAGTAATAAGCTATTGGTATGTTGTGAAACATTTTCCTGAAACCCAAACTGTTTGATTGCATGTGCCTCTTTTGTTTTTATTTTATGTAAGAAAATATTTATATCCGATATTCTAAATATGCATTTGTGTGTCAGGGTAATATTTACAATTACGGTAATAATTAGTTTTTTAGAATACAGCAGACATTTAGTTTTATCTGAGTTTAAAGTTTGCTGTACAACACAGAAGTTGTAATTAAGCAGAGGGAACTGTAGCGAGTATCTTCATCAGAACGACTAGCTTTTTGCTCTGTGATTGCCTCCACTGATTGAACTGAGGAACGAATGTCTGCTGTGAGTGCTGATTGATTGGCCTCTGACTGAGGTAGCCAATAGGAGGCTGATGTGTGTTTGTGGCGTTGATGCAGATATGATTCGTCGCAGGAGTCTGAGAACAAGGGCCATCAAGATGCTGGTTCTGGATGAAGCCGATGAGATGCTCAACAAAGGTGAGACTGAATATGTGTGAACGTATCACCTGGATACAGCTGTAATGTCACAGTCAGCATGCAAAAAATACTGTATTTGTCTGCAGGTTTCAAGGAGCAGATCTACGATGTATATCGTTACCTGCCGCCAGCCACGCAGGTGGTTCTGATCAGTGCCACGCTGCCACACGAAATCCTGGAGATGACCAACAAGTTCATGACCGACCCCATCCGCATCCTGGTCAAACGGTTAGTCCCCAAACATCCAGAAGACGCTTAGTAAACACTAGGAAAACATCCAGATTTATAATCAGATGTTTTATTATAAACCCACCTGTCTCCCCACAGTGATGAGCTGACCTTAGAAGGCATTAAGCAGTTCTTCGTGGCGGTGGAGAGGGAGGAGTGGAAGTTTGACACTCTGTGTGATCTGTATGACACTCTGACCATCACACAGGCCGTCATCTTCTGCAACACCAAGAGGAAGGTCTGTTTACATAATGTGTGCATACATTCATACATTCATTAAATTGATCCAATGGACTCCACTAACGAGGACACCTGTCTACCTCACCTCAAGGAATATTTTGATCTCCCTCTTTCCTTCTAAAAAACTGAGGTAGATCAGCCTCCTCTGAAGTATCCTCAGTCACTGAGCACAGCTGGGACAGCAGCAGAGCCTTGTAGATGGTTGAGTCTTTGTGTGTGTTTGTGTGTGTGTGTGTTGCAGGTGGACTGGTTGACAGAGAAGATGAGGGAGGCCAACTTCACAGTGTCGTCAATGCATGGAGACATGCCTCAGAAGGAGAGGGAGTCCATCATGAAGGAGTTCAGATCTGGAGCCAGGTAAGACATTTGATGAGGTTAGGGTTATGGTTCATGATGTGACATCATGGCGTGACATCACTTTATTTCTGTTGTCAGTCGGGTCCTCATCTCGACGGATGTTTGGGCTCGAGGTTTGGATGTTCCTCAAGTTTCTCTCATCATCAACTACGATCTGCCGAACAACAGAGAGCTCTATATCCACAGGTACGCACCACACCAAGTTACACTTTTTCTTTTAGAACAGGTCTAGACTCTTTAATTTACAGAGACTTAGAGCAAACACTTGGCAAGAACAAAAAAACTGCCCTCTAAACCTCTAACAAAACCGGACTCTAGGTGGGCAGCCATCTTGGTCACCTTGACCAGTTGGTAAGATGGATTCATAGAAAAAGTAGTGGTAGGACCACAGCAGTAGGTGCCCCCACGATCGACCGAATCAGAAGAATCTCAATCCAAAAAATAAAGGGAAGACACTTGGTCAACGTAATTAGAGTAACTGGTAAAGCTGTATATGAAGGAGCACAGGGGTATATTGTGGTGTTTGTTTGGGGTCACTTTTTAAAAATGCAGAAAAACAAATTCAGGTTCCTCCTGGTGAATATGTGTTGATGTCTGTGACCTCTGACTCCAGGATTGGTCGGTCTGGTCGTTATGGTCGTAAGGGTGTGGCCATCAACTTTGTGAAGAACGATGACATCAGAATCCTGCGAGACATCGAGCAGTATTACTCCACCCAGATTGACGAGATGCCCATGAATGGTATGATCAAAACTAACTTCCTTAGCATAGCAGCTCAGCTGATGGTGGTGTTGACGTCATCAGCTCTAACCCCTGTGTTGTTGCTGAATCGTTTCCATTTCTCTACAGTGGCTGATCTGATCTGATGGCATCACACTGGAGCTCCGCCCTCTTTACGTGCTGATATTTCCTGTGTTTTCTTTTTTTTTAAATAATTGTTTTAAGGTTTCTTAAGTTGTTCTGACTGGAAAAGTCCAGCTTTTTGTAAATAAAGTTTTTGGTTCCTCAGTTTGTTTTCTGTTCTGAACAACCTGAATGGCTTCAATATTTCCATCAATAAATCTGTCAATAACATCCTATGTATTTCTAAAAATCTGAATGATCATATTCAGACTCTGTGGAGATTTAAACAGGTGAGGGTTTTCATTTAAGTGAAAACATGAAAACACTTTTCATGTTTATGTGGAAACTTGTCAAGATGTCTCAGCCAGTGTGACTGTTCTCAGGACATTTCTTTCAAGGCTTATCAGGTACCTTTAGAATTTAGCAAATTAACATCTAAGGAGCTGATAAAATGAGCGGGCACTTGCAACTAAATGTGCTGAACATTTTTTTAGTTTTAGAATTTGCACCGAATTACACAAAACATTCTGTAGAAATTAACTATTAAATTTGTGCAAATTACATTTTCTAGGAAAGTATTATACAATTGTAGGAGCTGTAAAAAAAAAAAGTGTTACCCATTCACAAAAACACATCCAAAATAAACTCTGAAATCTTCATTGAGGATTAAATCACTGACAATTTATTCATGAATGAAAAACAAATTTATGGTTCAGAGACTAAATGCGTCAGAACATGGAACAGTATTTGAGGGTTAACAATTTATATTAATGACAAACTTCTGAAATAGTTTTAAATGTTTTAAGCTTGTTAACAAAAATTCAAACTTTAACTAAGAAAAAACCTTGTGTAGGTTTGAAGCTCAACTTCGTTTAAATTTAATGAGTCTTTGATAATAAACTTATAAAGAAATGTGAAATTTTTCACTTTTTTGTCAGATTTTATTTTCATATTTAACACAGATATTGGAACAAAAAACAAAATAAAAACAATGTTATGTAAAATCTGCAGGATTAAAACATGCTGGTAATATTAAAAACATATATATTTGATCCATAAATATGATATATTTAACCCACCTGCAGTCTGATCATTAACTCCATTAGTAGCTTCATTGTTTTACTTTTTATAAATGTTTAAAGTTTTCAGGTTTGATTTTTATTATACATGTATATATTCTGACTTCATGAAGAAACGGTAACATACGCTCCTGATCAAAATTACGACCAGTTGACATTTTGTACTGTTGAATCTTAAGAAGGTTCGAAGTAATCCTTCAAAATAGATGAAGTAATGGGAGTGAGACCAAAGAAAATGAGTAAGAAATTTATTCCAAACAACCTTAAACTGAAATAGATTGTTCATCAGTTTAAGACCACATCTCAAAAAAAAAAAACAACCCTAAAATAGAAATAAAATGTTCAGAAAAGTTCTTGTTAATCACCTCAAAATTTGTTTTAGCATGCTTTATGCTAGTGTTTCCAGGAGGCTAGTGGGAATGTTGCTCCAAGTCAAATCAAATTTTATTTATATAGCCCAAAGTCATAAAATACGTTCGTCTCAGAGGGCTTTACAATCTGTACAGGGAGTGACACCCTCTGTCCTTACACCCTTGGTTTGAGTGGGGAAAACAACAGGGGAAAAAGATGGAAGAAACCTCAGGAAGAGCCACAGAGGAGGGATCCCTCTCCCAAGTGGTGAAGATGGCTTCATGGAGGGCTTCCACTGTCTGGAACTGGTGTCCACTGTGTTTTTATAAACATCCCTTGCCATCCAACCTCAGTTGGATTTAGATCAGGGGACCACGCAGGGTAGTTAAAAAAGTGATTATTTCTCTGGAAGTCCTTTGTCAGACAGGCATTGTGAACTGCAGCGTTGTCCTGTTGAAGAACCCAACCATTACCACACAGACGATGGCCCTCAGTCATGAGGGATGCCCACTGCAACATCTCCACATAGCCAGCTGCCATTTGACGCCTCTGCACAACCTGATGCTCCTTTGAAGGAAAAAGCCCCCTAGATTATGATGGCGCCCCCTCCACTAAACCGTGTAGAAAACATCTCAGATGGTGTCATGCCGGTAACATTGGAAGCCATCAGGACCATCAAGGTAAATTTTTTCTCATTAGAGAATAAAACTTTCTTCCACCTTCCATGTCATCGTTGAAGACATTTTTTTTTCTTAAACCCTTCTCTTGCAGATGCTGTCTAATGGCTATAGGACTGCAGTTGATCAGCTTAATTTGGGCCGAGGATTGTCCCATGTCTTGACAGACAATTCTTCCAACTCAGGGCCGGTGAAATTATTTTGGATCTACCACATGACTTTTTTTTCCAATAACCTTTTAAAAAGTTTAAAACGACTGTCTTACTGCGTCCAACCTCAGCAGCAGTGAATCAGCAGCAATCAACAATCTGAACGCGTTGAAAGAGAGAAAGCTTTTTTTGCCTTTGCCATCAGAAGGTCGTGTCATTGTGGATACCTGACACTGAATCCACATTTTTAAAGGCTGTAGTCTTAAACGTTGGATCAGATGATGAACAGTAGTGCAATAGTTGTTTGCAATAAATTTCTTACTCATATTATTCTTGTCTCACTCCCATTTCTTCTTTTTGTATTTTGAAGCACAACTTTCAACCTTAAGATCCAACAGTGCAAAATGTAAATTCTTGCAATTTTTCAACTGGTCTTAAAAGTTTTGATCTGTGTACTACATACAGCAGATATGTCTGTGTTTAGCAGGCAGTGGCAGAATTGAATGATGTCATCTGTGACATCAGAACACCTATTTAGTTTGCAGCTGACACTTGCTCACTGACCCTATCCATGGAAAAAAGCTGCTTCTGACATTGCCACATATTTCAGCCAATCAGAAAGGAAGTTATGTGTGAGAGGTGGGTTCATGTGGACTATGAGCCAATAGGATATCAGCTAGTCAGAGAGGGGCAGTTTACATCTGCTTTAATTAGTCAGTTTGGCAGATAAAAAGACAGACAACAAACCAGCCAATCAGAGTTGGAGGAGCAGAGATTAATGTGGAGGTTCCTACAGGTTCCGTCTGATGAACCAGATCTCGTTGCGGCGGTGGGGAACACCAGGGTTCTCGTACACAGCGACCATGAAGGTGTCGTTCCGCACGTCATCTCGACCACCCAGAATCTCCCACAGCTGATGCACCTGACGCAACACTGTCTCCTCATTGGTTGTCCCGAAGAATGGCCTGACAGCCAATCAAGAGAACAGAAACACGTCAACACGCAGAGATGATAGCCAATTAGAAAGCAAAAACAAATACAGAGAGACGTTCTCCAGTAGGGGCCTGTTTCAAAAAGAAGACAACTTTATTGATCCCTCAATGGGATTCACTGTTTTATTATTTTACATGCGTTTCAACCCTTACAACACATACAAGGACTCATAGACATGCAAATGTGAATAATGGAAATGACAATAAAAAGCAGGCTTAACAAACTGAGACTAACCCTGAACTCTGACTTGATTAATGCCAACATAGGAAACTTTGAGGAAATACCAGGAAACTGAGTTTTCGGTTCTAACAGCTGATCTGAGTTAGTTCAATCAACTCTGAGTACTGTATTTTACGGACTATAAACCACTACTTTTTTCTTCTTTGTATCTGAATCTTACTAAATAACTTATATCTCAGCCTGGCTATCGGCGGCTTATATGTGACAAAATATATATTTCATTCAAATTTTAGTGTGTGCGGCTTGTATTTAGGTGCGCTCTATAGACCGGAAAATACGGTATGTTCATCTGAGTTAAGCTCATGATACTATGAATGTCAATGGCAATAAAAGGCAGAGCCTCCATTTTAATCCAGTGGACGTAGTGCTATTAATGCAAGTGTAAATTAACAATAAAGTTGTATTATTTTAGTGTTGTCCATTAATTCATCATAAAATCAAATTTTATTTGTATAGCCCAAGGTCACAAAATACATTTGTCTCAGAGGGCTTTACAATCTGTACAGCGAGTAACACACTTTGTATTTAGACCCTCGGTTCGAGTGAGGAAAAACCCACCAAAAAATCTTTTAACAGGGAAAAATGTACCAGGTTTACATATTCTTAATGATGATAAAGTAATGACTCGACTGTGTATCAGGCTGTAGCTACAATCATTTTGAATATATTTATTTAGCTTTAATCTGACAGGGAAAAAACACAGGAAGCAGCAACTAAAGATGAAAAATATAGTTAAAGATTTAAAACATGTATAGATCAAAGACAGAGACATGATAATAAGATCACAGTCTCCAGTAATAATGTAATTTACACTTGGCATTGGGGTTAAAATCCAGTACATTTTAAATGTTAGATATTCAGCTGTCATAGACAATTAATAAACTGGAATCTTTTTTCTTATCAAAATAGTCACTGATTAATTTAATAGTTGGAACTAAACGATTAATTGTAGTTCTAAAAGAATAATGGGACTTTTTCTGTAATTGAACAGTTATCATTAAACCATCAGAATATTATAATAAATAATAATTTGGGCAGAAAACACATCCTAACTTTAAAGAAAGTCTGGGTCAGACTGATTATTGATTTGATCAGACTGATTATTGATCTGATCCAATATTAACAAACACAAATATTCAGTTTACTGTTGTATACAATGCAGATATCTGACAAGCTGAAACCAGAAAAGTGACTCAAATGATTATTTGATTATTTAAATAGGTTTAGATTAATTTTCTGATCAGTGAATCTCTGCAGCTCTGTCTGATGCTTTTGGTCAGACAGCTCAGTGCTGATGTTGATGACTGTCTCACCTGGTGACCACTCTGATTGGCTCTCGGTGGACAATGACGATGTCGGGATCAGTCGGTGTGGGTGGGGCCGATTGGAACTCGGTGGGCAAGAAGAAAGCCGTCAGCACGTCTTTCCGGAAGACGTTCCCATCCTCCATCATGTGCACACTGCTGACCACCGGCACGGTCATTCCCAGGTACTGCCCTGTCATATGATCATTACATAATCACAGAGCTAACATGTACTAATACAACCTGAGAGAACCAGGTAACATTGAGTGCATCTCCTTCTGGACAAATCAGTGATCAGATTATCATATGGTCAGACTCAGGATTTACTGTACATTACAATAACATTTAAAATGTATTTCGATCTGCAATCAATAACAGAAAAAATGAGGTCATATGTATAAGTTCATACACACACATATAAAAAAAGGGTTAGATACTCAAATACCAATGTCGAAAATACAGTAACACAACTTGATATAATTTATTATCTAAGAAATGTCAATATTAACATCCATTAGAACCATAGATTATACATTTAGTTTTACTTAAATTCAGTGTTTATTAGAATCAAACCAACCATTTAACATTTCCTTTTCCAACGTTCTAACCCTAACCTAACACTTTTGAAATCCCAGCATCACAGATTAGTATTAATGCATTAAATGTAATGATAAAAGGACACTATACCACTGTTCATGCGATGTCCTGTTATCAAAGATGTTTTTTGTTGTGATTTGGTGCTATATAAATAAAACTGACTGGACTCCATAGATAGGTGTGTGGAGAGGGGGCGAACCTGCAGAGTTTTCTTTGCAGATGAAGCGCATCAACTTCATAAAGGCCATGGAGATGCTCTGCTCGTACAGATCCTCAGTTTGCGTCACACACGCCCACTTTCCTGCAGGATACACCCGCTCCTCATACAGCACCTCCCCCATCTGCACGAGTGTTCACACACACACAGAGAGTCAGTAACACTCACACACAACACATACACTTAGCGAGCACTTTACAAGGAACACTTGTTCTATCGAATACAGTAGTCCTGCCATTTATTATTGAGGTACATAAACATAGGAGCTTAATAAAAGTAGAATTTATGGCAGAGCTGTTCCTAGTAAAGGGCTTGCTAAGTGTTTATATATATATAAACATAGACAACACACACTCTATGACTGTGAACAAAGATAAGTTTGATTAAGTTAGCTTGTTATTAGTTAGATTAAGTTCTTCACATCAGGACTGCAATTTATTGTTTCATCCTGATTTGTGACATCATCATGTCTGTCTGAGCATGCTCAGTTCCAACCAGCAGCTTGTCACTCATAAACAGTACAAACAGTAGTGAGTTCAAGTGTATTACCAGGGGTATACCTTTTCATGGCGGGTCACGGGGGAAAAGGGGAGGGCCTCCCTCTGCTGGCTGTTACGTGTCATTTCCTGTATAGGTCCGGTCATTTCTGTAACACACAAGAAGCTGTAAGACCCTGACACCTATGACCATGCCCCCTCACATCGCGTAACTCATACCTGGTGCCCCCGTCCCCTCACCAGGAACTGATACCTGGTAGCCCAACCCCCTCACCTTGAGGAACTGACACCTGATGGCCCCGCCCCACCTCCTGCCAGTGTGCCAGCAGTCTGTCTGCATTCTCTTCATCCATTGGCTCAGGGTTGTCTGTGATGTCATCATCCAGCTGCTCATCGTCCAGTCCGTCAAGGTCTTCGAGAGAGATAAGAGCCATGACTGCAGCTTGAGGACACGATCTTTGACCTCTGAGCTTGGAGGAGACAGGGTTATTTATTATTCCTATGAAAGAAAAACTGTCATGTGACCTCAGATTTAGATCCCTGAATATTTTGAAAACCTTTGTAAAAAACATTTATTTATTAATTTTGAACTGTTCTTATAGTTTTATAATACACCAGAAAACTAAACATTAAATTTGGTTATAAGACTACAGAGAGTTGAGGGTTAAAAAGAAAGGTTGTTGACATTTACACACGTAGGAAACCAACATAAATTTTTTTTGTTGACCTGGTGTATAAACACAACAATTCCATCCAACAATCAGCTAATTTATCCATACATTTCAAATCGGTCCTCCATACTGTAAATTTCATCAACCCTAGTTTTGAAAAACCTTTTAACAGGGAAAAAGGTGGAAGAAACCTCAGGAAGAGCCACAGAGGAGGGATCCCTCTCCCAGGACGGACAGACGTGCAATGATGTCACATGTACAGAACAAATCAACATACACATATTGTACACTCACAATGAATTATAATGAATTACATGAATGTTAAAATGAGAATGTTTACAATGAATGATGAATTATTACAGTAACAGTGAAACTTGTGATAGAGACACAGTTGCACAGTAGCAAATCATTAACTAACTATAATCTGTAATGGGGATATGGCAACAATGATGACGGCGACAACACATGCAGTAGACGCCACGCAGGACCACAGCAGCAGACACAGTCCACAAGAACCTGCTGGACGAGAGAGCACAGAAACTCTGGGGAAGAAGTTTAGTTAGTAACATGCAGAGGGGAGAGAGACGGAGAGAAGATACTTGTCACGGGATGTTAAGGTTGTTTGGGATAGCTCCTAAATATATTAATGAAATCATGATTTTATCTATTTAACTACTAACCAGAGAAGCCGATTTCTACTGCCGCACAGAGAGAAGAACCAGAGAAGTAAACTTCTGTTTGTCCAGGATTAAGAGAGAAAAGAGCAGTTATCCTACGAACATAGTTTAAAACTGTTTTAGATGTTATTTCTTATAGAGTCCTTATGGTCATTTAACTTATGTCAGGAAGCATTGATTACTGTGATATTTTTATATTTGTTCATGGCACATCTCGAGTCCTAATTAACACATTTTATAGGTAAACTTGAATTTCTTTCTTTCTTAAATCAAAGTCTGATCCTGGATCAGGATGCTCAACTTAAGGTGTTGTGTGTAAAAGTGTTTGCCTCCTTCCTGATTTCTTGCGACACTTAAATGTTTCAGTCATTATACTTTATTCTGCACTGTAATAACTTTGATCTTTTTTTATCTGTGATTATTAGCGATCGACCATTTATTTACCAATTAGGTAAATAAATTATTCTTGACATAACTTCCGACATTTTAATGATGAGACTTTCAGAGTGCAGAGTTTGATTTAAAACAAAAGAACACGAGTCTGTTATTTCTGATAAAATAATCAATCGATCGATCAATCAATGGACTGATGTTGCAGCTCTGTGACGACAAACAAAGCATCTTCATGATAGACCATCTGATCAGCTGTTTATCTCATTGATCGGCTGTATGATTGACAGCTCACTGCAGGGCGACTTTTAATGAGAAAATCCGTCAGACATCCTGTATTGATGACCCTGATCAGATCCTGATCAGTCTCCTGCGGCTCAATGAAGATTAAATATAAATATCCGCATCGATCTGGATTTACTCCGGGACTGGGTCCAGACAGCCCGCTTCAGTCCGGCTTGGGTCCAACAGCTGGACTCGCCGGACCCGGTCCCACAGCGATAAACCGTTAGCATGTTAGCATTGTTATTATGTTAGCCTGGTCGAATAGAATTGGCTTGGGTCTGGTTGGACCCGGTGGCTCGCGGGTACCTCAGGTGCGTACCTTAGGTGTGTCCCTTACCCGGGTCCGGGTCAAGCCTGTCTGTCAGGTGATATGCAGCCTGAGCGCCAAACAGCAACTCTTCTTCTCCGCTTCCGCTAACTTGTGCGCTGCTAACACACCTAGATAAGAGCCGCGAGAGCCTCTGTTTCCGGCTGACAAAATACAAAATAAAAGACTTTCAAAACGATTATTTTACACACACACACACACACACACACACACACACATTTTGTGATCACAGATCTGTTTAGAAAAGCTGGAAATATGTTTTTTATTTTATGAACATCAAATATAACAAATAACCACTACCATCACTACCCTGCAGTCTCAGCATCACCTGAGCTGAGCTGTGTCTTAAATCACCCTATTGACCCTAACCCTTATTTACTCGTTAGCAGACACAAAGAGTTCACTCAGCAGCAAAGTAGACACTGTAATAAACGACTCTAAACTGAGCTGCAGTTTGTCTCCAGTCCACTAGATGCTTGCTAGACTGATGCTAAACCTTACCCATTATTATTATTTCATTTTCATTCACAGATTCACAGAGATGGCTGCCTTCACGATGAATCTAGTGGAAATTGTTCAGACCCTGGATGTATTTTTGTTTCTTTTGTTCTTTCTTTCCTCTAATTACTTCATTTTATGATATAAAATATAATAAAACTGTCAAAAAAGGCATGTATGCAAGTATTTGTTATGCCACAGAGAGACCAACTAGGCTGCAGAAAGACCCATCTCCACCCGTCACTGGCTGACGACACTAACTGCACCGCTTGTGATTTGAATTCATGGTGAGAAAATCGCCACATGGTTCGTAGAAATCATGATAATGCAAATGCAAGGACTTTAATCAGTGGGCCATGAACTCGATCTCCATTGTGTTACTTCATTTAGCAACAGATGAGGTGATTTAACAGACTTAACATTTATTTGTGACATCACAAATAGTTTGGCGCCAATCGTGATCCAATACTAAATTTACACAAGTGTGATGTGGAAAGTGAAGTCTCCAGTGCACAAACACTGAGAATGGACTTCACGGTGAAGGAGGAGACATCTTGTGTTTAGCAGGACATTTTTAGAAATTAAATCTATTTACATATTCTGGATAAAAATCCAGAGTTCAGACAGTGAAAGGGAAAGAGTGCCTAAGCCATCACTAGCGATTTCCAGTTGAGCTGATCTTACAGTCACCTGACAGGCTGTCTGCATCCCTCTCACCACACATCCATTATCTTTAGCTTCATCTTCTTCCTCTTTTGCATTGCCAGCGTTTAGATGAGTCTCATGTCCCCTGGAAGCCAAATATTCATCAGACGCCATGTTTTTCATTTGGAGCCAGAGGGGTGTGGAGTGTTGCCTTTCATGCTCTGGAAACATGTCCTGCTACCTTAGAGCTAAGCTAATGCTAACTTACTGGGAACATTGGCCACCTGGGCTAACGTTAGCTACTTTAGCCTAACTGTGCTAACACGGTAGGTATTGTAATCAAGCCACATTATATGCAGATAATACGGTCATATCTAGTATATCTGTTTTGTTAATTTAATTTAGCATGGTATGAAAGCTCATGTCTAACAGTAAGAAACTTCTTCCAGGACTTGGACGTCATCAGAAGTTAATGATATGTTAAAATGGTGCAAAAGCAAACGTACACAGATTTAGACTCATTAGAGACTGTTTACCTAATCACTGTATGGATCTTTTTACCCACAGAACTCAAACTGGATCCTGACTGCGAACATTATAAACTCAAAGTGACACAGCTTTTAAAGAGGGTTAGGGTTAGCCTTAGCACTTATTTATTACTTATGTGTTCAGTGTGACTCTACATGAACACATGAATATTTTGCTGACTCAAGTTGTTTGTTTTTTGCTCCAAAAGCCTGTCAGCTGAGTTTACTTGCTCATGCAGTCTGACCCACAGTGAGGAGGTCAGAGGTCAGCAGTAAAAGAAGAAAACATGGCAGTGACCTCAGCTCAGGACAAAATGTCTGCCGTCCAGTTAAAAGCTTCCAGCATCGGATTTTCTTCACCGTTAGCAAATCTTCTAAAGTGCTCAAATGCAGCGTCTTTAAATTTTCATCAGCTGCTCCGTGTTGCTGCTGATGAATTATTCAGAGTTCGCTGAGGTCGACACACTGCAGCTCTCAACACCATCGCTGAGCTTCATCTTTACATCACATTTCCTCTGCCAGCACTCCTGACAGCAGTGTGTCAAAGTGTCCATAACTCCTTCTTAGTTTCATACTTTTTTATTATTTATAGCATTGATTATTATTGTGTTATTTTCTAACATGTTTTCTTTATTTTTATGTTATTGCACTGGGACCTGAGTAATGTACAATGTGTTGGAATGACAATAAAACCTACACATGTACACATATGAACATGTCCTTTATGAACAATTTTTGTTGTTGTATGATCAAAACGTATTATTTATGTTAAATGTTTATTTAATTTATGCTGTTAAAAGTGTTCTTTTTTATTTATCCGCAGGTATGGATATTTGGGGGTGACAAATATAAATAAATAAAAAAGCCCAAACCATTCGTTTCGTTTCGTTTTCTTCCGCTTATCCGTAGTCGGGTCGCGGGGGCAGCATCTTCAGCAGGGAAGCCCAGACTTCCCTCTCCCTAGCCACTTCTGCCAGAGCCAGCTTCTGCAACCGGGGGTCGGACCGCCAGGGTCCCCGTCTCCGACTGCCACCCATCTCTCATCGCACCTTTTTCTAAGGGGTATATTTAAATGTAGAAATCTGTTTACACACAAAACAGAAAACATGCATACACAGTCATCAGATTTAGAAAACTCCATATGTCTGTTCCCGTGCCTTCTGATCATGCCCACAATTTACTATAAATTGTTTCCAACACACGCCTAACTGCCTGGTTTGCAAAAATAAAAGTAAAAGGAAAACATTTTTCAGCATTTTTCAATTAATTAATTAATCAATTAATTAGTTTTAAAGGAAAAATGCCAAAGCATTTAAGAAGCAATTGAAGAAGTAGAAGTACAATCTTGTATCATTTGGCATAGCTATTATACATGGCTACAACCTTTATATAGTGGTGTATAAACAACCTGTTAATTGGTCACATCTGGAGGTGCCTGTATACTCTGCATCCAAAGCTGAGTTCAACCTGTTTGACAGGATAAACACTTACCTCATAATATTTGTATTATTAGTGTGTTGCTCCAGAGCCACAATGACTATCTGCATGAATAAGGTGTTGTCTTATTGTTTGTTATTATCTTCCTGTCCTTTTCACCTGTTTCAGGTGAAAGTGTCAGAAATACAGAAACAAAGCAGAAGGACTTTGAAGTCAGTAAAAATTGAAAAATGCTGAAAAATGTTTTCATTCTAAATAACTGCCTGTGTGTTTTCCTGTAAAGGTTGAGGGCTATAAACTATACACCAGTACGAATATCTGCCTCACAGTGGTTTATTGCAGTGGTTTGCAGTGGTTTATATTTGCAGTGATGTGCAGTGGTTTATTGTTGCAGGGGTTTAATGTGATAATATGCAGTGGTTTAATGCAATAATGTGCAGTGGTTTATGCAATAGTATATAGTGGTTTACTGTAGTAGTGATATACAGCAATTTATTGTTGCAGAGATTTATTGTTGCAGTGGTTTAGTGGTGCAGTGGTTTGTTGTTGCAGTGGTTTATTATTGCAGTAGTTTAGCGTTGCAGTGATTTATTGTTTTAGTAATTCATTGTTCCAATGATGTACAATGATTTATTTTTGCAGTGCATTATTGTTCTAGTGGAGTAGTGTTTTACTGCATTGTGAAGCTGACTCTGCTGGGATATAAAGGTCCAGTCCGAAAACACCATCTGGTTGCTACTCACGTCATTGCTCTTCTATCTTTTGCTCCAGCTGACACTCAAAGAGAATATTCTATCACTTTATTAGCATTAACTGCACCTGGTTGGCTGTTGTTAATAATTCAGGAGCTGCTTGATTGGATGCATAAATATTACATCACTGTTTCCATGCTTAGATAGATAGATAGATAGATAGATAGATAGATAGATAGATAGATAGATAGATAGATAGATAGATAGATAGATAGATAGATAGATAGATAGATAGATAGATAGATAGATAGATAGATTGATTGATTGATTGATTGATTGATTGATTGATTGATAGATAGATAGATAGATAGATAGATAGATAGATAGATAGATAGATAGATAGATAGATAGATAGATAGATAGATAGATAGATAGATAGATTGATTGATTGATTGATTGATTGATTGATTGATTGATTGATTGATTTGTCATTCTGTTGCTGTGTATATTTTACATGTACATCACATATTTTACATGTGTATCACATGTGTCATGTCTGTCATGGAACATGGATCATTCTTCTCTTTTTGGTGGGCAAGTTTTTCCTCACTCGAATTGAGGGTCTAAGGACAGAGGATTGTACAGATTGTAAAGGCCTTTGAGACAAATGTATTTTGTAATTTTGGGCTATATAAATAAAATTTGATTTGAATTTGATTTGATAGGAATGTTGGGCTGCTTCTTCATCATAATGTACGGACGAGGCTCCCACGTGTCTCCCAGTTTCTGTTGCCCCTCCACATGACACATTTTAACCAGAACTCTGTCAACTGGGTTGAAGACTTGTGAGAGACAGTCATGCAGAGTCTAGACATACTTGGTTTCATCAGGCTTTATCTTTAAATCGAAAGAATCTGATGGTCAATGGTGTCAAATGTGGCACTAAGATCTAATAGGACAAGTACAGAGATGAGTCCTTTGTCCAATGCCATTAGGAGGTCGTTTGTAACTTTGACTAGTGCGGTCTCTGTGCTATGATTTACTCTAAATCCTGACTGAAACTCCTCAAATAAGCTGTTTGTATGGAGAAAATCACATAGTTGATTGGCGACGGCTTTCTCAAGTACCTTAGAAAGGAATGAAAGGTTTGATATCGGCCTGTAGTTGGCTAAAACCTCTTGATCTAGAGTTGGTTTTTTAAGAAGAGGCTTAATTACAGCTATTTTAAATGACTGTGGTACTGATAATATACATACATACCCCGATACATAAGTGTTTATTCATATACTGAACTGATTGTTTACGAACAGTGCCGCAATAAAAGCAGCATCAAACGCGGCAATAAAAGTGCTGATAAACAAAACAGAAAAGTCATTGATGGTTTTATTTATCTTCCTCCTGCGTACTGAAACCAATACAGTGTTACTGAACTAAAACATGTTTCCAAAATACTACATTAAGATAGACACACAGACGTTGAGGAACACCATAGAAAAATTCATGCTGTGAAAAGAAAAGGTTTTGCAAATCAACAGTCTTTAATACTGTACAGATTGTAAAGCCCTCAAAGACAAATGTATTTTGTGATTTTGGGCTATACAAATAAAATTTGATTTGATTTGATAAGTGTTGATTTGCTGGAGCTAGGGTTGGAGCTTGATCTATCTATCTATCTATCTATCTATCTATCTATCTATCTATCTATCTATCTATCTATCTATCTATCTATCTATCTATCTATCTATCTATCTATCTATCTATCTATCTATTTATCTATCTATCTATCTAACTATCTATATGGGGATGCATTATGGGAGTTTTGTTAGTGAGTTCAATAAACTGTCTCTGACTTGCAGATGTCAAACTGTGTGTGAAGCGTTTAAAGCAGCTGCAGTGTCGCAGTTTAATTTGTTTTGTGTTGCTCCTTGCTCTCTGCAGGGAGTGGAGCATTATATGACAGCAGGGGGCGATGTGGAGGTAGGTGGTGCCCCTGCTTGCCCTTAATGAGGATGAGCGTTTCACCACCAGGTCTCGTTAACTCTCAGTGATGACACACCAACTCTAACAACCAACAGCCAGACCAGATGAGGTCTTAATGATCAAGGACATGAAAGCAGTGTGGGCATCGCCACTGCGACAGAGACAGCTAAGGGTGGACAGATTTAAAAATCAATGCTCAGACTGGAATCATTACTGTATACAGTTCAGATCTGAAGCTTCAAAGGTAAACAAAAAACAAAAAAACAACCTTAAACACAAACATAACTCACTGATGAGTTCCTCCAAATGATGTTTAAACTCTTCAGTGTTGATCTCTGTGCTCACATGTGACACACAGAACATGCAACACACAGAACGTGATCAGAGAGCAACTAAGGGTGTGTAATAATAATAACATAACATAAATAGTAAATAGTAATGTAAAATGTGACATGTCATGGCAAATCAGCTGATTTACTTTTAAGTTTGTTTGTTTTCATGATCAATTTAACAGTTTTATATATATATATATATATCCAGACAGATCCACAACTGCTCCCTGCTGCACACAGAGACAGAGAAACACACACACACACACACACACACACAAACACAGTGTCGGTTTGTATGATCAGCCTGACTGACATGTTGTGGTGGTAGTGATGCGGTTGTTATGGTAACATTTACCAGAATACGCCACTATGTTGCAGTATTTACAGTCATTCATCCCACACACACACAGACACACAAATCCTGGTACTTTTATCTTTGTGAGGGCCCTCATTGACATAATGCACTACCTTGCCTTTACCCTAACCTTAACCTACCTCAACTTTACAGAACTTTGTGTAGGGGGCACAGTTCCTTTTTTAATAGAGACTGAATCCCCAGTTTCGATGGCATGTGTGCGCTGTCAGCAGAAATTCTTCATACTACATAATACTAATAAACTCACATGCTTAGCTATAAGACAGCTAAAGGTCCTGAATCCAAATGGAAAAGATGGTACTGATGATAAGCTGACATCACACCTTGCTACATCTTTATATACATTCTGAGAGTCTGTGTGTGTTAAAGAAAGCCAGACTGTCTGCTCATGACTTGTAACAACAGATCTAAACTCGTACCTAGAAGAAAAATCTCCACAAATTCTCTTAAATCACTCAAAAATGCTTCTTTCTTGAGGCCTGGGACCACAGATACAGACAAACTATGAGGAGAAAACATCTAGAATGAGCTGTTGTCTGCCCTGCCCAGTTTAATGTTGTTCAATGCTCGGAGTTCCCAGTAAGCTAGCATTAGCTTGGGTCAGAGGTAGAGGTAGAGGTAGGTTATCTGGAAGTGCCTGGCTCCAAACAGAAAAGATGAGCTGAAACTGAAACAAACTGTAGATTTGATTCAGTTTCACAGCAATCTGTAAATCTCCTCCTTCCCTCCTCTTGCCCCCCCCCCCCCCCTCCTCTTCTCCTCCTCCTCCTCCTCCTCCCCCTTCTCCTAGGCTGAGACATCAAGCAGCTGCTTCAGCACATGAACACTGATTATATTCACAGATGTGAGTCAACACGCTGTTGAGTGTTAATTAAAACACAGATCATGATAGTCACCCCCCCACCCGCAAAACCAGCTTGAAGGTGAAGCAGCAGCATCTTGTCAGTCGATATGATCGCTTCAGGGTAATCAATAACTTCTGACGGAGGTAGGGGGGGCGGTAATCACACACATATACAGAGTCAGGGCAGAGGATCGTGGGAAATGGCCCAACTAGTTATTGATCAGTGAAGGTGAGGGGGCAGAGTGTGTGTGTACTGTCAGCAGGTCTGCAGCCTGTCTGCGCTCTGATTAACACACACACGTTGTTAAATGTCACTGGAAGAGAAACTGAGCTGAACTCTTGTCTAAATTAAAATTGTCTGTTATCTGTACTCATCATTTACGTTATGCAGTATTATTAAAATAAATATATTGTCATGTCATGACTTTAATTTGTGTCCCACAAGTTAAATATTCGTCCCCCTGCTGAAAGTTTTGACTTTCAAGTTTTACAAATATAAAATCTCCATGGATCAAAAATTTATAACAGAAAGAGTCATATTTGACCTTGCTTGCAGTTTGAAATGTCCTGTCAACCGTTTTACAATGGCGGTGTATGGGGACAATGCTTTTTGGCTGGAGTGGCATCACTGCAATATTACAAGGCTGATTTTGACCGCAAGGCTAGATGGCAGCACTGTATTCAGCTTTTGAAATACCTGATTAAACCAACTGATTAAACACACAATCTGTTTGAACATCACAAAACTCACAAAAAATAACTACTCGTCTGAAATCTGTATTTAATTAATTTGTGTAACATGACTGATAAATGAACAAAAAACACAATAAATAAAATTTAAGACATGGGCTAGCCTAGCAATGTTAAGGCTACCAACAACCCATAATGGAGCACTCCATGTAGAAGTTAATTTCAAAATAGTACTCTCTCCATTCATGTTGTGAACACACAACCCCCACCCTTTCAAATGTAGCTTGATTTCCAGAATAAATTATTGTCTTAAATTTAGTTATAATATTTGACATACTTCCTTTGTGCCGTAAATCAAGCCTTCATTTACCCGGGAGATCATACCCAGTGGTATACCCAGTTAAAGAATAAAAGTGTTGATTTTCACGTTTAATGTTCATAAATAGCAGCCATACCACCCTGAACACGCCCGATCTCGGAAGCTAAGCAGGGTCGGGCCTGGTTAGTACTTGGATGGGAGACTGCCTGGGAATACCAGGTGCTGTACCCCCTTCCCATGGGCCCACCACCCATGGGAGGGGTCTCACGGGTGCGAGGAGAGATGGGCGGCAGTTGGAGGCGGGGACCCCTGCTGAAGCTGCTGCCCCCGCGACCCGACCACAGATAAGCGGAAGAAGACGAAACGAATGATATTTATAAACAAATGTTCATAAACAAATGTTAATAAATATGTTGAGCTTCAAGTCACCTTGTGCAGTGCAGACCTATTCTGTATTAGTAACCTAACCGAGACCTAACAGAGTAAGTCTTTCTCTGACCTATCCAAATGCTGCCAGAGTCTGAACACATCAGATATTCCATTAGTAAAAAAACAACCAGGTCCGATTCTGTGAATATTTCACTCATACGCTCAGTATCAACATTTATACGTAACATTTTCCCATTATTTTGAGAAAAAACGTGATTCAGCAGTGTTATGTTTCTAACTAAATGTATTTTCTGCCACAGTTTAGTCAAATATATATAAGATACAGTATATATAAAGTAAATTTCCAGGAGTTAAATACACAGACATGTTCGCACACAACTAGTAAAACCTGAACCATGATGAATCTGATTGCTGAGACCTAATGTGCTGTGTGTATTTATGTTTATGGAGTGGAGGGACTTATGGCTTCTGGGTCTACAGTACCTCAACGCTCCACCAGTGCACCACACCGACTGACACTCCAGTCACCCCAGCTCAGGCCTACAAAGAGGGGGAAAAGCCAGAAGACCTGATAAGACGAATAGGCTCAGCACCATGAATTTGAGCTGTCCAAAAAAGTCGTTTTCTCACTTCTTCCAATAGCAAGCTCTTGGCAAAATGGTAAGGCCATACTATTATTATTTTTATTAGTGATCACACATGGTTAAAAAAGCCAGTATTAGCCAGAAAGCTAGTTTTCATCTGTAGTACCCTTGCCACGTAAAGAGGTAAAAAAGCACACATATACAGAATAATACAAAGTACATATACAAACAAGTACTATAAAAAAATATGACCTCACTACATAGCACAACATTTAATCACAACATCAAAACATTACAGCATTTAATCTTTTGGTTTGGCAGCTGTAGGTGTTGATAAGCCATATTTAATTTTTTTGTGAAGGCTTTGTATGTTGTAAGTACTTTAATCTCCTCAGGTACTGAATCCCAGGTACTCGAGCTCTTTACTGATCTTACTGAAAGTGCTCCTGCAAATTAATTGTGTAGTGATGATAGTGTCTAGGTTTTTTTTAAATCCAGAACTTTAATTGCTTAGGGTTTTGGTTAGGGCTTAGCAGTGATGGAGGTCCAGACTTCCACTTTTTTTATTGCATCAGAGAATCATTGAATGCAAGTACATTTTTGAAGCTTCAGGTGACATTTCATTTTGAACTGTAGACAGCACTCCTACAACCAAGTTGTGACACGGGACATTGTATTAATGAGTTTAGCGGCATCAGTGTCTTTTGTGCGACCATGAACAAAGAAAACCATGTCGTCTGCATACATTAAGCAAGACTAAATAAAAGGAGACCTAATATTGACCTCTGAGGTACTCCAGAGGTTAGCTTAAGAGAACCAGATCTGGAGTCGTTAACTGATACCGACTGTGTTCGATCATGCAGATATGATTTAATCCAGCTCACAGTGTTATGAGAGAGTAAAATTTTGTGAGCTTGATAAGAAGATCAGAGTGCTCCAGATGTCCAAAAAACACCGCCCCTACAACTACACCCTTATCAACAAAGGATTTTATTATCTATTCTATATATCTGTAGTATACTTGGATCTGAAACCAAACTGCATGACGTGGAGAGAGGGGGAGCTGCTGTATAAATGATGGACTGGGACTAATACTAGCTGGACTAGTCCCAGCCTAGTCAAGTTAGCATGAACTAATGAAGCCTCCTGGATGAGAGGTGAAACGTCTTCAAAGACAAATAACCAAGGCCAGTTGCGTTCGATTTAATTTCTTTGAGATTCTAGTAGTAGTAAGGTACTATGAGCTCTTTTAGATATGACGGTGCCTGACCATGAAGAGCTTTATATGTTAGGAGAAGAATTTTAAATTCTGTTCGAGGGTCTAAGGACAGAGGGTGTCACTCCTTGTACAGATTGTAAAGCCCTCTGAGACAAATGTATTGATGATTTTGGGCTATATAAATAAAATTTGATTTGATTTGATTTGATTTGATTCAATGGGTAGCCAGTGCAAGAAAGCCAAAATGGGAGAGATGTGATCTCTCCTGTCTGAACACGTGCAGCAGCATTCTGAATCAGCTGCAAACTCTTAAGAGACTTATTGGAAGTAACAAATGCATGGACTAGTTTTTCTGCATCCGCCTGAGAAATGATGCGTCTGGTTTTGGCAATGTTACGTAGGTGGAAGAATGCAGTCCTTGAAATTAGTTTTATATGGTCATTAAAGGACAAATCCTGATCAAAGACAACTCTTAAGATTCTTTACGGTGGAGCTGGACGCCAGGGTGATCCCGTCTAAGGCTACTAAAATCTCTGGAAACACTGAGGTGTTTGGGTCCAATTATGAGAACTTCAGTTTTATCTGAATTTAGCATCAGAAAATTGTGGGTCATCCAAATTTTATATCCTTGGAGTTTAGTTAAGTGATTGGATCAGGCTTATATTTAATTTTCTCAAGCTTTAACAAAACATTATGTCTCTAAGCAATTGGGTGATAAAAGGATATTCAGCAGAATTCCAGTTTAACAGTAATAAACATCTTGCAAGGAAGGATGTGAAAGCTATAATGTCCTTTTGTGTAGAGTTGCATCCCAATTAAAGCGATCAGAGGGCAAGGTTGGAGATTTACACCAAGAACAGTCAACATAATAATAAAATAATCCGCCCAAAAGACCTTCACATTAGGACAATAAAAAAACATATGGCTGAGGTGACAAGGAGAGTCATGGCATTTATCGTACCGGTCTTTCACGTCCGGATATAGTACCCTGTGTAAAACCTTAAATTGAATAAGACCGAGACGTGCACAAGAAGTTGTAGATTTTATCCTGTCTATTGCTTGTTCCCAGGACTCGTCATGTATTTGTATTCCTAGTTCCCTTTCCCATGTACACTTAAATTTGACATTTGAGTGGTTGTTAAAAGCCAAAATAATATCATACACTTTTGAAATTATTCCCTTGTGATGAGGAAATGTAAATGATAACAGTGTTTCCCATTGTTGTTCTGGCAGTAAAGAGGGGAAATTAGGGAAGCACTCAGTAACAAAACTGCGAATTTGAAAATAACAAAATAGATGACTAAGGGAGAAGATCTTAATGTAATAGACAGCGGCTCGACAGCGATGCTGAAGAGCAAAGGTGACAAAGGAGAACCTTGGCGAGTTCCACGACCAAGAGTAAAGTAATCAGAATAAACATAATTAGTATGGACACTGCCTTTAGGGCACGAATACAGAAGGCGAATCCAAGAAATAAGTTTATCACCAAATCTGAATTTCTTTAAAACTGTGAACAAGTACTCCCACTCTGCCCTATCGAATGCTTTTTCAGCATTTAAAGAAATCACAAGTTCAGGAAGTACCACCCGATGCTTTGAATAAATTATATTGAAAAGCATACGGGTATTAAAAACAATTGACAAACTTTTATGAAACCATTTTGCTCCGTCAGTTGATTCATTTTATAGATTCACTTCAGTGCTTTGGTTCTAAACTGTGATTATCTTTTCTGTTTTTTGTTTTCTTTCATCATAAACTGAATATTTTCAAGTTTTGGACAGTTGAACACTGTACGAAAACATCTGAAGATGCCACTATGGACTTGATCAATATTTTTCAGTTTTCTGAAATAAAAATGGTATTAAGAAAAAAATCAATCATTATTGTGAAACTTGAGCATGAGGTGTGACACCAGTGTCTTGACAGCCAATCAGAGTCAAAGTCAATGTGGGAGACTGCAAAAGTGGTGGTGGTTCGTGTTACAGGAAGCAGCAGCAGGGATGCTGCTGAATTATTGATCAACGTAATGGACGACTTTTATTTTTTTCTGCCGTCAAGTTCAGTTTCACTCCAGCAGCAGCAGAGCCACCGTCACCGGAGATTTCCCATGAGGCCTCAGTGACCCTCAGTGACCAGGATGGGACGATGGGAGAATGGACAGATAAAGAGAGACAGAGAGAGAAGAGAGACAGCTGACAGAGACAGTAGAGAGGACACAGGATGTCACAGTCACCCTGACCTCCAGCTGCCCCATCACACTGACAGGACCTGAAACACCAGCAAAACACCTGCAGACACCTGAAACATCAACAAACCTTAGCAATCACCTCATCAGCGTCTTAGTCTTGATGCTGAATTCAAATATTTGAACTTTGAAAACCCCATGAAACAGTTAGAGAGTCTTGAGCTGCCATACTGTGACATACTTCCCAGTGAAACAGACTATTTGAGGAGTATACAGGGATTTAAATCAAATACTTTGCATTTGATTGTACTGCAAAAAAGGCAGCAGGGTTTAGAGTTTAGCACGATAAGAGCTGCAGAGAGAAACAGAGATACATAGGACTGTTGACTCTACACAAATTCAAACCTGTTGCTATATCAGGAGGTACTATAAATACTTACCACTTACAATTAAATTACAGTTGCTGCATGTATATTTTAGATTCAGTGCTTAAGATACAATTGTGGTGAGATTTTGGGTTGTTGGCCCCAGTGCAGCTGCATTACCTGCATAGATGGTAGTTCAAATTCCTGTAAATATTGTTGTTTTTTAAAAGATTTTCCTGCTGGACTCAACATGTTTTTTCCTTCATTGTAAAGTCAATTCAAGTTTAAACATCAGTATTCATCTTACACACACGTAAGATGAATACTGGCTCAGGATTGTGATGTCATACATCTTGCTGGTATGTCAGATTTAAGGTGAGCTCTGAGAAACTAAGATCAATATCAGGACACTCACACACACACACACACACACACAATGGATTATAGAAATATAGAAACATAGTATTATAATCTACAATAGAGAAGCTGACAGCAGAGAACAGATAAGGTTTATATCGATTATCAGAATTGTTTCAGATTCATTGCAGCACCAAACAAAATAATGAGGCAGCAATAATATGTCGTGTGGTTCATCGTGTTGTTCACTGATGCTTCTTCTCACCAGGAAAATATCTTTTAATCTCTATTAGTTTTCCCCATTTCAGTTTTCTGTCCACTCAACTAAAGATGGGTGATGCAACAGGACAACGACCCAAAGCACAGAAATAAATAAACAACAGAATGGCTTCAACAGAAGAAAATACACCTTCTGGAGCAGCGACAGCCAGGAGTCCTGACCTCAACTTGATTGAGATGCTGTGGCATGACCTCAAGAGAGCAATTCACACCAGATATCCCAAGAATATAACTGAACTGAAACAGTTTTGTACAAAGGAATGGTCCAAAATTCCCCCAACCATTGTGAAGGTCTGATCTGCAACTATAGGAAACGTTTGGTTGAGATTATGCCGAAAGAGGGTCAACTAGTTATTAAGTCCAAAGGTTCACATACTTTTCCACCCTGCACTATGAATGTTTATATGTAGTGTTCAATAAAAACATGAAAACATATCATTTTTGTGCGGTATTAGTTTAAGTACAATGTGTTTGTCTAGTGATGTGACTTAGATGAAGATTAGAACATATTTTATGGCCAATTTATGTAAAATCAAAGTAATCCCAAAGGGTTTTTATTTTGAAAGCTAAAGGTTCATCGTGTGTTCATGTATTCCACATGTGTTCACAATCTTCATTGTGTTCATGTGTTCACAGGTTCATTACACTAATAATATTAATAATAAACTGTATTTAAATAGAACCTTTCATACAAGAAATGTATCTCATAGTAGTTAACAATTCATCATGTATTCACATGTTCATCATGTGTTCACATGTTCATTAGCTCATATGTTCATGTGTTAGACTGCTTGACTTCAGCTGCAGGATCAACAAACTGAAACACACTACTTCCTGCCTGAACCTTCACAGTAAGTGCATCTCATATCTCATTCATCCATCGTTCCTTTGGTTTCTCTGATGAGGAACATGAAAGTCTGAAACAGTGATTATGAGAGTTTTGGGAATTAATTTCTTTTATCTGTGTTTTTGTTTATAATTTGGGTATCCAGTAAGCAATATTTGCACCACACAATAATAAAAACGCCTTTTTTCATTTAATAAATATGTCTTTAAAGAACCAAACTGACGAAGACACGCTGACTTTTTATTTAAGACAGACTCAACGGTCACGCAGAAACATTGCTTTAATTTTAAAGGCAGTGTCAGAGAGCTTCCGGGCTGTTACTTGTTACCTGCGGTCACCTTGACGCAGCTGACAGTCCTTCAGTCGGCATGACAACGCGCTCTCGAGGGCAAACGGGGAACAACTGATGGGCATGAGGATGGCACAGGAAGATGCCCAGTAACGGAAACAGCGGCGGGAACCGACGGAAGACCAGCACCGCGACCTGTTCCGGGCTCGGGTCCGGGGGCGGCTCAGTCCATGTCCCGGCCATGGAGAGAGCCAGGCCGGTGACGGTGACGGTGTCCGCGGTGAGCCTCGCGCTCAGCGTGCTGTCCCTGCTGCTGCTGGTCTCCGCCATCTCCACCGACCACTGGTACGAGACTGATACACGCCGTCACAAAGAGAACTGCGACCGGCACGGATCCGACTCCAACGACCAGAAGAACAGGGAGATGCCCATTTATCACCTCCCTCTGGTGGACACTGGCAGCGGTGGGGCTCGGCAGCGGGACGTGGCGCTGATGAAGCCCGTGCATGTGGGCAGCAGAGAGGAGGAGCTGCTGGAGAACTGGCGGGCCATCCTGGGGATGGGCATCCTAGAGACCGAGTGCGGCAGGCCGCTGTTCTCCACCCACTCCGGTCTGTGGAGAAAGTGCTACTTCCAGGGCCTGGACCCGGACATCGACAAGCTCATAGACCGGGGTCAGACTGCTTATATACTGTATATATACATGTATAGTGTAAGTGCTTACATACAGTATACATACATACATACATACATACTGTATATATAGCCTACACATACGTACAATAAACACAAATAGGCTACACACATTATTAATGTGTTAATGTGATAATGGCTACATATATATATATATAGTGTTTATATACTGTATATGTGGATATATACATACTGTACATACTGTATCAGAACTTCACATAATTTTAATAATGTGTAATACTGTCATAATTTGAGGTGATTTGTTGTTTTTAGGGCCGTCTCTAGATCACCCACACACACACACACCATCCCCAACCCCCTCCACCTTCCACCCCCCTAATTTCAGATCCTCGTGAATATACACCATCATATTCCATATACATGTAAATTATGCTAAATGCTCTCCTTTTTACATGAAAACCCCACAATGTTTTGATAATTTATAATAATAATACACATAAAACGTGCATAAAAGGGAATATGCATGTAAATGTTCTCTGGCATGTAAACATATTTTATACTGATGCTCATTAATGTGCTCTGTTCCTATGAACAAAATAAATAAAATATGTCATCCTTGATCTAGTGATATTACTCTCAGATACTTGACAGACTCAACCAACTCAACCATCAACATCAATACATGAGAATCTGATGATGACTTTGAAATTGGTTTGCTTGTAAGGCTGCTGTTAGATCATACAGTCCTTAAAGGTTTCAACTCAGTCTTCTAAGGACTCAACAGGCCTGAAAGGACTCAACGCAGTCCTTTGAAGACTCGGCTCAGTCCTTTAAGGACTCGACCGGCCCTGTAGGACCCAACTCAGTTGAATACATGAGAATGTATTAGTTATAAAAACTGCTGTTAGATCATACAGACCTTAAAGGTTTAAACTCATTCTTCTAAGGATTCAACAGGCCTGAAAAGACCCAACTCAGTCCTTATAGGAACCAACTCAGTTGAATGTATTACTGCTGTTAGATCATTCAGACCTTAAAGGACTGAGTTGAGTCCTTTTAAGGTCTGTTGAGTTTGAGACTGGCTTTCAGACTGGTGTCCGACTGGTTTTAGACAAGTTTCAGGCTGCTGTCAGATTGGTCTCCAATTAGTTTCAGACTGAACTCAAACTAGTTTCAGACTGGTTTCAGACTGTTGTCAGACTTGGTTCAGGCTGTAGTCAGACTGGTTTCAAACTGGTGTCAGACTGGTGTCCAATTAGTTTCAGACTGGTGCCCGACTGGTTTCAGACTAGTGTCAGACTAGTTTCAGACTGTTGTCAGACTTTTTTCAGACTGGTTTCAGATTGTTGGCAGACTGGTTTCAGACTGGTGTCAGACTTTTTTCAGACTGGTTTTAGATTGTTGGCAGACTGGTTTCAGACTGTTGTCAGACTGGTTTTGGGCTGTTGTCAGACTGGTTTCAGACTGGTGTCAGACTTTTTTCAGACTGGTTTCAGATTGTTGGCAGACTGGTTTCAGACTGTTGTCAGACTGGTTTTGGGCTGTTGTCAGACTGGTTTCAAATTGTTGTCAGGCTGTTGTCAGACTGGTCTCAGACTGGGATTGAAGTCTTGTTGGTCATCATGACATCTGCAGTTTTTTGTCTCTGCAGTCTGGGAATCTGCCAGCTGAAAGCTGGAGGTCAAACTGATGAGGAGCTGACCCCGACGATACTGAGACCATCAGATTACTTCATTACAAATCACATTACATTACAATATATTACATTATTACATATCATTATACTGCATTAGACTGGAGTCTGAGCGCAGACTGGATTAGATGAATCGATCCTTACTGGAGGCTGAAAATACAGAGAGAAATACTGGAGAGAAAATACAGACACAATACTCAGGATGATAACTCACCTATATCATGATCTCTTTAAATCATATTTACATCTAGTTTTATTCTAAAAGCAAGAATATTTTTTTTATCTAAACAGAATTAAATGTAAATTTCTGTGTGTGGTGGATGTTTCAAACATGTGGATCCCCAACATGTTTATACATCCTGATATAGTGGCCTAATCACCATTCCTGAGGAGATTGAGTGCAGTGTTGTTTCATTATCATAGCAGAACAGAGTGAAATGAGATGCATGTAGATTAAATCGGTCCTCCAGTGACTCAGTGTCTCTTACATAAAGTAGCTGGATGTGTAAGAGACACATTAAAAACAGACTCTGAGCAGCAGAGGTCCAAGACACTGTATCCTACACAATGCACCTGGGTAGAGCCTTTCATTAGAGCTTTAGAGCTTTAGTTAACTTAACAGCCACATCACATACCTCCAGTTTGACATGCAGACTTTCTGTGTCTGATGACATCATGTTGAGAATCAGTGAAATGACCCTTTAGGGACGTATGTCGTGTCGTTCAGGTTGTATGTCAGTGAGTCCATGTCAAGTCTTTACCTTTGTACTCATCTCTGTCGCCCTCTGCAGGTATCGCAGATCGGTGCACAGCTGTGAAGTATCACTTCTCTCAGCCAATCAGATTGAGGAACATCCCTCTGAACCTGACCAGAACCATCCAACAGGATGAGTGGCATCTGCTGCGTGAGTAACACACACTAAAACACACAGAGTAACACACACACACACTGGTTGAAAGTGAAATCAGGTAAACTGTAGTTTTACTTCTACTGTAGAAAAGATATGTTGTCATCTTGCCTGCCGTCTGGCATCCACCGGCGGTGTGTTTTACAAAACTACAGCACACTCAGTATTTTGATGTCAGGAATATTATTTGTTAATGACATGTTAGATTAGTTTTCGGTGAGTTATTGTTGTGTTTATATTGTAATTTTGCTGTAACATTACTGTTGCTGCTCTATAAGCAATGTTTATTTATATTTAAAATGTAAGTCATTTCTAAACTTGCTCTGAATTTATTTGGTTTTAAAATAATGTATGTAAATAAAAGCAATTGTTTCATAATAAAAAATAACTGATTAATATTGAAAAAATCCAAATGGTACCCATCCCTAGTAACACACAAACAGAAACACAGATGTGTGTGTTATGGTTCCTTTTTTGTATTGTTGCAGCACAGCGGTTCACTGAGTCGACATGATGTGCAATCAAAATGCTGCTGAACACAGACCAGAATATTAACGCCACCCTGCTGGGCGGGGGGAGAGGCGTTAATCATCAAATTTCCCCGCTCTGCAGATCAAGGAGCCACCGCGGCACGCAGCATCACACAGATTCCTTGTCTATAGAAAACTCTGAGGTTTGATCAGTGTACTGGATCTCAGTTTGTTTATGCAGGTCAGAAACAGGGCCTCCTGTGTCATAAAATTACTAAATATTATCTCCTTGCTCATTTTAAAATTATAGTACAGATTTTTTTAAAGTGACGTATTTATACAAGGTACTTATTCATAGTCAATTTATTACCTGCAATAGATTGAGGTCCACACGTCCCCTGTACTGGCACAGAAGCTGAGAAGTGTGTGTTATTTTCAGAACATTTTCATTGCTTTACCTGGCTGTCAAGATAAGCCCTTTCCTTTGGTGCTACACTTTGGTGTATTCCTACGCTTGCCCCATACTGACTGTATAGTGAAACAGGTGCTGGACACTATTAAACTGATATAAGAACACACATACTGAATCCCCTAACCTTTGTCTTTGTTTTTTTTTTTATCTTCTTCAGTTTGTACACCTTATTATTCAGATATAACTGTATGTAAATCTCTGTTTATGTTTATGATAGTTGATTGTTTTTTATTTATTTAATTTGTGTTTAATTGTCTGTTCAGACATATGACTCATGTCATTTGGCTAAAGCACTTAGATTAGTCCCATGCTAAGTCAAGTCAAGTCAATTTTAGTTGTAATATATATATATTAGTAAGCACCAAATCACAATTAGAATTATATTTAATTTACAGAGATCCATGATTTCCACTATGAGCAAGCACTGAGATGTGATGTGATGGCAGCAAGTATGGTGCCAGTTTAGTAAAGGAGGTTACCAGCTTTCCCGTGCATGTATATTTCCCCTCGCTGAGCGTGACAAGGTGAGACTCCCAATGTTCAACCGAGCACAATTACTGGATCTCACAAAGAGACCATGATTACAACCCAGTGCACTCCTGTTTTGTTTGGATTGTTTCATGAAGGCGGATAACTTCTATATCCCTCTGCCTTCCGACCAAGTCAACTCGTCTGTGTTTCTGTGTTTAACACTAACCCTCGTGGAAACAAGAAATGGTGCTGCCAGCAACCAAGGACAGAGGACAAAGCCAGGCAAAACACACACCCGATTGTTTTTGTTAGCTTATTGCTTGCTAAGCTTTGTTGCTTTTTTGTTGTGAATTTGATGGACTGCTATGTCCTATGTGTTATCCCACTTGGGACTGTTGGGTTGTTAGTACCCTGTTTACATGCACACATGCATATAGACACTTGCACCCTTTGCACATCTGGTGGGCAGGGAATGTTGGACACAGCACCACTCTGCCTCTCGCCATCTTACCACCAGACACGTATTTGATTGCACACACACTAAATTTTGCTGACTTCCAACTAGCACCATCTTGCGACTAGTGATCCATGCTGCATTGGCGCTGCCATCTTAGCCATATTCTCTGACCAAAACACAGTGATCAGATCCGCCATTTTCATTCTCACGTGACAAGACTTCCTCCTGTAGTCATGTTCACTATCTTTAGTTCAGTTCACCAAAGCTCTAGACAAGGATGGAGGCTGCTTCACTTACTTGTGCCATGCTTCTCCAGGATTAACCATAGAGAAGTTGAAAGCTGGCATCTTTGATGGCCCTCAAATCCATCAGCTCATCATAGGTCCTGAGTTTGAAAACTCAATGAATGAAGTGGAACTGGAAGCATGCAAGACTTTTGTTCTGTTTGTGAAGAACGTTCTTGGCAACAACAGGAACTATGCAGTACTAATCACCAATATGCTGACTGCTTTCAGAAACCTTGGATGCAACATCAGCATCAAAATGCATTACTTATTCTCACATATGGATTGGTTTCAATTTGCGAGTCATCAGAATAGTGACTCGGGGACTTCCGGTCGAAAGACCATGGCGATGGTCGCATAACGAGAGGGCTCCCGGAAAACCTGAAACCAGAACAATTAGGAAAGTTCCCCTTATAATATGAGCAATTTATCTTAATGTATCTTAAACTTAAAGAGGGGTTATACAACTTCCACCACTACTCTGAGAAATAAATACCGTTCGAAGCCTGGTTGGTGAGTAAGACAGAGTAAACAACGTAAACAATTAGCAGCTAATTAGCACAAATTAGCAAACAAATACGGACAGAGGAATGGCCGATTTGGAGGTGATTTTGAAAGAAATAAAAGGGTTTCGCCAAGAAAACAAAGAGCAGTTAGAAATGATAAAAGAAGAAATTGTGAAGGCGAACACTAGACTGGATGAAGCGGAAGGACTAGACTGGATGAAGCGGAAGGACTAGACTGGATGAAGCGGAAGGACGAATTGAGAAAGTGGAAGAACGCGTCCAAAACACGGAGGACGTTATTAAGGTCATGCTAAAGCTGCACAGTACGCTGGAGGACAAACTGCTGGACTTGGAGAGCAGCTCCCGACGCGAGAAAGGAAAGGTATTGATCACACCAGAGAGCTGGGAGAAAATATGCCAAGTACAATGGTTCTCAACTGGGTCAAACACATGGCGGGAATTCTGTTGGAAAAATATAACAAGATTTTTTGTTACACCCATTCAGAAACGATATCAAGGTAATGGACATGCTTGTTGGAGACTCTGTGGATCAAACAAAGCCAACCACTTACACATTTTTTGGGACTGCCAGGTTATTCGGAAGAAATCCACAAATATAATATGAATGTATTTGGGGTAAATATTCCTCTCAAATGTGAATATATGTATTTAGGGGATTTACCGACTGACTCACAGAATAATAATGACAAAAAGCTACTGGCTATATTGTTGGCTGCTAGTAAGAAATCAATCGCAAGGAAATGGTTAAAAATAGACCCACCTACCATCGATGAATGGGTTGATATTGTACATAAGATTTATGTTATGGAAAAGATAACATTTTCTATCCGAGCTGAAAAAGATACATTTTATAGGATCTGGACCAAGTAGACTGAATATGTAAAACTGAACAGATCTGATTTCATTTGATTGTGCTTGTGCTCTGTGCTGACTACCCTCTTTAGCGTGTGATGATAAGATAATCAGAGGCGATGTGTTTTTTATGATAAAAATAATTTTGTGTAAGAGAAAATCTCTGGAAAGGCAACATAAATAGATATGGATATTATAGAAATGGCTGAAGGTGATGACATGTGTAACTGTCTATGTTGGAATTTGTCTTTCCAAATAAAAAGTCAATTTAAAAAAAAAAAGAACAGTGACTCGAGTCGACTCAAGTCATCTCTGCTTTTAGTTTCCGTGTTTCTTGTCACATTAAAAATGTTAAGATGTACTGCAGAGTCTCCTCAGCTCTTGTCAGTCTGCAGACCTCCTCGTACTTGTCACTGGCAGTTTTATGTAACAAGAGGGACAGTGGGGGATGAGCAGGAAGTGGATACCATGGCAACAGTTTTTGTGTTTACTCATTTACCAGTGTCAGTACTGACTGTATGTGTGTGTGTATGTGTGCGTGACCATCAGACCTGCGGCGCATCACAGCCGGCTTCCTGGGCATGGCGGCCGCTGTCCTGCTGTGTGGCAGCATCGTGGTGTCGGTCGGGTTCTTTTGGGAGGAGAGTCTAACGCAGCATGTCTCTGGATTGCTGTTCCTCATGGCAGGTAAAACACCTGGGTGTGTGTGTGTGTGTCTAAGCTTTACATTTGTTTTGGATATTTACTGTGATGAATATGCATAACTTTTCTGTTTTTAATACTCTGACTCATGCCAGGTCATGTTCTATTCTGTTCTGTTCAGGGATCTTCTGCACCATCTCTCTGTGCACCTATGCAGCCAGTGTGACCTATGACCTCTCCAGGAATCCCCCCTTTATCTACGGCCTGCCAGCTGATGTGGATCATGGTTATGGCTGGTCCATCTGCTGCGCCTGGGCCAGTCTGGGTCTTACCGTGGCCTCCGGCTGCCTCGGCACCACCTTCCCTTTCCTAAGCCGTGCCGGGGCTCTTCGCTCCAAAACCGCCCGCGAGTCCTCCGTCTGAATCACCACTGCCTGTCAATCAAACAGGGTGGGAAGCAGTGTTTATGATGTGGACATACATGTACTATCTGTTTAGTGAAACACACACACACACTGACACACAGTAGAACCTGATGATCCAAACCTGCAGCATCGAGTCAAGCAGTAGTTTCTTTATGTCAAAAACACAAACCTTTTCATGACCGATGATGGTTTATAATTGTTCACATAACTGTCTTAACGTGTCTTCAGGAATTAATAAAAAAAAGTTACAAGAATCATAAATCTGCAACCAGTTCTGTGGACATTAGTACCTACATGATGGATATCAAAAGAAGTTAGGTATTTACTGAATTATGTACTGTAGTTACTAGATTTAAATGAGAAAAGATGTTGAGGTTGTTTAGAGGCTTTAACAGCAGAGCTTTACAGATGAATAACATAAGACAGTTAAGTGTTTACTGTGGTATATACTGAACAGCAAATCAACAGCAGATATGAATCCTGAAGAATATTTCACAGAGAGATGAAACATGAAGGTGAAAAACAGCAACTTTTATGTTTAGGTTGGTCATTGTTTAAACTTTTTTTTTATTTTACTTGATCCTGTTGTTGACATTTTACATTATATAAACATGTTTTTCTTTTAACAAAGATGTTTCAAATATTAAATGTTTGAACACAAGCAGCCGTACAAGAACTTTGTTTAAAAAGGACAAAATGATGATTTAAAAACACACTTATATAATAATTCTGTAGTAGTAATTGTTGACAGACAAGGGACAACAGAGATGTGATGAGAAGATAATTCATCCATCTGTTGGCAGGTTTGGATCAGATTGTTCATGAACATACTCAGCTCTCACATACAGATTTGTATATAAAAGTTTAGTGTTTTTTACCTATAAGAGAATATATGGAATGAACTGAACAGTGTTGTTTGTTTTAATGCATTCAGCCATTGGCCTGCAAGCTGAGCCACAGACTGAGTCCTAACCCTCCGTCTGAATGAGGAATGTCACATATGTCTGCAGAACATGTGGAACATTTATAGTAGAACATCTGAGTCCCTTTACTCCTCAAACACAAACTGAAATCAAAACCGACGTGAATTTAGTCTTTTTCAGGAGGATGAAACATGTGATCCAGGTGTATAAACTGACATGTTATGTTATGTAACTGATGCTGCTTGGTGCTCTATTATTTGTTGAATTTAAGAAAAAAATCTTCAGTGGTTTCTTGCTAAATATCAGATACTGCAGCAGGCTGGATCCCCCGTCTGATACCCTGTTATGTATTTATAATTTCCCCTGAAACCCTGTCATGTATTTATAATATTCTTTGATAACCCCAGATACCCTCTGATACCCCCTTGATACCCTCCCAAGTTGAATGTGCAGTGACCCTTTCTTCATGTCTTGCCTCTCAGATTACTTCTTATGCTCCTGTTTTAGTCCCAGATTGATTGATCGTGAACTCATCATACCCCTTGTGTGACACCCTAAACCCTGTATTATCTGATGTCTTTAAAATCACCTTCTGAATCTCCTCCTCATACTTACAGATATTACCGCTTACCTAGCTTATCTGCTGATGTCTCCTAACATCTACTGATATCTTCTGAAACACCTCTTATATCCTCTGATACCCCAATACCCCATCATACTCCTTCTATACTCTTTTGATACCCTTGAATATCATTTTACACCCCCTGATACCACTCTCTATTCTCTAAAATACTCTCTTAGGGTTTATCCTCTGATACTTCTATACCTCTAGACTTCTTTAAATTGTCTAATATCCTCTAAAACCTTCAGATACCCCATCATAATTCCCCTATACTCTCTGATACCCTTTTACATTTCTCAATATCCCTCATTTTCCCAGATACCCTTGTGGATTTTATCTCTTGATAGATCATCATACCCCTTCAATATACCTCCTATACCCCATTATACCTCAGTTATACTCATCCCTAATACCCCTAAACACACCCCTATACCCCCCTTCCATATCCTCTGATACTCTATTCAATCCTCTAACTCTGTAACACCCTCTGATATGCCACCAATACCCCTCTTAATGCTCTGTGAGCACCTGCAATACCCGCATAAACCATTTAATGCCTCCAGTTGTCTTCTGCTGCCCTTTAAACCCCTTTAGATACCCCTTATGTACACTTTGATTTGCCCCTTATTTACCCTTTGATACTGATTTAACCCCCGAAACCTCTCCTGTATTACACCATACACCCCAATACTCGCTTACATGCCCAGATACCCCCCATCATAGTCCTGATATATAACCTGTGATTCTCCTAACACTTTCTTAGACCCTCTAATACTCAATTATATCTCTGAAGCCCCCTGAACACATCCACACCTTTCTGTCTCTTTTGATACCCCAGAACCCCTTATTCTCAGCGATACATCTCTTGCCCCCGGTTTCTGATTCACCTGATACGCCTCCTCTGAAACCATCTGTGCTGCCATCTGCTGGATGCTTAAAGTGTCTCTTCAGTCTTCTGATGTTCAACTGTAAATAAATGCTATAAACATCATCATCTTCTCTTCTCAGAAACAAACTGTTTCTGCTCCTCTTTGTTTTCACACATATATTAATTTGTTTTCATATAATTACAATGATTAAATATGTTGGGCATGTGTTTAGAGCTGAAATGAGTCAACAGAAAATTCATCAGAAACGATTTTGATAGTTGATTAATTGTTTATCGACATATTTTAAAATGCAAAACAAAATTCTCCAGTCTCAGTTTCTCCTAAGTCTCAGATTTCCTTTTTTCTCTGTTTTCTATGACAGTAAGCTGATTATTTTTGTGTTTTGGACTGGTGGCCGATCAGAACACCAGTCTGAATGAAGAAAACGCTGCTCTCCTACAAACCTACAAAACATCTGGGGACTCCGAGATGATGGACCATCTTATTGAATTGCTAACAACAGCTCAGCGAAAAAAGTGGAAGGAGACAGTAACCGACCTGAATTTCACCCACTCTAACATAAAATACTGGACTGCACAGAAACCACCTACCTAACACAAATTCTCTATTACACCCAACCAAGTTGCATCTCACCTGCTGTCTATTGCAAAAGCAACCCATGACAAACATACCAGAAAAGCAGTTACAACTATGCTAAAGTTACACTGGAAAGTGCATGGAGAGGAAAATAACCCTTAGCCCAAATTCATCTATGCAGATTATAACTGTCTGTCACTCCAAGCACCAGACTAACTTTGCATTTGCTAAATAATAATTGAAAAAATAATAGGCAGATTAATCCGAAAGAAAACAAGGTTTGCTGTTCAGAGGACAACGTTTAAGTTGGTTTAAGTTAATTTGAATTCAGTGTCTGATGTCGACAGTTTGTCACATGTCAGCTGCATCAGCAGCATTAATTCATAGCTTATTATCAAATAATATAGCAGGCATATTGGTATGAAGTAATGGTTTCCTCATTGAGTCAAATATCAGACATGTTTTGAAGCAGCTGCTATAGGTTCAACAGGGCTGTGATTGAAGCTGCATTTATAACATGTTGAATTCTGAAATACTGGATAGTTTCTCCTCCTCAGGCCTCTGAAAACTACTGCATTCATATTAACAATCAAACAAAGTCAATCAAAAGACAGAACAAACATTTTGAAACTTTGAGATTGATGCACAGCAGAAATAAAAGTAATAAAAATATAAGAAACATAAGAAAGGGTTAGGGAATAAAAACATCATGATGTGTTCTGACTTTTTCTGCAGTCACTATACACTGTAATGGTTCCAGCATGCAACAACATTAAATAGACAGCATGTATATCCAAAAGCATTTATTTAAAAAGATACCAAAAGTAAAACAGAAAATATGTAACTTAAGTAACTAATAAAATGACCTATATACAGGTGTGTGTTTGTCAGATAAAGGTGCCACGTTAGAAAAAGGAGTCAGTTTATTCATGCAATGCCTAACATCAGCTTAGAGGGGTGTAGCTATTCAATATATGTAATAGTGTGTCATCTGCATTGTTTACTATTTATTTTTTCTTTCAGATATCTTTGTTGAATGTTCATGTATCACCTCATATATACAGGCTCATACATTGTATGTGTTACAGAGTAATCCAACTTGAACAAAAACATTAATATCCCTCCCCTTCCACTAGCCACACCTACAAACCATGATTCCTGAGGGGAATTTTTCAAATCAAATCAAATTTTATTTATATAGCCCAAAATCACAAAATACATTTGTCTCTGAGGGCTTTACAATCTGTAAAGATTGACACCCTCTGTCCTTAGACCTTCGATTTGGGTAAGGAAAAACCCAAATCGAAGGTCACAGAGCCACAGAGGAGGGATCCCTCTCCCAGGACAGACAGACCTGCAATGGATGTCACGTGTACAGAACAAATCAACACACACATATTGTACACTCACAATGAATTACATGAATGTTAAAATGCCAAATGGTTACAAAGAATGATAATTGTAACAGTGGAACCTGTGAGAGACACAGATGCACAGCAGCAGTAAATCATTAACTAACTATAAACTGTAATGGAGATATGGTAACAATGATGATGGTAAAAACACATGCAGCAGACGCCACGCAGGACCACAGTAGCAGACACAGTCCACAAGAACCTGTACATTTCTGTAAATTGCAAGATTATCTTGCCAGGCTAGGCAGGATTCTTCCAGTTTAGTGGCACGCCATTTACGTTCAGATTTACGTGCCTCTTGCTTTATTTTGCGAGTCTGCTGGCTATACCATGGTGCTAACCTCCTCTGTTTTATTGTCTTCTTTTTCATAGGTGCAATAGAGTCGAGAGTTGTCTGTAATGAGTCTGTGGTATTATTAACAAGGTGGTCTATGTGTGAGGGGCTAAAGTCCTCTGTAACATTAAGACATGGCATTGAATTTAATACTGTAGGAATAATTTCCTTAAATTTGGCTACAGCACTGTCAGATAAACATCTGCTGTAGGAGTTTCTGAAAAAAGGCTTATAGTCCAGTAGTATGAACTCAAAGGTTATTAAAAAATGGTCAGATAGGATAGGATTATGTGGAAAGACTATTAGATGATCAATTTCAATGCCATATGAGAGTATAAGGTCAAGAGTGTGATTCAGACAATGAGTCGGTTTGTTTACACTCTGACAGAAGCCAATTGAGTCTAACAAAGAGATAAATGCAGTACTAAGACTATCACTATGGTTGTCAACATGAATATTAAAACCTACAATAATTACTTTATCTGTTGCAAATTCTGCAAATTCAGATAAAAATTCAGAATAAGGACCTGGAGCTCGATATAATATAACAAATAATATTGGCTGTAATGTTTTCCAGGTTGTGTGAGTCAGGCTAAGAACAAGACTTTCAAATGAATTATAATTTAGTTTAGGTTTAGGATTAATGAGTAAACTAGAGTCAAATATGGCTCCAACTCCACCACCTCGACCAGTACTTCGAGGAATATGAGTATTACAATGACTGGGGGGAGTGGATTCATTTAAACTAACATATTCATCCTCCTGCAACCAGGTTTCAGTGAGGCAGAATAAATCAATATCATAATCAGATATTAATTCATTTACTAAAACAGCTTTAGAGGACAAGGACCTAATGTTCAAGAGTCCACATTTTATTATCTTGTTTTGGACTCGTATAGATGTTGATTTCATTTTTTTTAATTAAGTTTTTATGATTTACTCCTTTTCTGTTTATTTTATCTTTAAATAATGCAGGTGGACGGGGGACAGACACAGTCTCTATACTGGATGATTGGGTGGGCAACTGCTCTAGTGGAGGTGTCCAATTATCTTTGAAGCCTACATCGTTTGCTGGACACCACCTCGACAGCCGGCAGTTCCTGGAATGTTATGGAGAAGCGGTTAACAATAGTAAGTATGGCAGTTTTCCCTGGGCAGCAGGGAGTCCGGTGACAAAGTCAGCAGATATATGGGACGACGGGTGACCAGCAACAGGTAGGGGACAGAGCAGACCAGCAGGAGAATGGGACACCTTACCACGGGCACAGATGGGACAGGTCAGGACATAGGATTGGGTATCTTTATTCACTGTAGGCCACCAGAAGTGGCATTTGAGGATGGATAGGGTACGGTTGATACCAGGACGGCAGGAGAATTTGCTGGCATGCACCCACTGGAGAACTGAGGACCGGACAGAATCAGGAACATATAGTTTATTGGGAGGGCCTCCTCCAGGATCTGGCTGGTTGCGTTATGCCTCCTGGATCTGACGCCCAATCTTCCAGGTGATGGATGCAACAGTCTGAGAGACAGACAGGATGGTTTCGGGATCTGTAGATTTCTCCTCGGTACTGAACTGCCGAGACAGAGAGTCTGGCTTAAAGTTGCTGGGGCCAGGACAGTAGGTGAGTGTGAAATTGAAACAGCTGAAAAAGAGGGACCAGCGGGCCTGCCTAGAGTTGAGCCGCTTGGCGGACTGGATGTAGGCTAGATTTTTGTGGTCTGTCTAGACCACAAATGGCCGCTCAGACCCCTCCAGCCAATGCCGCCACTCCTCAAGGGCCATTTTGACGGCCAATAACTCACGATTATTGGAAGAAAGATTTCAGAGCCAATTTGTGTCTTTCTACCACAACGGTAAGCTGACAATCTGGTGATGAGTGGTGAACTGAACCAGGCTTATATGCAGGTTGAGAGTGGCAGGTGACTTGATTGAAGATTGCTGAATGAGTACAACTCAAGCTCTGCCCAGCTCTAGACAAACACACACACACACACACACACACACAAAAGGGAGGGGAGCACTAGGATCCTGACACATTTGCCCCTATATTACTTTTGCCAAACATTCATCTATAGGTGGCATTGCTTTGTTCACTCTGTCACCGGCTCAGACCTACTGTGGGCGTGTACATATAGGTTGATTGACAGCTTCACTCCTAACCTGTGTGGCTGCATTCATGTCACTTACTGTAATTACATGCTTCAGCTCTTAGAAACACAAGACAAGAAAGAGATTATTGTTTTTATGATTCATACATGACGTCAGAAATGGATTAATCTGATTCTGTAGTACTGATGATGAAGTGTTTACAACAAAACAAGCCAAAGATACACTGTATCAATTTAATGAACCTGCTGGATGGAAAAACTGATGATGAAGAAAATGTTTTAAAAAATGAAGAAGTTCAAGATGGAGGAAAATCAGACCACAGAGTAAGTCAGGTGGAGACAATGAGACTGTTCATCTATGTGTTTCTGTGACAGTTTAGCTTCTAAGTCAACAGGAACACACCCTTCCTGCTTCATGTTGACAAACTGTAACACAACACCAGAAGTCAGTGTCAAGCTTCACAATAAAGTCAAAGTACTCCAATACTTAACTACAGTAAAAGTACCAATACAGCAATTTAAAAATACTTCATTACAAGTAAAAGTCTTGCATGAAAAAATCTTACTACAACTACAAAAGTACAACACTAAGTATTATTAGCTTGATGTAGTTAAAGTACTGCAGTATCAGTACATAAGTATAGTGATCTTGATGTAGTTAAAGTACTGCAGTAACAGTACATAAGTATAGTGATCTTGATGTAGTTAAAGTACTGCAGTATCAGTAGTGACTGATATATTATTATATATGACATCATTATATTATTAATACTGAAGCATCAGTGTTAGAGCAGCATGTTACTGTTGTAGCTGCTGGAGGTGGAGCTAGTTTCAACTACTTTATATACAGTTAGATAGTTTAGTCCAGTGGTTCCCAACCTAGGGGTCGGGGCCCTCCAAAGGGTCACCAGATAAATCTGAGGGGTCGTGAGATGATTAATGGGAGAGGAAAGAAGAAGAAACAAAGTTCTGATACACAAATCTGTTTTCAGCTTTTGGACTTTTTCTCTAATCTTTGATTTTTGCTGAAATATTGGATCATTTGAACATTTATTGAAATGAAACCATGTGAGAAGTTTAGAGGTAAAAATCACTATTTGGTGGAGCTGTTAACAACTCATAGACATCTGAAATGTGACCCGACTACACACTGCTTTTAGTAAGACGTCAAAAGACTAAAAGGTTGAAACCACTGGTTTCATCTTTAACAATGTGTTGGATTTTAAAAGCTTCTTATATTATCCATTGAGTCAAATCTGCATCTGAACAGTAACTAAAGCTGTCAGATAAATGTAGTGGAGTAGAAGTATAAAGTAGCATCAAATGGAAATACCCAAGTAAAGTACAAATACCTCAAAATTGTATTTAAGGACAGTACTGGAAATGTAAATGTACTTAGTTGCTTTCCACCACTGGCTACAGCTATTAGTCGAATAGTCAATTTCATGAATGAAAATTATTCATGAAAATAGATAAATATATAATAAAGAAAAGATAATAGTGATGACGTCATCCATTTATAATAAGGTACAAAAACCTTACAGGTTTTATTTTGAAGGCACCTACCGGATAGTGATCTATGTCACTCAGGCTGGTTTGACTCACCCAGCAGAGTGCATACTCCCTACCATAACACACCTGCGTAACACACCTGTTACCCGAATCTGTCCAAAACTTTCTAGGACCCTCCGAAACCAGCAGCATGCCGGGGATCGCAGCCGCCCTGCAGCATCGCCGGGAGAAGGACCGGGGCATCGGCACCAACAGTCAGACGGTGAAGTACCTGAACCAGGACTACGAGGAACTGCGGCAGCGCTGTCTGGAGACCGGCTGCCTCTTCCAGGACGAGACGTTCGAGGCGCTGCCCTCCTCCCTGGGCTTCAACGAGCTTGGCCCGGACTCCTACAAGATCCGGGGGGTGTCCTGGGAGAGACCCACGGTGAATTCAGAGATACCGATAAATTATTGATATACACGCATATGTTTGGCGCTTGATGTTTAGATTTTTAAGTTTTTTACGTGTTAGTTATCATTTTGAATATAAGTGGGAAAGAATTTAAATATAAGGGCTCCTGAATCCACAGATCAAACAGCAGATGTGAAGAATATGTTTCTGTCAGAGATCACATCTCAGTATTTGGATGATATCAGGCGGCAGGTCTAAGAAACAGGAAACAGATTATTGTTCTTATCAGTGATGCAGCTTAAGTATTTTCTTTTTCATTTTTCATCCCTTTTTGTTGTTTGATCACAGAAAGTTCACTGACACATACATTCACACTGCCAGCTCTGGTTTCACTGGTTCACTCCCAGTATTGTGTATGTATACAGTGCTGCCTAATAAATAAATGAAAATTTTATTTCACAATTTCAATTCATATTCCTAAAACTAAATTAAAGTTTGAACCTCAAGTCTTGTGTATTTTTATCTGAGGAATAAAAGCTGTCTGAGTTGATGTTTGCTGTGTTTCGTCTGTAGGAGTTGACCTCTGACCCACAGTTTATCGTCTCTGGAGCCACCAGGACCGATATCTGTCAGGGAGCTCTGGGTGAGAAGAAAACGTCTCAGTATTACAAAAGCATATACATATTAACCCTTAAGTAATTTAAGTCAAACTAAGTTGACCTGAAACTGCCATTGGTGTGTGAAAAGCTTTGCTTTAGATATGATGGAATATCACTGTAGGGCTGCAACTGAAAATTATTTTTGTCATCAATGTCATCAATAAAACCTCAGAAAATGATGACGCAGTCTATTGGAGCTCAATGTGACATCTTCAGATTAAAAACTTCAGAAAAACTAGAAATTCTCCCATTTGAGAAACTAGATATGGAAAAATGACATATGATTTAATTATTATGATCAATTTCTGCCAATTTCTGCTTAAACTCTATTAATGTAGTAATCGTTGTATCTCTGAACATTGTAACTGTAATAATCAGTTTCTGACAGTTTTTTTTTGTATTGTCTTAAGTCAAAGTTCATACATTCAGTCATTTAGTTCATGTTAAATAAGCAAAAACATCTAAAACTTCTGATCCTCACCACATTTAAACTTTAACATGAAAACCAAATCAGTGAAACTTTTGTTCCAGTTAAAACAAGTTGTTTCCTGCTGCAGCGTGATGTCATGTTTAATGGCAAGCTTAATGCTAAGCTAACAGCGCTAACAGCGCAACAGGGTCAGCTGATTCTCCTGTGGACTCAGATCAAAAGAGGTTATTGTTTCTGCACTCGGTCAAACTGGAAGAACTGGTTCCTGTATTTGAGCAGGACAGAGGAACACACACAACACACATGACAGGAGGTTAACACAACTGATTCTAATAAACACAGTAACCTGAACCCTCAGACCTGATCCCTGATCTGATGCACAATATTTTTTTAAAGTCAAATACGTGAGAGTCACTAGCTGATCATAAATCCATCACTCAGTTTGTGAGTGACGTCTTTCTTTACTTCTTATTACCAACTAACTAGTGATTTACTGAATCAGGTTGCACTATTAAAACTTCGGAAATGTCACATCTAGAAAACTTTTTTTCTGTGAACTGTTCTGGTTCACTCTCAGCGACCAAACAGCTAACAGACACAGTTACTGTAGACTAGCTGGTGAACATAGTGGAGCATTTAGGTATTTACCTCAAGAGTTGGTAGAGAGCAGAAACAGAGCTAACAGAGAGTGAATATTGGACTTAGATTCACCAGCTGGACATAAACACAACTCCACATGATGATAATATTGCTGTGTTACTGCTGGATGTGGAAATAAACAACTGTTTACTAACATGTTCAACTGATATCAGTTTCCCAAGGTACATAAATAGTTTAGAAGGTACATGAATAATCCATAGACAATCTATCTCAACTTGATTCTGCTGAAAAGGTTTAAAGGATAGTGAGATAGACGTGAATCATTCAACAGTTTATTGTTTATCTAGAAATAGTTTCTGTAGTAACGAATGATAAAACACCTGGGAGAATCCATCAGAGCACAGGACAGCAGAACAAGATTTCTAAAGGAACCATTCTGCTGCTTTTTTACTGCTGATTATTTCAGACAGTTTGCAGACAGACTGTGCCTGGGGTTGCATTTAAGGACACCACAACAGTCAGCTACTCCACAGTTTATGATTATTGTTTTTGTAGATCTATATCCCTGTGTGTTGGTCCCTCCAGGTGACTGCTGGCTGCTTGCAGCCATCGCCTCGCTGACCCTGAACGAGGAAGTTCTGGCTCGAGTCGTCCCTCATGGACAGAGCTTTGAGGACAGAGAGTATGCCGGCATATTCCACTTTCAGGTAAACACATACTCTATACTAAAAATGAAACAGTATGAAAATTTCATATTACAATTATAATGATAAAAATTATCACAGTTATCAGTATTATCACAGTTTTGCTAAAATATACTGATAATGATACACACACTGACATTTCATTAGGTTTTATATTGAAAACTACAAATAAAATCAACAATTACAAAAAAGTAATATTCTGGAAAGTTATCACACATGCTGCACCTGTGTGGGTTTACTGTGAGTTTCTCATAGTGCAGTAATCAGATGGTTTAATGATCATTAAAAATCAAACAAGTCCAACCAGCCGTCTGTTTATCTGTCTGTGTGTAGTTCTGGCAGTTCGGGGAATGGGTGGACGTGGTGATCGATGACCGGCTGCCGGTTAAAGATGGAGAGCTGATGTTTGTCCACTCCGCAGCGGGCACAGAGTTCTGGAGTGCTCTGCTGGAGAAGGCCTATGCCAAGTAAGACCTGACTGAGTCTGAAACTGAGTTTGACTTGTAGATTGTTTTCTGATTAAAAACTGGTAATATGTTGTGATAACTAATTTCCAAATTACAGTTAACACCTAACTAACTTGAATACCATTAGCAACCATCTCTAACCACTTTCTGCAGCTGCTTTACAGTAAAAGCACAAACAGTTGTCGTCAATGGAAGTCCTATTGGGTTTATATTGGCAACAGAAGTATTATTAAGTATTAGTAAACTAGTCCTATCAGCTTCCTGTTGTAGACTATAGCAGATCCTTCTATGAAAAGTTAAAGTCCCTCCACTCAGAAACATATTCTGTTGGTTTCTTCAGCTGAATGTTGTTCAGATATTTCACATTCATCTGCTGAAGGAAGAAGGTTTCTCTGAACTCATCGATAATCTGATTTTAAGGGATGGGCCTACAAGCATGACATCACAAATAATTTGCAGCCAATTGTGGTCCAATATTCAACTTACCCACATGTGATTTGTAAACTTGCCTCCACTGAACATATATTTACATACTACTACTCCTACTACCACACATTAATATTGTAATATTAGGTAGAAGGAGTAAATGCCAATAAGTTGTGTCTGTGTGTTGAGGCCTCTTTAAAAATCACCACACCTCACCTACAGACACTAATACACTATAATAGGTCTTTAGAGAACAGGACTGTCCACATTATTTTGGCCTTGTAGTGTATCTGTGACATCATCATCCTCTGCTTGGTGAGCAGTGTTTAAAGTCAGTCAGGTAAACCTGATCTGTTACCGTCTCTGCCTTCACCTGTGGCACCCACCTGTCTTCTTATTGTGTCAGTATCTCCTCCCAGTATCTTAGCGATTGTTGTTCGGACTCGCCCTTGTTGCTACATTCTTCTCACCTGTATGCAGGGAGAGTCAGAGAGCCCCGCCCTGCTGCGCGCACATACACACACACACACACACACACACACATATCTAATTATGGAGTTGGTGTTACATTCAGCATAGGTCACCATATAAAAGCTCAACGTGTTGTTTCATGTTTCTCTGCATAGCTGTGTGGTGAGGCTTGTAACATTAATTGTTACTTTCATTAATTATACATAACTGTAATGAAGTATGGGGAGTTGAAATAGTATCATCATAAACCATTTGAGATTAATTGTTGTTAGAAAGTTGAGTGTAGACAATTCAGCTGGTGTAAAGGATTCTTTGTAGGCACACTGAGTGACAGTAAAGTTTTTCTACTTAAATATCAACTCTTCTGTATGTCTTCTGGTCAGGAGCTTCACATTTGTTTCTGGAAAAGAAGAGGCTGAATTAGGAGGGAAAATAAATATGATACAAAATCAAGAAATGTGCGATGCATTGTTTGAGCGTATTGACCCAGGTTCATCTGTTGTTCTTGTACATGGGAAAAGCGTGTTTTATAGCTATTTCCAAACTTGCTGTATCTGAAATCAGATGAGTGCCTGTTGAGGGCAAAAGATGATGCATTTTGTCTCTGATAGTTACAATTTTATCATTAAAGTAGCTCATGAAGTCATTACTAGTTAGGCTTAAAGGAATAGATGACTCAATAGAGCTGTGGTTCTCTGTTAGCCTGGCTACAGTGCTGAAGAGAAACCTGGGGTTGTTCTTATTTTCTTTTATTAATAAAGAGTAATAGGCTGTTCTGGCATTACGCAGAACATATATATATGACCAAGATGGCGGCGCGTGCACAACGCGAGGCTCAGCGTCTGAAGCCCCACCCCTTTATAGAGCAGGTGTTTTTAAATCAGCATCTATCTATCTATCTATCTATCTATCTATCTATCTATCTATCTATCTATCTATCTATCTATCTATCTATCTATCTATCTATCTATCTGTCTATCTGTCTATCTGTCTGTCTGTCTGTCTGTCTGTCTAATCTATCTTGTTACTAACTAACTTAACTTGTTACTTACTAATTCATTATAATTCATTGTGAGTGTACAATATGTGTGTGTTGATTGTTCTGTACATGTGACATCATTGCACGTCTGTCCGTCCTGGGAGAGGGATCCCTCCTCTGTGGCTCTTCCTGAGGTTTCTTCCACCTTTTTCCCTGTTAAAAGGTTTTTTGGTGGTCAAGTTTTTCCTCACTAATCGAGGGTCTAAGGACAGAGGGTGTCACTCCCTGTACAGATTGTAAAACCCTCTGAGACAAATGTATTTTGTGATTTTGGGCTATATAAATAAAATTTGATTTGATTTGAAACTTGTTGTCCAGTTATGCTTTTTAAACTCAGAACCATCTCCAAATTCAGATCATTTTTGTCTCCCTCTGATTTACATGAGGTCATTCATGCATTTACTTTCTCCTCCTTTAACACAGCAGAAACATAACATTTCCTCATTTTCCCTCCACTAAACATGGACTGGTCATCTGTTATTGATCTGTGATGTCATTGCAGGTTGAATGGCTGCTATGAGGCTCTGTCTGGAGGAACGACCACCGAGGGCTTCGAGGATTTCACCGGAGGCATCGCTGAGGTCCACGAGCTGAGTCGACCTGCTCCAAATCTGTTCCACATCATCCAGAAAGCTCTGAGCCGTAGATCACTCATGGGCTGCTCCATAGACGTAAGACAATGGGATAATAGCTCTGAGATTAGTTCAATGAAACTAATAGCGTCTGTCTGTCTGTCTGTCTGTTTGTCTATCTTGTTACTAACTAAACTTCTTCCCCGGAGTTCCTGTGCTCTCTAATAATTCATCATTCATTGTAACCCATTCTCATTTTTTCCCTGTTAAAAGGTTTTTTTGTGGGCAAGTTTTTCCTCACTAATCGAGGGTCTAAGGACAGAGGGTGTCACTCCCTGTACAGATTGTAAAGCCCTCTGAGACAAATGTATTTTGTGATTTTGGGCTATATAAATAAAATTTGATTTGATTTGAGTTATTTCATGAAGAGAACAGTTTGTTGCTTTGTGCGTGAGTTTGCAATGTGAATTTGCACATATTTGCTGTACTAAAGAACATTTTGAGATTGTAAAATAATCTTATTAATATTGTGATAATGATGTTTTACGTGATGACTGTATGTGTTAAACAAACACAGGTCGTGTAAAAGTATTATGAAGTCCTGGATATTGTCAGGAACAGATGCAAACTACAGATGCAGTGTTAAAACAACAATCAGGTGTTCATATGAACAGCAAAAGTCATTTTAAAAGTAGATGTGAAGCTTCTCTGAGGCTTCATCAGTGTGAGTTAGTCATATCAAGTGGATATCTGACACATTTACAGTCTGTTTAGCATCAAATTCCCTCTTTGTGTTTCCCTGTTGAGCTGTGGTGGAAGTATAGGAACAAAAAGAGGGACTTTGGCTCTAAAAACACTGTAACGTTGAAACATATCTGCTGGATTTGAAGCTTCATATTAGCTTCACATAAACTTGGGTAAAATGAATGAAATGCCTACAGCGTCAGTGTTAATCTTTTGTTTTGTTTCAGATCACCAGCTCAGCCGACTCAGAGGCGGTGACCTCTCAGAAACTGGTAAAAGGCCATGCCTACTCTGTGACAGGTGCAGATCAGGTGAGTGACATAGTATCTGTTGGATTGGACAATAAAATCATCTTCTGTAGTAGTGACTCACATGTTGTTTTGTTTGTTTGTGCTGATTTAAAAACACCTGCTCTATAAAGGGGTGGGGCTTCAGCTCACTATTAGAAGTTGCAACTCTGTTCGTTCTGCGTGCTTGTCTGCAGGTGGAGTACCGCGGTGACATGGAGAAGCTGATCCGGATCAGAAACCCCTGGGGTCAGGTGGAGTGGACTGGCGCCTGGAGTGACAAGTGAATACCAAAACACACTCAGTACACAGGAGTACATTTGCTACAATACACACTAGCTACACAGGAGTACTTTACTGGTACTTTACGAACATAATTGGCTGTGTCATGCCTAAATGAGGCCGGTCTTCTCAGTCATATTTATACTTTTATTCCTCCTAACTCTAACTCCTTCTATTGGCTGATGGAGTTGCAGCCATTTTTAATTCAGGCATATTATTTAACCCTAAACCTAAATTTAATCATAACTCATTTGCAAGTCTTGTACTTGGTCTTTAACACCAAACTTCGAAAACTCTACAGCCAGTTCTATGTGTTATAGTATACTGCCCTCCTGGTCCGAACTCTAAATTTTTATCTGAATTCTCATTTTATCACGTTTAGTCCTTAGTACAATTGAAGTAATTATAGTAGGTGATTCTAATATTAATGTGGACATTGATAGTGAGGCCTTGCCACTGCTTTTATCTCATTATTAGACTCGGTTGGCTTCTCAGAGTGTAAATAAACACAGAATCCTTTTATTTGACCATTATTTAACAACTAGACAAAATGTCTTCACTAACTTTAATCCTTGTCAAATTGATCATCTTGTTGATAGTGCTGCAAGCTCACTGTGAATGAAACTTTAAAAAAAAGTCTGAGACCTGTAAATGAAAGCAAACATCACGACAACTTGAAAGAAAATGTTGTTCCAGCAAACTGGACGAATCTCATCGAGGAAGGCCCTCTGTAATCACTCATCATTAGTAGAGGAAAATAAAAACACTTTGACCAGGCTGACAGTCATAACTCTATTGATCCATGTATTCCTATGAATCTTCAACCAGCACTGATCTATCTTCAAACACAGGAACCTTAGAGGTAGCTGTGGAGCCTGATGTGTGTTTGGACTGTTTGTCTCTAGTCGACCTTCCAGTTCTCTGCTACTAGCACAATACTGTTTTTTAGAAGTGCGTGGTTACTACAGTAAACTACAATTTTACTTTCTGGATTTTGAATGTGGCAGATTCAATGATTTGAGACAGCCGACAAACTCTGTACGTTCTTTATTTTCAGCCTTTCTCTAACTGAATGTTAGTGTCAGTGATGGTAGAAATTGTACTCAAATTTAAATGTTGACTTAGCACAATGTACTGACATCTACTTATTTTATTTGTTATTTTGTGTGTAAAATCTGAATCTGCAGTGTAACAAGTAACATTTATCCAGGTAAATGTAGTACAATATTTTCAAGCATACAGTTTCTTTGGAGCCTTTTTAAAAGTTATTTCTGGGTATAATGAATTAGAATATTACAGTAATTCCACATTTTCATACTGCATGTTGTGATTCACAAACGTCATAATAAATCTACAGTACTTGGGGCCCAGGCAGTGGCTATCTTGCCTGATGGTAGACCTTACACTGTTTAGATCATGACAAAAATATAATTCCAATGTGACAATCTGTGTAAATTGTGATGTTTTGTACTCTGCAGTTCGATGCAGTGGCATGACATCAGCGATGAAGAGAGAGAGCGTCTAAGTCATCGCTCAGAGGATGGAGAGTTCTGGTAAAACATCTTTTATCTCTGACTGTACTTCATCACTAGGGGTGTTCTGGGTGAAGTGAAACGCTTCACTCTGTCTTTCAGGATGTCTTTCACTGACTTCCTGCGACATTATTCGCGGCTGGAGATCTGCAACCTGACGCCCGATGCACTGAACGACGACTCTGCATCCAAGTGGGCTCTGTCCAAGTTCGAGGGCAGCTGGAGGAGAGGCTCCACCGCCGGTGGCTGCAGGAATTATCCCAGTGAGTCTCTCTTTGTTTTAGTCTTGCAGCATCACGCAGCAAGGTAGTTTTCTTAAGCACTAAATCAGTAAGAAGTAGACGCCTTGAAAATGGTTCACTATCTTAAAGCATGTGATATGTGTGTATTTGTATGGCTGAAGTAAATCTGACACTTAGATAAAGCAGTTAGATTATAAGAGGTTTTACTGCTTTCTTTATTGATGTTTTGTTTAATAAAATCTATAATACTGAATTAAAACAGTCTACAGCTGTTGTGTCAGACTGAGAAGCACTTGAAGTATTCAAAACCAACGAGGCATTGGTGGCCGCTGTGAGATGTGGACAGAGTAGACGTGTTTTTTGAGCTCCTCGTAGCACATCAAATTTTAACAATTAAAAACGCAATATGGCCTTCCAGACTCTCTATCTTTCTTTTAAAGTTTTAAAGTGCCTTGTGCTTATCCTTGAGTTTATTGAAAAGGGTAACACGAATATGTCGACCAAAACCTCAAAAGGCGGTAAGGGAGCTACTCGCTCACCAACAGAAGCTGCTGTTGGTTGTGACCAAGCTAGCACGGAACAAGCGGGCATGCTATTAGCCGAGGAGGAAAACGAGATCCCACTTATCTGGCAGAAAATGTCAAACAAGTTGCTGCAGTCCTTTAACGAGAGGTTCGACAAGTTTGAGCTGAGTTTCCAGAATCTTTTGTCCGCCCAGAAAGCACTCATGGGGAGGTTGTCCATCAACGAGAACCAGACCACGAGCAGCGCATCCTCGCTGTGGAAACTTTGCTTGCCGAGCTGCAGCAGGAAAATAAAAACCTCCGAGCCAAGCTCTCACACCTGGAAGGGAGATTCAGGCAGAACAACATAAAGATTGTCTTTGTTCCTGAAGGTGAGGAGAAAGGGAGGCTGACTGAGTTTGTCTCCAAGTTAATTCCTAAGCTGTTAGGGGATGACATCTTCACCAAGCCGGTAGTCATCGATCGAGCGCACCGTACACAGCAGCCCAAACCACCCTAAGCCTTCTATGATCTCCTTGCTCCTGTTTTGCTACGAATGATTCAAGAGGCTCCCATCCACTCTTAGTGAAGCAAACATTTGTGTTTCATTAAAAAAAAGACGCTGGTTGTTACAGGCCCATCACTCTCCTAAACTACAACTTTAAAATAATCACCAAAGTGTTAGTAAACCGCTTGGGTAAACATATAGCTAGTATTATAAACCCAGACCAAACTGGTTTTATCCCAGGCAGGTACTCCTTCTATAATGTCTGCAACATCCTCAATATTTTATATGCCACTTAGGGCAAGCATGACAGACCTGCCATATTATCTTTAGATGCTGATAAAGCATTTGATATGATAGAGTGGCCCTATTTAATCATGACACTAAGGATGTTTGGATTTGGTGACACATTCATAGAATAGGTTAAAATATTATACTCTGATCCAAAATCCTTCATTCTCACAAATGGAGATAAATCCAGTCCGTTTTCTTTGCAATGTGGTGTTCGCCAAGGGGACCTACTATCTCTCTTGTTGTTTGATATCGCACTGGAGCCATTGGCACTTGGCATTAGAGGTCATCCAGGCATAAAATGCATTAAGTTAGGCTACATTGAGACTCAGGTGACCGCTTATGCGGATGATCTCCTTGTTTGTTGGCCAACCCAGTGGCATCTATCCCCATCTTACTGGACTATATAAATTCCTTTGGGAAAATTTCTGGTTACATCATTATTTGGCAAAACAGTGAATTTATGCCCCTAGTGGATCAATTTACAGACTTCCTAAGTAAGATGCCTTTCAGAGTAGTGAAGGACTGTTTCTCCTATCTGGAACTGAAACTGACCAAAAACCCAGAACATCTTTTCAGATTGAACTTCATAGAAGCATTAGAGAAACTCAGCGTGAATATTGAGTCCTGGAGCACGCTGCCCTTATACATGATTGGACGGGTTAATGCTGTCAATATGGTGAACCTACCAAGGTTTCTTTATCTTTTTCAATATTTGCCTGTGTATCTAAATGCATCCTTTTTCAAGAAGCTTTCAAGAGTCTATTATATTGCCCTTTGTGTGGGGCTATCACACAGGATATCCAAGGCTCACCCACAGTGGGTACGGAAAGTATTCAGACCCTTTACTCAGTATTGAGTAGAAGCACCCATTTGAGATAGTACAGCCATGAGTCTTCTTGGGAATGATGCAACAAGTTTTCCACACCTGGATTTGGGGATCCTCTGCCATTCTTCCTTGCAGATCCTCTCCAGTTCCGTCATGTTGGATGGTGAACGTTGGTGGACAGCCATTTTCAGGTCTCTCCAGAGATGCTCAATTGGGTTTAGGTCAGGGCTCTGGCTGGGCCAGTCAAGAATGGTCACAGAGTTGATCTGAAGCCACTCCTTTGTTATTTTAGCTGTGTGCTTAGGGTGATTGTCTTGTTGGAAGGTGAACCTTCAGCCCAGTCTGAGGTCCTGAGCACTGGAAGAGGTTTTCTTCCAGGATATCTCTGTACTTGGCCGCATTCATCTTTCCTTAAATTGCATTTTTGTCTTGAATTTGTAGATCTAAATTGATCTTACTGAAATAGAGCAACTTGAATATCTTGAATATTAGGAGCCATATCTGAATTTGAGAACCCTAAAATTAATAAACAACTACTGAAAATACAGGGTTTTTTAAATTAAACAACTTGAAATTGAAGTTCACAAAGATGGTTTTTGAAATCAAATATTTCAATGCAGTAAATGTAGTGGTATCTCAAGTATTTAGCATTTATTAATTTAGTATTTCAACATTAGGTATTTAGTTGTGATTACATTTCAAAATTTGATATTCAGCTTATATAATTCCAGTTATTTTTGCAATGATCTTACATAGGCACCTCTCTGATCACTGGAGTGGTTATGTGATTTTTGGCGTAGGTCTTTATTTTTCTCTGAAAGGTGGATACTGTGTGAAGTGGAACATCCCTAACTACAGGCCCTCAGCAGGCTGCACCTCCAACCTTTTCTGATGTTGACTTTGTGAATCTCAGACACATTCTGGACGAACCCGCAGTTTCTGATCCGGCTGGAGGAGGAGGACGATGACCCGGAGGACGGTGAGGATGGCTGCAGCTTTGTGGTTGGTCTAATCCAGAAGGACCGCAGACGCATGAGAAAGATGGGCGAGGACATGCACACGGTCGGCTTCGCCATCTACGAGGTAAGCAGATTAATCTGAGACAATAGTGGTCAAATAGTGGCCTTAATATCTTATACACTGATAAAGACAGGACATCATCTGTCCAATCTGAGCAGAACAGATTTTTGTCAATAACAGAACTTCAGCTTCAACCATAAATGAAGTATTATTGTTTGAATTATGACATCTGCCCACAGATACAACCCTTAAACTTTTTTATACAAACAAAAACAGTCTACACAATTGCAGGTAGGAGCGTGTGTAGTACTCAAGTGCCTTGCTTTGCCTTCCAGACAAATACTTGAGCTCTGACACTAAAACCTTTGAGTGTGTTCATCCGTCACAGCAGGTTGTCTAGTTTCACCAGTTCTGAAACAAGTCTAACCCTAACCTGAAGACTGACTAAAGGACTGACTGATTCAAAAACCACATACTCAGGTGGAAGTGAGCAATATCAATATATCCTGCTTAGTATGGTTTTTGAAATATCCTTGTTGTGTTACTTCAAGTAAACAGGTTGCAGAAATTTGGATATTGGTGAGATTTTAGCTTAGAATAACCCTAACCCAAACCTTAACCCAAATAATGCAATAATAGTAGCTCCAGTACAATAACTTAAAATGTGAAGTGACAGAGAAAGTCTGGAGGTCCTTCAGACAAAAAGGTAGCACATGAAGTTCAGTGACTGTTGGGCATAACTGACTAGTATGAGTTATAAAACAAACCAGATCAAAACTTGTGCAATTTTCTTGTTTGATCTTGTCTCATCAGCTGTGGATCTCTAAAACTGGACTAACTACAGCTGATCTGAGATATTTTTTTCACTACAAGCCCAAAAGATTGTATTCTCAAATTTTAGAATTAACAAGACATAGAATATGCACATGTATACACCAACATGACTTTAAATCCCCTCCCTGTTCATCCACATATCAATGAAAGAGTAGGTAGTAGTCAAATAAGAGATAAAAAATAAAGAAAATGAATAAAACATTTAATTAATATATAAATAAATTCATTTCCAAAAACCATCCAGCTATGAGGAGATGGGAGTCAATGTATAAAGCTGTTTCTAAAAGCTTTTCTGGAACAGTTGTCAGAAGTCCAGAGAGGAAAAGTTGGACTCTTTAGTGAATCTGAATCCTTTTGTTTCTTCTGTTTCAGGTTCCTGATGAGGTACGAAGGCAGATATGTTGACTCCAGTCTTCAGCAGCACCTGCCCACTTGTATGTGTTGTTCAGCATTTCATTTTAATGTCCTTTCTTGTTAGACACTGTGTTTTCTCCCTCATCTGTCAGTTTCGCGGTCAGAGGAACATTCACCTCAACAGGAACTTCTTCCTGCGTCACGCCTCTGCCGCTCGATCCGAAACCTTCATCAATCTGCGTGAAGTCTGCAGCCGCTTCTGCCTACCGCCTGGCGAGTACCTGATCGTCCCGTCCACCTTTGAACCCAACAAGAATGGAGACTTCTGTGTTCGCGTTTTCTCCGAGAAGCAGGCCGACTTTCAGTATGTTGACATGGCTCGTGGGAGTTCTAACACATATGTTAACATGTAGTCATCTGTTAACATGTTTGTGATTGTTTCTGCAGAGAGATGGATGATCCTGTTGAGTCCAGAGTTGAGAAGGTGACTGAAGTTCTGAAAACATACAAAACAGGTTTTATCTGCATCATGATTATTAAACATTTGTGTTTTTTGCTCTCAGATTGAAATTGATGAGGATGATGTGGAAGATCGGTTCAGAGATCTGTTTGGACTGCTGGCAGGAGGGGTGAGATGCTTTACAACACATCAACTTTATGTCTGATATTTGCTGTTAAACTGATGGAAACTGATGTGTCTGCTGCAGGACTGTGAGATCAGTGCCTTCGAGCTGCAGAGGATCCTCAACAAAGTGGTGACCAGACGTAAGAAATATGATTGAAATAGCAGATGAGTTGACTTGTCGGACCGGCAGTGACGGATCCTCTGTTCTCCGACAGGTTCTGATATTCAGACTAATGGCTTCAGCATGGTGACGTGTCGCAACATGATCGACCTGCTGGATGTATCCTTCCACCTAGATCCTTCACTGTTACTCCTCTGTTCACTGATGCCCAGTGAGAGAATGTGGAGAGCAGCTAGTGGACATGAGAGGGACTGCAGCTGTAGAGTTTTAGATTAAAGCTATTTATGTGATGTATGTGTGTTTTAAAAGGCCTTAAATGTAAGCTGGTGAACTCTGAAGATCCAGCTTCTGTATATTTTCAGTTCCTGAACTTGCTGTGCAGAAAGACGGCAGTGGTAAACTGGGTCTAGTGGAGTTTAAAGTGCTGTGGATGAAGATTGAGAACTACCTGGTGAGTTTGTGATGAGGTGTTTAACTCCACCTGCTCTATATGAAAAGTGTTATGAGCCGACTTGATTTAAACATGTCTGACTGTAGTTATGAACTGATGCTTCTGTGACAGAATATTTACCGTCAGAAGGATGTGGATAACTCGGGGATGATGAGCACCACAGAGATGAGGACAGCCGTGGAGGAAGCGGGTAAAATGCTTCAGACTCTTTTAGCTTCATCACTTGTTGCTCAGGTCATCATGAACCCTCCTGACAGGAAGGCAATTTATAGATTAAAAATAAATTCATTAATGAAATGAAATTTTCTGAGTTCACTTCAGATTTTTATTCTGCTGTCTAGCCTGCTGATGTAAATTCTCCTCTGGAAGGGTTGTCAGGAAAAGTCCGGCCGACACAACTCAAGTTTTTTTTCTTTTTATTTCACACATGTGGTAATAAACATCCACTAGTTCACCTGCCTGCTACAGGTGTGCTAGCAATATTACCGGTGGTTTCCAACTAGGTCTTAGTTCATTATTAACTAACTTTAACCCCCAGTGTAACAAAGCATTTGAATCTAAAACTTAAAAACATGACTGATGTATGTTGTCCATGTATTAATAGTTCAATACAATTAATACAATAGTTCAATACTATTAGTACAACTGAAGTGTACTTGATATATTTAAATACTTTTTTCCTTTATTTTTTTTTATTTAAAATTTACTTTGTGTATATATTATATTACATACGAACTATTAAAATGGTATCAATGAGTTTACTGTCACTCTACTGTCTACTGTTCTGACAATGGTAGATGTAATATTAATATATAAAAATATCTATTTTTAGATTATTAAAATTACATATACATATAATTTAGTGTCTTTAGAAAGTGAAATATTATTTTAAGTGTTGCACCAAAATCAGGTCATTTTTGTTTGCAAAGCTCAATATCACAAATCACAGATTAATTTCAGGGTTCTGTCTGTCCTCAGACCTTCAATTCAAAAAAGGAAAAAAGTGTCAGATGTTTGTGTGAATGATGACGGACTGACATTAAACATAATATTGTGCCTCTTATGTACTTTTAATACTTTATTGTACTCAGTACACATGGTGTTTATGTTGACAGGGAGCTTAATGCCGTCCCTTCATCGAGACATTTGTGTATCTGACAACAGCTAAATCATCAAGAAAGGATGAAAAACAATACAGTCAAAACATATGTAGTCCGGATTGTGCTTAAATATAAATATAAACATACAAACAGCCTGAAAACCACCAGTAAATGTTAAAATAAATATCTTAAGCTTATAAATGTGTCGTCTTAAACTACACATGATGAAAAAAACCACAAAATGACATTACATGCCAACAAAGTAACCAAAGGCATAACATGTATGCACATGAACTGAAACAGTGTTTGTGCGTTTTGCAGGTTTCAGTCTCAACAATCTGCTCCATCAGGTCCTCGTGGCTCGATACAGCGAACCAGATCTCACCATCGATTTTGACAGCTTTGTGGGCTGCCTGGTTCGACTGGAGACCATGTTCAGTCAGTCACACACACTCTGTCACACTAAATATGACACACTAAATCATCATTGCTATACAATAATATTACTGTATATATAAAGTTTATTTGACATTTTTAGAGATTTATCTGCTCAGGAAGATTCTCGAAAACAAATATTTGACAAACTTGAATTTGAACATTTTCATGTATAATACTGATGTTTATTTGAGTTATTTGTTTGTTTGCAGAAATGTATTTATGAACAGCAGAACTTCATAGTGGCTGTTATTGAGATGAATTTCGGTTTTCTCTCCACAGACATGTTCAACATGATGGACAAAGACAACTCGGGAACCATCGAGCTGAATATTGTAGAGGTACAAAGATGAACACTGAATACAGCTAAACTCAAATAAATACAGGCCACCAAATATTAAATATTAAATAGTTTCCTGTAAATACAGGAAATTGGGTGCTTTCTGTAGTTTAGTTGTGTTTTTTGTATTAAGTTGTATTTTCCTTCAAGGCAGCTGTAGAAAACATTCAGATGATGACTTGATGATGTAACTCTGCAACTCTCTTGCAGTGGCTGAACATGTCTCTGCTCTGAAGAACCGGGTCACAGAGATCCTGGTCTGGATCACACAGCAGCAGACCTGCAGCTGAATATTCTACATCTGGTGATGGAGTTTGGTTCATATAATCTTATATAACAATGAAGGAGATGGGGTTAGAGATACAGAGATGATATCATTTATTTGTTTGATTGGTCCAGCAGACTCTTCTGAGCTTTATCTATTGTTTTCATTTATTGTTTTAGAAATAAAGATTTGTATGATGAAAAATAAAATACTGAATCAGTGTGAGCGGCAATGTCTTTATTTCTCTTAAAACAAAGACGTGTAAAAAATGTCATCCATGTTGAATGAACCGTCACACCTGAGCATTCAGCAGGTCTATGTGTGACATCATAATGGCTTTATGACATCATTGTTTGTTTTTTGGCGAGCAAACGCCTCCGCCCACCTCACAACCTCTGTGATGTCACTGCTTTTTCCCGTTCCCCTGGCAACCAGGATAGAGCCCCCTGCGCTGCCCCCAAGGTGACGACACACCGCCACCGCCCAATCAGAGGCAGAGAGAGATGCTGAGCCCTAAGGAGAGGGAGAGGACAGTAAATCACATACATCAAAGAAGACCCCGCCCCTCTGTTATCCCTGACAGATGTGTCACGGTTACCTTGGGAACCTGACAGGCACACAGAACCTTCCCAGAATGCCTCTGGTGAGCGAGCAGCATCACGTAACTGTGAGGAGAGAGGGTGCTCAGCTGGTTCACTGTCTTCATCAACACCTGACAGGAGAAACAGATGTTCACTAAACCCCTCCTCCAACCAGGGACAGTCCAATCAGTGTGCAGCAGGTGTGACAGTTACCTGAGGCTCATCAGTTAAAGTAAACAGTGTACTGTCCAAAATATACAGAATAGGTTAGGTTGTGGTAATTAAATACTTTACTCAAGTACTGTATTTGTACTTTACATGAGTATTTCCATTTGATGCTACTTTATACTTCCACTCTACTAATTTCAGAGGTAAATCTAGTACTTTCTACATGTCAGAGGTAAATATAGTACTTTCTACTCCACTACATTTATCTGACAGCTTTAGTTACTGTTCAGATGCAGATTTGACTCAATGGATAATATAAGAAGCTTTTAAAATCCAACACATTGTTAAAGATGAAACCAGTGGTTTCAACCTTTTAGTCTTTTGACGTCTTACTAAAAGCAGTGTGTAGTCGGGTCACATTTCAGATGTCTATGAGTTGTTAACAGCTCCACCAAATAGTGATTTTTACCTCTAAACTTCTCACATGGTTTTATTTCAATCAATGTTCAAATGATCCAATATTTCAGCAAAAATCAAAGATTAGAGAAAAAGTCCAAAAGCTGAAAACAGATTTGTGTATCAGAACTTTGTTTCTTCTTCTTTCCTCTCCCATTAATCATCTCACGACCCCTCAGATTGGTGGTAAAAAAACACATTTATATAACACTTTTCTAGTCTAGTCTTTTCAACCACTCAAAATGCTCTACACTACATGTCAACAACAAGCTGATAATACTCATTTATTTTTACTTGTAATGCAGTATTTTTACTTCTTCCACTTCTAACTGTGTAGAAGTTACAGTTTTCATATTTCTTTATCATCATCAGAGGATGAAGACGTACCGACTCAGAGTCCATGTCCACAGAGTACACTAACAGAAGCTTCCTGCTGTTTTCCTCCAGTAGAGCCTGAGCTCTCACTGCAGCCTGTGCAAAGCATAATGGAAAACCTATTAATGAATTGACTGAACAGTTTATAATACTAATACTACTACTACTACTACTAATAATAATAATACGTTTTATTTGAAAGCGCTTTTCAGGGTACTCAAAGACACTTTACAGAGAAGAACATTAAATCATCAAAACAATAAAGACAGTGCACTAAAAACATATTAGACATTAAACATTAAAAGCAATTTTAAAAAGGTGTGTTTTTGTCAGAGATTTGAAGGTGGGCAAGTCAGTACAGTCACAGATGTGTTTGTGGAGAGAGTTCCAGAGGGAGGGGGGCAGCTGCAGAGAAGGCTCTGTAGCCCCAGGTTCGGTGCTTGGTCCTAGATGGAGGAGTCAGGAGGTTTGCATCCGATGAACGGAGGCTGCGGGATGGATTATGGCGATGGAGCAAGTCAGTGAGGTAGGAAGGGGCCTGGTTATGGAGGGCTGTGTGTGTGAGGAGGAGGATTTTGAACTGAATACGCTGTGGAACTGGGAGCCAGTGGAGTTTCTGGAGGACTGGAGTGATGTATTCACGGGTGTGGGTGAGCAGACGAGCAGCAGCAGCACTACTACTAATAGTAATCTGATTCCAGTTTCAGGCTTCAGTAAAGTTATGGTCACATGTTTAAAAGCATTTTATTTTAGTGGTCCTCACCTCTCTGCTCTCCAGTTTCCTAACAGCAGTGTTGCTGCTCCTCTGCAGAGCTCTCAGGCGACTCTGCAGTTCTCTGCGCTGCCACTGAGGTACAGGAGTGTTATCTACAGCCTGACAGACACAGCGCAGGGCAAACACAAATGCAGGAATCATTAGAAACAGTTAATTCTACAGTGTCCCAGAGGTGTGAGAGTATTCAGTTTTAGATTCTCAGAGTCTGAAGAACCGGGCACTGAATCCATTTAAAGGTGGACATGATGTATGTATAGGGCTTGACAGCAGGTGTGCCTGCGGCCCCAGAGTCAAGGGCCACAGTGTGTCTGTAAAATATATCCCATAATCTAAAACAACAATCCTATTCCTACAAGTCAAATGAAAACTGGTTTTGTTTCTGTACAAAAATACAGTCTTTTGCCACAACAAGGTTGTCAATGTCAAGATTACTGTAATCTGTAACCCTTTCAATATTCACATCATGGCCAGTGGAGCTATGCAGATTACTGTAATCTGTATCTATGGATCTTCAGAAAAACATGATTTTTGTTTTATTTGAGTTAAGTATCAGTTTAGGATTAACAGGAGAATGTTGCAATGCATAAAAGGAGAGTTGCAGTTTTCTTAAGATAAGATAAGATATACTTTATTTGATTGATGGCTCTTTGAATAGAATTAGCGATGCGGTACAGAACTGTAACGCATGCAGGGAAGAGACGATTTCACTGATACAGACAGTGAACAGAATTCATCGTCCCCATCACAGCCAGTAATGAGCAATGGGTAGCGTACTTACGTCGAAGAGCACGCCCACCTCCTTTGCAAGACGCTGGGCAGAGTCAAGGCATGAAGAGGTGGAGCCTGACAGTCTAGCTGCCAGCGAATCCACATCCTGAGACAAAAGCTGACCTGCCTCCCGAGCCTGAAAGACATGAATTTTCAGGAAGACAATAAAAAGATAAAATAATTGTCAACAACAAAACAATTAATATACGGTAAATAAACATCTGCAGAAAACCAACAAGTCAACTGACTCAGTTCAACACCTGAAATAAAATGATTGTAGACATGCTCATACATTGTATTTATGTGTGTATATATTACATGGTGTGAGGGTGTCAGTGTAGTATTATGAAAATGTTTTATTGTTAATTTTAAGATGGAATAAAATAAATAAATGTCAATGTAAATAAAGGTGAGCTGCAGCTAATGGTAGTTTTCATCATTGGTTGATCATCTGATTACTTAATAATTAATAATTTTCTTCTATTAATGCATTTGGTCATCAAATGTGAGAAAACACAAAAACATTAGTTAGAGTTTTCTAAAGCCAAAGCTGACATCTTTAAATGTTTTATTGTGTCACCAACAAACCCAAAACATTCAGTTTACAAAAAACGAAAAAAAAATCTGAGGCACTCTGTTCTCATACACAGAAACAAAAATGACAAACTTTTTATTCTATCAGATGATCAAATGATCGATTAATCTAACACCACCTTTATGTCAGAGCATATTTATGACTTTATACACAGTAAATTGTAGCTGTTGATGCTTCTGGAATAAAACCAAACCTCCATCTTTGGTTTTTTGCCTGAAACCTGCCTGTCAACAGCATGGGGTCTTCATGCCTTTGAGGACTACAGTTTTAAAGGACCAGTTCACAGTTTTTGAAGTGTGTCTTAAAACAACAGCCCAGATGAACTGGCGTCAGACTAAAGGCTTCTTTCTGTACTCGTTTTGTTAGACCGTAGTGCTTTAGACCATCACATGCAATTACAGGGACAAGAACATTTAATTGCTATTAAAGACTCTCCAGCTGGTCTAGATGCTGCTGCACATGACTAGGAAAAGAGATCATATTTCTCCCATATTACCGTCTCTGCATTGGTTCCCTGTAAAATCGAATTTAAAATCTTTCTTCTTACCAACATATCTCTTAATGGTCAGGAACCATCCTATCTTAAAGAGCTTATAGTACACTCTTATCCTTCTAGAACACTGTGCTTACCATAGGAGGCAGAGCCTTCAGCTATCAGGCTCCACTCCTGTCATCTTCCTGGTTCGGGCAGACACCCTCACATTCAAAAATTGAATACTTTCAGGAAAGCAGAAATAAACACTCTCTGTTGCCAGCAGGATGATATTTACTGACCCTGGTGGCATCACATCCCGTCACAGCGATAATTCGAATGATTCCTTTCACCAGCTGTTTCTCGGACACAATCACCAGATCCTTGATGGCACCGGTCTGCAGCAGGTGGCTGGGGGAAGGCGGGAGGGAGGGGGGGAGGGGGAGAGAGAGAGAGAGAGAGAGAGAGAGAGAGAGAGAGTCAAAACAATCGCAATCAGATATTTTTTCAAAAATCATTCAGCCCTAATAAGTTGAAGACATTCTATGTTTTCAGGATATTACAGTGATGATTATCCTTTGGCTTTTTATTTAGTAGTTCTAGGATTTGTTTGTACACAGGCTTGACTGTCATCACACCACACAGACTCAAAATATATTTGCACTGTGTACAGTCTAATGTTCAAATATTTCATTGTTGATTGTACATGTATACTGTAAATAACTGTAAATCCTGTCCATACTGCCATATTACCACACTTATATTTATACAAATAACTCCGTTTACATATTAATTATATTATTATCCGTGCCATATTACCTCACAGATGTCTTTTGCTTGTATATATTCTTAGATTTGTATATTTTTATTCTATATATATTTTTTTTAATATACTTTTCTGTTTACATCCTGTACTATACGCGTGTCCATGCTGTTTTGGACAAGAGAGAAACGCAATTTCGATGCTCTGTATGTCCTGTACAAATAGCAGCATTGACAATAAAGTTGACTTTGACTTTTGACTTTGCCTGTGACCAGGTTGGTTAGGAGAAAATTGAAGGAACCCTATTGTACAACTAGCAAATGACGAACACTTATCACCCAGGTGCACAGATGTGTTACAGTCTCACGTTCCACAGCAGAGCTCCACAGACGTCTGCCTGACAGCCTGATCGTCCAACAGCTCAGAGACCGGCACCGCCACAGAAACCACCCGAACTGGATCAGGATACACCTGCAGAGACAGGAAGAGAGACAGGTATAGTCTCGACAGCAGAGAGAGACGGGTATGTTTGGAGAAGATAAAGGGTTAAATGTCTGCAGTGACGCTGAGCACTGAGAATATGTAAAGTAAAGTCCAGGAACACGCTTCATGTTTTCACAAAGAGCGATGAAACAAACACTGAAGCGTGTAGGTAAAAAGAAAGTGATGTTTCACAACAAAAGAACTTCCAGCATTGTGAAACATGAGCAGGAAGTATATTAAGAGATAGCAGAGAATGTATATGTTTTGTGTTTTCAGTTTATCACCTCGTCCACTGTCCTCAACCCCATGATGCTCCTGGCGCTCTGCAGAGGAAGCTCCTGGCTGTGGACGATGTGATTGGCTGAGATGATGCCATTAACGCAGCTCTCCACCTGCTGCAGCTGAGAAATACTCAGAGAGTCCTGAAGAAGAAACACAAGGTTAAAACCAGCAGCCACATCTACAGAATATACATTTTAATTAACTTTGATAAAAACTGCTGAGCTGCAGAGGAATCAGGAAACTATTGTAGACAAACAATATCCTTATACGTTCTTATTATTTAATATGTCAAAGCTTCTCATATTCTTTAGGGCTGCGACTAATAATATCTTCATAGATTATATATATATATACACATACATACATATATACACACACATATACATATACATATATACATATACACACACATATACATATATATACATATATACATATATATATACATATATATATACACATATATACATATATATACATATATACATATATACACATATATACATATATACATATACTAGAGTTGCTCCGATTGATCGGCTGCCGATCATGATCGGCCGATATTGTCTAAAAATAGCCTGATCGGCGATCGGAAAATGAATCTATGTCATAGATTCATTAACGGCAAGCTGACGTGCAGCCGCGGTGAGACGATATGTGATGAAGATTATCTGACGCTGTTCAACTCTGACACTGAAGAGGACGACTTCAGTGTCTTCAGTGTACAGAAGAAATGAAGTGACAGTGGTTTGGTGTTCATTAGTTTTAAATGCTCAGGAGGAAGATAAATAGTGACGTGTGGCTTCAGTTCATGAGAGAATGAAGCGACTTTAATAGTTGCGCAGTTGCGCTTTAACAGTGTGCAGGAGGAAAGCCGCTGTCACCTTTTCCTCCCGCACACTGCACAATAATGGTTTCAGTACGCAGGAGGAAGATAAATAAAACCATCAATGACTTTTCTGTTTTGTTTATCAGCACTTTTATTGCCGCGTTTGATGCTTTTATTGCGGCACTGTTCGTAAACAATCAGTTCAGTATATGAATAAACACTTATGTATCGGGGTATGTATATATCGGCGGTTTATAGTCCGCTGCGGTTTATATGTGACAAAATATATATTTCATTCAAATTTTAGTGGGTGCGCCTTATATTTAGGTGCACTCTATAGTCCGGAAAATACGGTATTTAAAATTTTAAATTCATTCTTTGATCGGCAGTGATCGGCAATCGGCAGATCAAGTTTTTTGGTGATCAGTATCGGTGATCGGCCCAAAAAATGGCGATCGGAGCATCACTAACATATACATATATACATATATACATATACATATATATATGTGTGTGTGTGTGTGTGTATAGATAGATAGATTATTTTTTCTGAAATAATGTATGTATGAAGGGTGTGTGTATGATGTATGACAATTTCTCTGACCTTGGCACTGAAGTCAAAGCGGAGGCGGTCAGCTGACACATGAGATCCTCTCTGCTGGACTGACGGACCCAGAACCATCCTCAGAGCAAAGTTCAGGATGTGAGTCGCTGTGTGCTTCACCATACAGGCCAGCCTGTGGACCTGACAGAGACAGACAGTTCATGTGGAGGATTCAGCAGTGAAATGGAGCTGTTTCCTATTTTAAATGTACTGATCATGAAAACATTATATAGGTTTAGTGTGAATGTTTATTATGAAGAATTCTATATGAATCAAAGCACAGACTTTTATTTTGAAGGAAGCAGGTTGCATGTCTGCTGTCTTGTTCCTTGAATTTGTATAAATGGGTACATTTGATTTGAAGGAAAATGTCAGAGTAGGAATTATAGCGATTTCCTTCCATCACAGAGACATTCATGCAGGAGAACATCCTGTCTCTACACAGCTGTGATTGGTTACCTGGTCCAGATGCAGCTGGACCTTGTCTCTGGTCTTCAGGCTGTCGGACGCAGTCACCTGATGGACCACATACCCCCCGACCAGGATGGCCGCCTCCACCGGAAACAGCACATCCTGCGGACAGGAAGCAAACGCACCTGCAGTCAGAGCTCACCCGGACACACAGCGCCTACCCATTATGCATCTCCTGCACAGGGCGTCAGCTAACCTGCAGGCCGTCCCGGGTAATGTATCCCCGGTCATGTGACTGTCCCCCCTGCTCACTGTAGAAGCAGGTTCGGTCCAGGATGACTCCGCAGCGCTGACCCTCACTGACCTCTGACACCAGAGAATGACCGTCATACAGAGCCACCACCGACGCACAGCATTCTGGAAACACTGCAATCAGGAGGTAGTTCAGCAGGTAAAAGACAGATACACGGGAGGTTCGTAGTTCAGAAAACAGATTTTTTGTTTCCAGGCTGAAAAGAAATCGGTTTTTGCTTTCTCCTACAAAATACATTAAAATTAGGAGGATTTTAATGCCTCAAATTGCTGCTTTTAATCTCAATGAGTTTCCCCTGGTAAAAGGTTCAGCAAAACTAAATAGAATAACTGGAATAATTACAAATTATTTAATGTTGAGTTTATATGAAGGAAATATTCAATCATCCATCTGAAGTCATGAGATTTGAATTCTCCGGTCTAAAAGGTCCAAGCTGTGCCAACTGTAAAGTATGAGAATGGACTTTACAAGCACAGCTTGGAGTTTCCACATCACACTCATTTAAGTATAATGGACCACGATTGGCTCTAGACTAATTGTGATGTCATCAATCATGCTTGTAGGCCCACCCCTTAAACTCAGATTACCAATGAGCTCGGAGAACTTTCCTACTTCAGCAGATGAACGTGACAACAAACATCGTTCAGAGACGAATGATGAATGAACCAGAAGAACGTTTCTGCTCTTGTTGCCTTCACAAACACCAATCACAGTGATCAATGTTTTTCTGTTGTATAAACAGACGTGTGTTTGTTTCACGTGTCAGGTCAAATGTGTATATGTGCTGCTGTCAGTCAGTGGCAGACAGGTGTGTTACCTGTCTGCATCGTACCGTATCTGTCCTGCTGCAGGTTGTACTTGTACTTCAGGCTGTCGTCGGTGTGAGGAACCCTGATACGCTGCAGCTCCGCCAGGCTGAGGATGTCTAACATCACCGGAGACTGACCAGATTTCAGCTCAGAGACCACCTGACACACACACAGGTAGGTGAGGAGAGATGACATCATCAGGAAACACACACACACACATCAGAGGAACACCTCCACTCTCCTCTGGCCTACTCCGATGTTAAGTGATTTTATAAAACAAAAAAAGGGGTGGATTTTGGAGCAATGTTTAACGGTATTAACTCTGTTCTGTTGCCATGAACCTTACAATGGCGAATAGATTATAGTTAACAGAGACACGGTGAGTTAAAGCTGGATCAGCTGCTTCATAGTAGCATAAATAGAATATAAATTCACCTGCTGGTTCTGGTACTCTGAGATCAGCCGTCCCAGCTCCTGATGGTCCACCTGGACTCCTCTCTCCTCCAACATTATGTCCACCAGGTCCAGAGGGAAGCCCAGGTCCCTATGCAGAGACCAGGCCACAGAGGCTACAAGAAGCCACAGGAAAAATTAGGTTTGCCTAGACAGTGGACAGGATCAGGGGGCATTGACAAAAAGCTGCAATCAAATCGGACAGTTTCCAGCAGCCTTCCAAGAACATACAGGAAATAACAGAAATAATTACATCCTGGCTCGAAAATTAATTTAATACATTTTCAGAATAAGGCTGTAACATAATGAAATGTGGAAAAAGTGAATATTTGAACACTGAATATTTTCCATATGCTTTTTATTTTTTTTACATTCAGACTGTCAGAGCTTTACATCTGTACAGAGTTGAATATTCATGTCACACTATCAAATGTTTTCTGTTACTTAAGTTCATAATGCCTTCCCAGGGATCTGATGGGAGATGTAGTAGCTGAGAGGGGGACTGACCGGGAAAGACTCCATGTTTGTTGTCCATCCTGCGGAGTGTGCGGAGGATCAGCCGGCTGCCGTGCTGCAGAGACGACAGGAAGTGAGCCTCGTTCTCGTTGATGATATCGACGATCTGAACAAGAAGCAGCAGCTGATGACATTATCCTGTGACATCAACACCCCACTGAGACTTCACAGACTCACTATTCATTATGTTCTAAAACTTTTTATTGATCTTAATAAACTGTTTAACTGTTAAACAGTTTCCTTAATCTTATTTCTAAGTACAAACCATGTGGACTCACTCTGTCTGCTTCCCTGTGGAGCTCTGGATACACGTCACCCTGCAGACACAGAGACAATCAAAGACAATACATGTATTACATACATACATATACATATATACAGTCATGGAAAAAATTATTAGATCACCCTTGTTTTCTTCAATTTCTTGTTAATTTTAATGCCTGGCTCAACTAAAGGTACATTTCTTTGGACAATTATAATGATAACAACAAAAATAGCTCATGAGAGTTTAATTTAAGAACTAAGAACTATTCATTTTCCATGGTTTTCTTGATAACCAAAATTACTTAAATGCTTACATCAATAGTTATGGCATTGTATCGCCAAAAACACTACTTTTAAGCATTCCACGTTTTCTTTTCTGTTTGCTTTAAACACATGATACACACAAGAGTTAATACTTGATTGCATAACCATTGTTTTTGATGACTGCAGCCACGCGTCTTGGCATGCTCTCCACCAGCTTCTGACATTGTTCTGCTGTCACACCAGCCCATTCCTGTTGGACAAATTCAAACAAATTTACTTTGTTTTTGGGCTTGTGGTTCTCCATTTTGTGTTTGATGATTTTCCACAGGTTTTCAATTGGATTAAGATCTGGTGATTGAGCAGGCCAAGGCATGGTGCGAATGTTGTGGTTCTCCATCCAGGCTTTAACTGACCTTGCCGTGTGGCAAGGGGCATTGTCTTGTTGGAAAATCCAGTCATTCGAGGCAGGGAAGAGTTTTCCAGCTGATGGAAGAAGACTGTTTTCAAGGGTAGTCCTGTACATGACCTGGTTCATTTGCCCTGTTCCACTCAGACTGAAACAACCCCAGATCATGACTGATCCACCCCCATGTTTTACTGTAGGGGCAAGACAGTCTGGGTTGTAAGCTTCTCCAGGCTTCCTCTTAACCAGTAAGTTGGCTGGAGTGGGCATCAATTCAAAATTGGATTCATCACTGAAGAGAACCTTAGCCCAATCACCAACAGTCCAATCCTTGTGGTCTCGAGCAAAGAGTAAGCGGGCCTTTCATTGATGAAGGGCTTCTTGCGTGATCTGTGTGACTTCAAACCAGCTTCAACAAGTCGGTTTCCAACTGTCCTTGCCGAACAAGTCACATTTCTCGACAGTGCCCACTCATTTTTAAGGTCCCTGAAGGTCTGACGACGATTCCTGACACAGGAACGGATGAGTGCACGGTCATCTCGTGGGGTAGAAAGACGTTTGGTATTTGGTAGTGCCATGTTCAGCTTGTTTTTTTTTGTCTCTCACTCACACCAATTTCCAGCAGTGCCAAGATGGCTGCCTTTGTGGCTTCACATAACTCTTTTGTTTTAGGCATTATGTGAGAGCTGACAACTTCTGAGTTGTGCTACGGCTTGAATGTAAGCAGGAAACCACTCTAAGCCTTTGCATGTGCAGTGCTGCTTGTGACATGAAATGGCCTCTTATATACCCTGGGAATCAATTAAGCTTAAGAATGTCAAATAGGACATAAAGTATTATGTGACCAGCTGCATTTTCTGTTGTGTTCATTGTATTATACGTTTAGTGGTACCAGATATTAGAATGAACAAGAAATTGAAGAAAACAAGGGTGGTCTAATAATTTTTTCCATGACTGTATGTGTGTGTGTATATATATATATATATATATATATATATATATATATATATATAATGTATTTTACCAAGATCTGGGTGACAGTGGGAACCAGGCTGGCCAGCGCTCCCTGAGGAGCCTTTAGGACCTCGGCACAAAAACGTACAGCCCGCCTCAGAATCCTCCTTAACACCAACCTGACACACAGACAGACAAACACAATGATGAGTTGTTCACTTCAAACACTCATATATTTGATTGGACATCCACTCTCCTCTGACAGCTGATTGATCGATGACTCACTCAGCTCCTGACATGCCTGGATGAACTCCGTCGGCGATGCAGACTGTCAGTGTGCGGATGTGGTCAGCCACCACTCGGTATGCCATATCCACCTTTTCTTCGTCCGCTGTGCCAATGCGGCCGCCGTATGGCCCAACACCAGACCTCTGAGCATGACAATTACACTTCACTACATCTGGTACAGATGTAGTGAAGTGTAATTGACACACACCACATTTCTAGCATACTAGTAACATAAACCCAAAACTGATGATAATATGCCCCCTTTCACTAAATCCTCTGATAACCCCAGTAAATTCTGGAAAATAGTCAAACTAATATTAGCACTCTTCTGCCTGCTTATGTTGTACATGGCCTGCAAAATTTGCACTGCTATAATGTTGGTAACAGTTGTACCTCTGCCTCTCTATGAAGGTGGGAGCGAATATGAACTAAATAATTATTATCCAATTTCAAAACTGTCTTGTCTTGTAAAAATAATTGAGTAACTTGTTAATGCACAGTTAAAATAATTTTGTGTAACATGTTTGTTACTGACTATTTCAGACTGGCTTCAGCGTAGAACTATTTCTGCTACTTCGTTAGTTATAAACAGTATAGTCTCAGCATAAGGTAACAAACACTGTGCTTTTGTTCGTTTAAAAACCCTTTCTTCTGTGAGTTTTAACAATGGTAGCTACCTGTTTCTTTATATTACCTTTCTGATAGGTCGCATTGTGTCAAGATAATAACAAGGTAATATTCAGTCCTCTTTTCTGCAAATTACAAAGGGAGTTCCCAAAGTTTCTGTCTTATTCACTATTTATATACAACAATATTAACTCTTCTTTTTACAAATGTAATGGTGGAGGTATGTGCCAGGTGGAGGTGTGTACCTGGTGAATGGCATCCAGCAGTGGGATGAACAGGTCAGTGTCATAGTTTGATCTTCTGCCCTGAAGAACGCTCACCAGTCTCTCCAGTCCCATCCCAGTATCCACACTGAACTGAGGCAGCAGCCGCAGACTTTGGTCCACTTCCCTGAGACACAGACACACACAGACACACACACAACGCACACAGACACACAACACACACACACAAAATACTGGGAGATGACCAGTACGTCCAGCAGCTAATCACATTTGAAAACAGGAGTCAACCAAAGTGCTTTGCAGAAATAAAAAAATAAAAAAGAAGTAAAATACAGTTAAATAATTAAACCAAACTAAACAAATGGATGGGTCTATTCTATAAATGTACATACTGAGCTGTTATCTAAAGTGGTGATGGATCTTTAGTGTGGTCATAGAAAAAATCCCCAGTGGTCGAACCTAAGGATGTCCCATGAAGAAACAGTTTCTGGGACAATTCTGGGACAGTCGAAAGAATGTTGAAGCAAATTTTGAAACAGGCCTTATTTGGACAAACTGACCACATGATATTCATTTCCCTCCCCATGCATAAACCAACCAGGTCATCAAATACGATGTATCACCTGTTGGTGCAATTGTATTCTACTACTACTAATACTTATACTGTCCTAAATCCACATTAGTCACCTGATTAGTGAAAACCCTGCAGTCAAAAAAGCTGTGGCTGAACGATTCCAGCAGTAAAGCAAGTAAGCCCCCGGAAGAAAGACACAGTGACAGCTAAAACAGTAAAATGTGAGTGTGATGCCTTGCTTAGCTACATAAAATATGGCCCACAAGTTGTTATTAATATTATATGTACACACGTGGACAAAATTGTTGGTACCCTTTGTTTAATTAAAGAAAAAACTCAGAAATAACTTCAATCTGTAAAAAGTAATAATAAATAAAAATTCTAAGAAATTTAACCAATGAAGGTCAGGCATTGCTTTTCAACCATGCTTCAAGAGAATTATTTGAAAAAATAAACTCATGAAACAGGCCTGGGCAAAAATGATGGTACCCCTAGAAAAGATTGAAAATAATGTGACCAAAGGGACATGTTAATTCAAGGTGTGTCCACTAATTAGCATCACATGTCTCTACAAGCAGTAATCAGTCAGTGGGCCTATATATTGGACTACAGGTAGTCACTGTGCTGTTTGGTGACATGGTGTGTATGACACTCAACATGGACCAGAGGAAGCAAAGGAAAGAGTTGTCTCAGGACATTAGAAAGAAAATTATCAACAAGCATCTTAAAGGTAAAGGCTATAAGACCATCTCCAAGCAGCTTGATGTTCCTGTAACAACAGTTGCACATATTATTAAGAAATTTAAGATCCATGGAACTGTAGCCAACCTCCCTGGACGTGGCCGCAGGAGGAAAATTGATGACAAATCAAGAAGGAAGAAGAAGGAGAAGGATAATACGAATGGTAACAAAAGAGCCCAGAAAAACTTCTAAAGAGGTTAAAGGTGAACTTCAAGCTCAAGGAACATCAGTGTCAGATCGCACCATCCGTCGTTGTTTGAGCCAAAATGGAATGGGAGACGACCGAGGAGGACACCATTGTTGAAAACAAGTCATAAAAAAGCTAATTTGCCAAACTACATGTTGACAAGCCACACAGGTTCTGGGAGAATGTCCTATGGACAGATGAGACAAAAATGGAACTTTTTGGCAAGGCACATCAGCTCTATGTTCACAGACGAAAAAATGAAGCATATAAAGAAAAGAACACTGTCCCTACTGTGAAACACGGAGGAGGCTCTATGATGTTCTGGGGCTGCTTTGCTGCATTTGGCACAGGGTGTCTTGAATCTGTGCAGGGTACAATGAAGTCTCAAGACTATCAAGGGATTCTAGAGAGAAATGTGCAGTGTCAGAAAGCTTGGTCTCAGTCGCAGGTCATGGGTCTTGCAACAGGACAACGACCCAAAACACACAGCTAAAAACACCCAAGAATGGCTAAGAGGAAAACACTGGACAATTCTAAAGTGGCCTTCTATGAGCCCTGACCTTAATCCTATTGAGCATCTTTGGAAGGAGCTGAAAAATGCCGTCTGGAAAAGGCACCCTTCAAACCTGAGACAACTGGAGCAGTTTGCCAGGAGGAGTGGGCCAAAATACCTACTGAGAGGTGCAATAGTCTCATTGACAGTTACAGGAATCGTTTGATTGCAGTGATTGCCTCAAAAGGTTGTGCAACAAAATATTAAAATGAATTAATTTATAGGGTACCATCATTTTTGTCCAGGCCTGTTTCATGAGTTTATTTTTTAAAATAATTCTCTTGAAGCATCGTTGAAAAGCAATGCCTGACTTTCATTGGTTAAATTTCTTTAGGTTGTCTATACCTCAGTTTTGACCAGTAGGTGAAGTTGGTTGTTTAGCTGTACTTCCAGCACCTTTGAAATATCTCAAAAAAACAGATGTTTCTTTATCCGCTAAGAATTTGGAAATTGTCATCCAAACTTTCATTACATCCTGCTCACATTTCTGTAACTCGCTGTGTTTCTATTTCAATAAAACAGATCCAAACTTCAACTGATTCAAAATGCTGCAGCAAGAAAACTCACTAGAACTGTTCTCTGAGATTAGTTATTCTTTTGTTTTACTATGTTCTAGTAATTCATACTTTATACTGGTATCATTTCTACTTTTGTCACCTGTTTTTGAAAACTGCAATATAAATAAAGTTATATTTTCGTTACCTGTTGTACTGCATGAAGACCAGGTTCCAGATCTCCACTACATCAGGACTGTTGGCATTGACGAGTGCCGCTGCATCTCGCCCCCCAATGTGGTCATAGTGGATCTCTGTGCAAGGGCCGCAGGGGCCCGAGTCCCCCATCTCCCAGAAGTTCTCCTTCAGGCCAAATGGGAGGAGGCGACCAGTAGGAACCCTGAGGAGGAGTGACATCACCACTGACTTATGATTATTTCATTACTTACTCACTCCCAACCCTAACCCTCCAGGATCTCAGTGTTTTATATTAAAATTGCAGTAATTGGTAAAAAATTACAAGCAAAGGAAAATCTTTTTTTTTTTTTTTTTTTTAACTCAAATGAAGAGTCTCATGTAATCACTTCATTGGATAAAAAGCATACTGCACATCACACACAACACACAACTGTATTTCAGTGCTAATGCTGTTCTTGAGTTCTATTTATAACCCTTTATTAAATTATAATATTTCAGCTCAACATTAGTACCAAATCAGTCAATAATACCATTAAAAAAAACCATTAACACAAAAATATAGTTTCATTTCCAATGTGTGAGGTAGATTATGTCAGCCCTGTTTTCTTCTGACTAACTGAAACCTCATTTGGGAACATTTGGGAATTGTTCTGCTTGGTCTATGGCATCATTTTTGTTGGTGAGATTTGGCCATTTTCCACCTGAATCCTTGATGAATGCTGCGATGATCAGTTAGCATCACAAGAAGTGTGTCTGTTGATTTGGACATTTTATACAGAAAAGTTACAGACATTTAGCAAAATTTAAGCTCTTGCAACATTTCTTGAATTTGCAGTAATTATTGCGATTGCAAAATCACAATTTCCTTGAGGAAGTGTAAAATGATTATGTAGATGATGCATAAAATAAAAGTAATAAAAGTAACTAATCAATATTATGTGTGTAAAAGTGCAGCTGATTCAGTCCATCAGTGCAGTTTGTTATCAAACTACACAATGTTTGACTAAAAGATTCTCGCAGCTTAAATTTAATCACTTCAGCCTCAGATCGCTGCAGAGAAACACGTTTGCTGGTCTGAAGTCAGTGTGAGGTCTGTGTTTATAAATACCAGTTTATGTAGGAAATGGCATCTGCATGTGAACACATCGTTTATGCATCAAGCCCTGCTGTCTGGTTCCTCATCACACGTACCCAATGTCCAACCAGATCTGTCGAGTCTCCTCGTCAGCTGATAACCCTGATGCAGCGTCTCCAGCAAAGTACGACACGTACAGTCTGTCAACAGGTATCCCATAATGCTCTGTGAGTAGAGTCCATGCCATCAAACATGCCTCTTCCTGCTCAGACACAGACAGAAGGTATATTATATGTTGTCAAAATCGGACAGTCCTCCTTCTGTACTGACTTCCTCTGGGGTAAACCAAAGCTGCTTACTTATTGTAAAATTAAAATGTAAAAACTATTTCACCCAAGAAATGTTTATTATAAATTATTAAAGAAAAGAAGGTCCATGTGTGCTCAAATTAGGCAAGTTAATTTATACAACACGTTGAGTTAATTTCAAGTGCTTCACGTAAAACATCAAAGACATCAAGACAAAATATAAAAGAAACATATAAAAATAAAAATACATTTAAATACAATTAACAATAAATCAATAGATAGAAAATAAACAGAAAATAGAAACAAGCAAAAATAGAATAAGAGATCAAACGGGACAAAAAAAAGTTATTGTGAGATATTATTCAAAAGATCTTTTTAATTAATCAAAAGGCAGATTTGCAGGGTGCCTAGCTGAGCAACCGTTTCAGCAGCTGGACTAATGTCATCTACAGTGAACATGCACACCACACATAAAAGCAGTCAAGGCTGCAGAAATTGTGATTAATTGGTAATTGTTAGATGTGTCCATGTCTGGTGTAAGTATGTCCTCTAATGAAGCTGGAAGTCGATTGTCCAGCTGTAGATTGGACATCTGGAATTACTGTTATTTAATTCATCCTTCATGTAACTTGGTGTTTACCTGATATTATTTTCATAAACTGTTAATCAATAACTGATTGTTAACATAGCCAACTACCAATTAAAAAATGCCTAAAATTAGTATTCCTATAAGAAGTGGATAATTATCAGAATCAGAATCTTTATTGTCATTGTATTTATTATTTTTGGATTATTGTTTTTTGCTGTGGTTTGGGTTCCTTTACATCAATTAATGAGCACTGTAGCTGGAAGCTGTTGTGTTGTAAACATGGATGTTTGGGATAATAAAATTCATTAATTCATTCCTCCTCACCTTGAAGTAGTCTCCAAATGACCAGTTTCCCAGCATCTCGAAGAACGTGTGGTGGTAAACATCTCGGCCAACATCCTCCAGGTCGTTGTGTTTGCCACCGGCTCGGACACATTTCTGACTGTTGACGACCCGAGTGTATGCAGCCATCTCACTGCGAGGGTCCACAGTGCCCAAGAAGATTGGCTTAAACTGACATAACAGACATGTAAACTGTCAGTCATATGACAAGAGACGGCTCAGATCTTTGTCTGGAGGTTCAAGTAAATTTCCCCTTTGTGGGATTAATAAAGTATCTTATCTTATCTTAAGAACGCTCCAACATCTTCAGCACTTATTCACAACATCTGTGTTTGTGTAATGTCTAATTTTTCCACAACAAAGCTGGTCACTGCTCCACAACTACACCTACAGAGTGCTTTCATCCATCCATCCTCAGCATTAACCAGTAATTTAAAGATTGCCCTAACCCTAAACTGAACAATTGTTGATCAGGTTTCTGAAGCTAAAGATTTAAATCAAGTGACAAACATGTAAAACTGAGGAGCAGTTCACTGCTCTATGCCTCATGACATGACATGTTTATCTGATCAGAGATCAATATGCTCAGAAACTCAGCATGTACTCAAAGATGAGATGGTCAGTGCTTTCATTAAGATTAGTGCTATTTCCTTGTAATAATGTTTGTTGTGTGTTTGTATGAAGACACTGCTCAGGCTGTAAATAGTTACTAACATTATTAAATAAAGACTGATGTCTCTACAGGTTGACTGTCTGTCTGGGAGGAAGGAAGTCGATCTCTGCAAACGATCATTAGACATACAGGAGTTATAAAACAGCAGTTTAGTCCTTTAAGCACAAGTCCAACTATTTTTGGTTTTGTTTTGGTAACCTTTGTAATTAAGCCTCTTCTTAAAAAGCCTACTCTTGATTCAGGTGTTTTAGTCAACAATAGACTAGGGATGGGTATTGATACCAATGTAATTGACGGATTAGAGATTTGTGCTACATTAACATTGTCTTCTGAAATGAATCCACTAGTAATTCCCTGTCGGCTGCTCTGCTGCCTGCCTGCAAAATGTGAAAAGCAAGGCGGCAACGTGTAATGACTACAAAGCCGACATGCTTTGGAAAACTGAAATATCACATGGTCATGAGTATTCAGACCCTTTGCTGTGACACCCACATTTAACTCACATGCTGTCCATTTCTTCTGATCCTCCTTGAGATGGTACTACAGCTGTGTTTAATTAAACTGATTGGACTTGATTAGGAAAGGCACACACCTGTCTATATAAGACCTTACAGCTCACAGTGCACGTCAGAGCAAATGAGAATCATGAGGTCAAAGGAACTGCCCAAGGAGCTCAGAGACAGCATTGTGGCAAGGCACAGATCTGGACAAGGTTACTACAAAAAAATCTGCAGCACTCAAGGTTCCCAAGAACACAGTGGCCTCCATAATCCTTAAATGGAAGAAGTTTGGGACGACCAGAACTCTTCCCAGACCTGGCCGTCCAGCCAAACTGAGCAATCGTGGGAGAAGAGCCTAAAAAGAGATAGAGATGAAGAACCCAAAGATCACTGTGGCTATGGGGGTGTTTTTCAGATGCAGGGTCAGGACGACTGGTTGCAATTGAAGAAAAGATAAATTCGGCCAAGTACAGAGAGATCCTGGAAGAAAACCTCTTCCAGTGCTCAGGACCTCAGACTGGGCCGAAGGTTCACCTTCCAACAAGACAATGACCCTAAGCACACAGCTAAAATACAAAGGAGTGGCTTCAGAACAACTCTGTGACCATTCTTGACTGGCCCAGCCAGAGCCCTGACCTAAACCCAATTGAGCATCTCTGGAGAGACCTGAAAATGGCTGTCCACCAATGTTCACCATCCAACATGACGGAACTGGAGAGGATCTACAAGGAAGAATGGCAGAGGATCCCCAAATCCAGGTGTGAAAAACTTGATGCATCATTCCCAAGAAAACTCATGGCTGTACTACTCAAAAGGGAGCTTCTACTCAATACTGAGCAAAGGGTCTGAATACTTATGACCATGTGATATTTCAGTTTTTCTTTTTTAATAAATTTGCAAAGATTTCTATACGTTTCTATCAAGATTGGATGCTGAGTGTACATTAATGAGAAATGAACTTTTTTTTTTTTTGCAAAGAAACGGAGTGAAAAATTTAAAGGCGTCTGAATACTTTCCATACACACTGTATTTGATCTGTGCTGATGTGATAAAGTAGAGCTTTGTATTTGATTTAGAGAGGGCTCGTGTTGAAGATGTTTAACCTTTATTGGCATCTGTCTTGAGTTTAATAAATATGACAGTCAACTTGAAATTATTACAGTTGTGTATTTGTTTTCAGGATGGGATGGTTGCTGTTCTCTAACTACCTTTTGTGACCTTATACTTGCCCCAAGTTGCCTTTTGGGATACACATGCATACGTTTGATCATACGTCTGGAGAGATGAGTTTTAAGAACAAGAGTGCAGAGTTGTGGTAACAGAGGAATAAAGCTGATGAGCCATACAATGAAGTTATGGGAAAGAGTATTTTAAGCTAGACTAAAGGCAGAAGTGAGCAGCAGTATAGTTTCATGCCAAAAAAAAAAGAGTACTACAGAAGCAGTATTTGCTTTAAGGATGTTGATAGAGAAGGTCAGAGGGAACTGCACTGTGTCTTTGTAGATCTGGATGAGGATGTATGAGGGCTGTAAGACGGTGAGGTGTGCTGTAGGTGTGACAGAGGAGTTCAAGGTGGAGGTGGGACTACATCAGTGATCAGCTCTGGGCCCCTTCTTGTTCATTATGGTGATGGACAGGCTGACAGACGAGGTTAGACAGGAATCTCCATGGACTATGATGTTTGCAGGTGACATTGTGATCTGTAGTGAGAGCAGTGAACAGGTGGAGGAGAAGCTAGAGAGGTGGAGGTTTGTCCTGGAAAGGAGAGGAATGAAGGTTAGCCGCAGCAAGACGGAGTACATGTGTGAATGAGAGGGACCTGAGTGGAAGAGTGAGGTTACAGGAAGAAGAGATAAAGAAGGTGGAGGAGTTTAAGTATTTAGGATCAACAGTCCAGAGCAATGGAGAGTGAGGAAAAGAGGTGAAGAAGTGTGTGCAGGCAGGTTGGAACAGGTGGAGAAAAGTGTCAGGTGTGATGTGTGATAGAAGAGTTTCAGCTAAAATGAAAGGAAAGGTGAACAAACCTGAGACCAGTGATGTTGTTTGGTCTAGAGACAGTAACACTGAGAAAAAGACAGGAGGCAGAGCTGGAGGTAGCAGAGATGAAGATGCTGAGAGAAGGACTTTGATGTAAGCAGGTCATATGTAACTTCCACCAGTGTCTCAGTCTGTGATGTTTTATAAATCCTGACGCTAACAGCAGATTAACAGTCCCGCAGGTGTAGTAGACCAGACCGGACCGGGAGACTGGCTGTGACTGACCTGGTTCATGCCAGCGTTGACGAACAGCAGGCTCGCGTCTCCGCGGGGCCGGACCGGGCCGGATGGGACCAGCAGATGTCCGTGTTTCTGCTGGAAATAGTCCAGGAAGCGGCTGCGGACCCGCGCGGCGGGCAGCGGCGGAGGGAGGCCGCTGGAAGAACGCTTTGAGCCAACAGAGAGCCCCCTGAGCGGCCGGAGCCTCCGGAGAAGCAGCCGAAACATCTGCAACTGAGAACCGGGTCAAACACAGAGTTGAAGCCGACCCATGGTGACCCTTCCAGGCTGTAACGATGCGCAAACGCACTGTAGACAGTCTTCTTCTTTTCCCTATTTGATGGTGAATGTGCATTACCGCCCCCTGTTGTGTGGGAGTGTGAACAACAGTTATCTGCCTCCTCAAACAACAACAAGACAACAAAAACAACAACACAAATAATCATTATAGAGTTATTATTATTATTATTATTATTATTATTATAAAACAACCTATACTACACTAAACTCTTGGTCTTGGTCAGCCCAGTTTCTCTCTAACTCCAACCCTAACAGAGAACACATCATCAGACTGTTCCTCACTTCAAGCTTCCTGATTTCTCTCGTTAGTGTTTCTGCAGATAAACTCCCTGCTGAACTGATCCTCTGTGTGACAGAGCTCACTGTTTGTGTTTTATGTCTGATGCTCGTCTATATTCTATTCATTTATTGGTTTGTTTAAAACAGGGACAGTGTAATCAATGTAGGACAGAGCAGTGTGTATGCATTCAGAGAGGCATTATCACACCTTAATGACAACATAAATGTCTGTTTTTCAACCATGTTAGTCAACATTAGTTTTAAACAGCTTTCCACTCTTTTGCTGCTGCAATTAAAAAAGTGGAATGAGCAATGTTTTATAGAACACAGCTGATTGATGATCCATTCATCTAGTTTAAGGGGTGGGGGAGCTAAACCATGCAGTGTCTTAAAAAGTACAACAAACATTGGTCATAAAGAGATCATATTCAAAGCTCAACAAATTGTATTTTTTGATAATATTGCAATAGTAGTATGAGTTCATTTTTAAGGGCGTGTTGAAACAGTTTACAAAGTGGTTGTGTTGCTGTTGTGCAATCCTGCAGACAGATGCGAGGACATGTACATCATAGATCTGTCTGGATATCTGGATCGTAACACTTACAGACTTCATGTTGAGACCCAATGTTGAAGCAAGTCTGTTAATTTGTTCAGAGCATAACTATCTGTGCACAGTGTTCAATAGCAATAAAGGATCAAGCTCACTGGATGTCAGCACCAGCCTTTAACTGTGCATATTATTTATGAAGGGAACATGGAAGGACTTTGTCAGAATCAGTCTACAGTACCAATAAAGTGACAAGGTGCTTAAAGATTAAGGTGCCGGAGGGTAGGATGAGGTAGATTGTTGGTTGTTGTGGGGTTGGTGGTTTTATGAGGTTGTGTGTGTGTGTGTGTGTGTGTGTGTGTGTGTGTCCGTGGCTGTTTAGAGTCCTAATGGCCCAGGGGAAGAAGCTGTTAATCAGTTTGCTGGTGTGGGACTTTATTGACCTGAGGCGTCTTCCAGAGGGCAGCAGGTCAAACAGGTGGTGGGCAGGGTGTGAGGGGTCATTGATGATGGCTTTGGATCTCCTGAGGCAGCAGGATAGGGAGATCTCTTCCAGGGTGGGCAGAGGGCAACCAATGATCTTTTGGGCAGTGTTTATGACCCTCTGCACCACCTTCCTGTCTTCCGCTTTGCATCCAGCGTACCACACTCCCAGGCAGTATGTCAGGACGCTCTCCACAGAGGAGTGGTAGAAGGCCAGCAGCAGCTTTGTGTCCAGATGATTCTTCCTGAGGACGCGCAGGAAGTGTAGCCGCTGCTGAGCCTTCTTAACCAGGGCCCTGATGTTAAAGGACCAGGAGTGGTCAGCGGAGATGTGGGTGCCCAGAAACCTGAAGGTCCATGATGATTTCTTTTGTCTTCTGAACATTCAGGGTCAGGTTATTTTCTCAACACCAGAGTGACAGTCTCTCTACCTCAGCTCTGTACGCTGTCTCATCATTGTCATAGATGTGTCCGACCACAGTGGTGTTGTCTGCATATTTTATAATATGGTTGGTAGTGTGGGTCGGAGAGCAGTCATATGTGTACAGAGCGTACAGGAGAGGGCTCAGGACGCAGCCTTGAGGAGATCCGGTGCTGAGTGTAATGAGAAGGAGTGGTGGTGGCCGAGTCTGACAGACTGTGGGCAGCTCGACAGAAAGTTTTTGATCCACCTGCAGATGGGGGAGGGTATTTGTAGCTGTGGGAGTTTATTTAAGAGAGACAGCGAGAGAGAGACAGAGAGAGAGACAGAGACAGAGAGTGTGTGAGTCCCCCAGCAATCTGGTCCTATGGCAGCATAACTAAGGGATGACCTGAGCCAGCCCTAACTATAAGCTTTATCAAAAAGGAAAGTCTTAAGTCTACTCTTAAAGGTGTTGACCGTGTCTGCCTCCCGAACACAGAGTGGTAGTTTATTCCACAGAAGAGGAGCTTGATAGCTGAAAGCTCTGGCTCCCAATCTACTTTTAGACACTATAGGAACCACAAGGAACCCACCATCCTGGGAGCGCAATGTTCTAGTGGGGTGGTAAGGTACTATGAGCTCTTTTAAATATGATGGTGCCTGACCATGAAGAGCTTTATATGTTAGGAGAAGAATTTTAAATTCTATTCTAGATTTAACAGGTAGCCAGTGCAAGGAAGCCAAAATGGGAGAGATGTGATCTCTGATCTTGGTTCCTGTCAGAACACGTGCAGCAGCGTTCTGAATCAGCTGCAAACTCTTAAGAGACTTATTAGAGCAGCCTGATAGCAAAGAGTTACAATAGTCCAGCCTGGAAGTTTCTGCATTCGCTTGAGAAATGATGCATCTGATATTGGCAATGTTACGTAGGTGGAAGAATGCAGTCCTCTAAATTAGTTTTATATAGTCATTAAAGGACAAATCCTGATCAAAGACAACTCCAAGATTCTTTATGGTGGAGCTGGAGGCCAGGGTGATCCCATCTAAGGCAACTAAAACTCTGGAAAGAGAGTATCTGAGGTGTTTGGGTCCAATTATGAGAACATCAGTTTTATCTGAATTTAGCATCAGAAAATTGTGGGTCATCCATTTTTTAAAATCCTTAATGCATGCTTGAAGTTTAGTTAAGTAATTGGTTTCATCAGGCTTGATCGATAAATATAATTGGGTGTCGTCGGCATAACAGTGAAAGTTAATGGAGTGTTTCCTAATAATGTTTCCTAGATGAAGCATATATAAACTGACAAATAATTGTATGAAGTATTATTATTATTTTTAAATTATTTGTAAACAGCTTTTAACAAAACCTTTCAACAAGTAAACTTCAAACAACCTTCATATTTTTTGCCAAAAAATTAACTTTGTCCACATTGTCAGCAGTGAGTGCAGATCTGCTGGCATCACAGTGTCCTCAGCGGTTGAAAATACCCTCTCACTAGGGACAGAGGTAGCGGGTATGGCAAGATAGCGCCTTGCTAACTTTGCAGTTAGGGGATATATGGCCTCATTGGCCTTCCACCATGGGTCAGAGTCTACTGAAATAATAATATGAAATGCAATATTTAACCAGGAAGCCAAAGTGTTCCCAAGCAGGAGACTTTAGCGACAGCAGAGGGTCTTCAAAAAAAAAAAAAAACTTTCGGACCATGAACTCACCTGTGCACAGCCCTGTACCGGACCAAATGTCACGTACCAAAACGGTTCAATACAAATACATGTATTGTTACACACCTATAAAATACATACATTAATTGATAACATAGGTGCAAAAATGGCTTTATAATAATGTCAATATCACTCTTATTTAGGAATTTTGCACTTTTTTTGTAAATCTAGGGCCTTATAGAACATCAATAATTATGCAGTACAAACTTGTAATGGTATAATATAATATAATATTATATTATATTATGTAATATAATATAATATAATATAATATAATATAATGAATTTCACTATCTGAGGAATCCAACCAAGTAATTTGTTCTTTTTTGTTGCTGTCTCTACAGAAAGACATTAAACTAGAATCGATTAATCTTCTGTTATCATACCAAATGTGTCGTAAAGTCTAAAATAAAATCCTAAATAAATGTTAGTAACAACTTTCTGTTCACATGCTCATTTCTGTTGTATTTTTGTTTGCTTGTAGTTTTGTTTGCAGATTTTAATATTTCCCGAGTCTCGAATGGACTATGAACGCCTCAGCAGCGGTGAGTGTTCGCGCGCTGATCAGCTCTGATTAAACTCACCTGTCGGTGTAACGGCGGTGGCTCGTGCTGTTGTTTCGGACTGTGTAACTGGAACGAGTTTACCGTGAATTTTCCTCTTATTTTACCGGCGGCGGGATGCAGAAAGGCCTGAAGAAGTACTTCGTCAACATGGACGAGTACCTGTCCAGCCTGGGCCTGTACCGTAAGATGGTGGCCCGGGACGCGTCCAGCCTGTTCAGGGCCGTGTCCGAGCAGGTGAGTTGGGGCTAACACCCGAGCTAACACCGGGGTAGAGCCCGTGGACGACAGAGGTCAGAGTTTGGGTCAGAGGTCAGACATGGGACGAGAGAGTGGGGGTCAGAGTTCAGCAGTTAAACTTAATTAAATCAAGTTTATTTTCCACTAAATTCAGTTTCATGAAGGAGGTTTAAATAAGTCCGACATCAGTTGCCATGGTAACTCTTCCCTATCAAACGCTATAGTTGTGACTTAAGTGAAGGATCAGAAAAGTAGAAATCATTAAGCTTAACTTAATAAAAGCTACAGCGCTGCAACAATCAATCAATTAGTTGATCAAGAGAAAATGAATCTGCAACTATTTTAATCATCAAATATTGTTTTAATTCACTTTTTTGAACATAAATTGTGAATCATCTCAGGATGATGCCAGGCTGTGTGTCATTTATGATAATATATGAACAAACAGATGAAGGTGTCTTCTCTCTGAGTTATAAAGGTTTTAACACTGAACAGTTTCCACATGTTTTTCAGGTAGTTCATGTTCCTTGTCTAACAGTACAACAGCCTCTCTCCTCCTCATAATTGATTTAGATTTTAATTATTTTATATATATATATATATATGTGTATATATATGTATATATGTGTGTGTATATGTAAATTTATTTAGATGTATACATATAGATATTTAGATGTATTGGGTTGTGGGTGTATGTGTATATAATAAAGAGAGAGACATGTATATCTAGAGGTGTGTGTGTGTGTGTGTGTGTGTGTGTCCGTCCACGTGTGCATGTGTGTAGCTGTATTACACTCAGAACTACCATCAGAAGATCCGTCAAGAATGTGCTGACTTCATGAGAGCCAACACCTGCATCTTTGAACCAGTGAGTTAATAACGTATTAACTCATCAACATACTAACTCAATAACATAACAGAGGAATTAAACTAACTTAAAAATATACTAACACATTAGCATACTTAACTCAGTAACATAAGATAGTAATTAAACTACTAACTCATTGACATGCTTAACTCATTAACATAATAGTAATTAAACTAACTTAAAAATATACTAACTCATTAACACACTGAGTCGTTAACGCACCGACTCAACGCACTGACTTGTTTGCGTACTGCCTTATTACCATACTTGCACGAAACACACACTCGTGAAAACACAAGTTTTAATTCATTAATGCACTGACTCGTTAACACACTTCATATGTTTATTAATATATTAAGATCGATCTCCTCAGATGACCACGGAGGCTGACTGAAAGCTCTCAGCATCTGTTTTCTTTCAGTTTGTTGAAGGTTCATTTGAGAAATATCTGGAGCGTCTGGAGGATCCAAAGGTGAGCTCCTGTGACTTTTGACACTGCAGGCAGCTGTTTTACCTGTGAACAGGTGTAACTGTGACTGTGTGTTCTCAGGAGACAGTGGGTCAGGTGGAGATCAAGGCTCTGTCTCAGCTGTACAGGTAAGAAACACTTCTGTTTCTGATTTGGTTTTTGATTGATTCTTTATTTTGCTCTAAGATTCCAGCTTCTTAAATGTGAATATTTTCTGGGGTTTTTTTGTCCTATACACACACTACCGGTCAAAACTTTTAAGAGACTACAATTTTTCCAGTTTTTTACTGAAAATTATTGAGTTTATTGTGTCATTGCACTCTGAAACTCGTTTCATTCTTTCTACAATAAATCAAATATTCTGCAGAAAGTTCTTCCAAAGTCTGTTGCAGAAGTTCCCATAAATGTGCGGCTTTCACTCTTCTGTCCGATTCATCCCAAACCAGCTCGATGGGTTTAAGTCTGCAGACTGTGCTGGCAATCTTGTTCTTTTTTTCCTGAGGTAGTTCTGGCATAGCGTGGACTTGTGTTTTGGGTCATTATCTTGCTGAAGTATGAACCTCTGACCTATGAGCTAGGCTCATACCAAGAGAGTATTGCATGGTACTGCAGAATGCTGTGGTAGCTGTTTCAGTTCAGGACGCTGCTCACTCTGTACAAGTCACCGACCCTGGATCCAGCAAAACTGCCCCAGACCATTACACCTGCCCCTCCATGTTTGACAGATGATGCCACATGCTGTGGAACCATCCTCTCGCCTACTCAACGGTGTACAAATATCCTGCGTGATGAACCGAAGATTTGAAATTCATCAGTCCATAATACCTTCTTCCAGTCTTCAGTAGTCCGATGGCAGTGTTTCATGGCCCAGGAGAGCCTCTTTGTCTTATTGTGACATCTTACAACGGCTTTCTTGCTGCAACTCGTCCTCTCAAACCTGCAGCTCGAAGTCTTCTCTTCACAGTTGAAACTGAGACTTGCTTACTACGACCACTATTAAGCTGTGCTAGAAGCTGTTGTCCTGTGAGCTGTCTATCACGCAAGCTGTTAAACTTGTCCTCTGATTCAGCTGTGGCTTTGGGTTTGCCAGACCACTTCCTGTTAGTTTCCTCTAGTTTCTGAGGGCTTTTAAATGCTGCAAAAACTGTACTCGCTGTACTGTGTATGTATGAGAGAGCAGCAGTCCCTTACTGTTCAGACATGAGAGGAACCAGTTTGATCACATGATGACACTCAAACAGAAAGGAGGCGATTTCACTAAATGTTCAACTGTTGTTTAACACTGCAGGCGTTGCTTCCTGATCTACCGTTATCCAGGGAAACCAGCCACCGTGATCTCAGAGGAAGACTTTATTAACAAGGTGAAGAACATGTTCAGATAAACATGTGACTCAAATTAACCAACAGCTGCACAAACAAACATATCTACACACATTTATGAATAACAGACCAGGCTCTAATGAAACTGTTGCTCATGCCTTTTAGTAAAGATTTTTTCAAAACAAACATGTTATGAAGTACTTCATATTGAAAACATTTTGTGCAAAGCATCATCACACAAAAACATTAAATTAACAATTGAACAACAATTAATAATGTGGCATACATTTGTTATTAATGCACAAACTGGAACTAAACAGATGTTTACATCTGTAAACTGTAACAAAAATAAAGCTGAAGTGAAATAGTTAATAGTAGTTTTGTCAGCTGCCTTTTCATCAAAAACATAAAAAAAATACAATTTTCTTTTTTTTTTTTTTTTTTTTGTTCTGTCTCCTGGAAATCTAAACCTACCTTTATTGACTTATTGGAGGTGTCTAAGTCCTGAGTAATGACTGCAGGTTAACAAACAAGGGAACCTCAAACAAGTCCTTGTTGTGGTGCAGCAGGTCATGTGATATCGAGGGCTCTGATTGGTCAGCAATGTCAGTCTCCTTTGTTGCCTAGGTGATGCTGTGTTGCTCCATCAACGGTCACTATGACATTGTCTACCCAAGGAGTTACCCCGCCTCCGCTGCCCTCTGTCAGTGTAAGTACAGATCAGTGATCGATTATCAGTGATCAATCAATCTTTAGTGATTGACAGAAACATAGTTTTTGAATATTCAACACTTTTCTATCTGGATTTGTGAAATAAAAAAAAAATACTTAGGGCAGAATATAAAGGTGTGTGTGTGTGTGTGTGTGTGAGACGCTCTTTCATCATGAAGAATTTTGTTTTTATTTAATTTTCCCCTCAATCCTCATAACTACATATGAGGAATGATTGATAGATGGATCATGCTTTACACACACAATACTTGTGTTTGCTGTACGTTCAGTGATAATTGAACAAACTGTAAATCTTCATTTTAAGCTAATTTTTTTTAAAGCTTCATTTAAAGCCTGTGAATATTCTCATTCATCCAGGTCATAGTTATCTCAAGTAGATTAAATCGATCGCAACTGGACTTGGTTATTTGTCTTTGAAGACGTTTCACCTCTCATCCAAGAGGCGTCATCAGTTCATGCTAGCTTGACTAGGCTGGGACTAGTCCAACTAGCTGGTGTAGAAACCCAGGTATTTAACCTCTGTGGAGGCAGTCACATGGCCAGTGATGTCATTGGCTCATTAACACTCCATGTGCCCAACGACAGTCGTTTAGTGACAGTCACCCCAACAACTTAATTTTATTAAATTTATTTTAATAGCTATTCACATTTTTCAGATAACTTAAAGGTAATTTCTGCTGGAACTGAATGCGTGTAATGTACTTCTGTCGTGTGTGTGTGTGTGTGTGTGCGCAGCTTTTGTGTATGAGCTGCTCTATACGCAGGTGTTTGGGTGTGAGGAGCCGGAGCTCTGTCAGGCTATGGATGCCTTCAGGGTCGGAGGTCGTCGCTATAGAAACAGCCTGTCGATGTGTAGTGATGTGGACATCGGCTATGACACACCTGAGGACCGAGGTCACAGGTATATACACACACACACATACATGCATGCGCGCATGCATACACACGTACATGCACACATACATACACACACACACATACATGCACACATGCATGACAGACTGATATTCATTAACTGCTTATGTCTCACAGAATAAATGTTTTATGTTTTTGTTGTTTGGATGTTACAGAGTCACCGTTCGTCATGTCAACAGCATGTTGTTGACACTTGGTTTAAATGAGATGCACATGCATGACAGGTAGCTGTTTTAGGCTCAGGGCAGGCCGGGAGAGGCTCAGCGATTTCTACTACTTTCATTTCCATCTGATGATGAATCGGCTGGAAGTGAGAGAGGACCACATAAACAAAGTGGTCAATAATGCTAAATGAGTTATGTTTGTTTTTATCCAGCAGGGAAGAGTCTGAGTCAGGTGGAGCTGCTGATGACAAACATCGAGGTGTGACGGATGACGGCAAGGTAATGTTTTAATGAACGATTTACATTTAACTTTTTAAATATTTTATTTGTTGGAGTCGAGTGATGACTCACCTCCTGCAGAGATCCTGTGAGACGACAGAGTTTGCACTCTTTGTTGTTGTTTGTTCAGTCCCCTGCTGAAGCTCCGGCCCCCTCCAGACTGTCGCTGCCCTATAAAGTGATGAAATCTCTGGATGGAGAAGTTTACAGAAATGTGGAGTTTGATGTTTGGCAAGATACCTGTAAAGGTAACAAATATGTTTTGAAGGATCCTGAGAAAAGAAAAGATTCTTGTTTAAAACATATTTCCAGAATAAAAAACCATGATGATCAAATGAAGGGCCTAAAAATACTTATACATAAAAATACCTGTAAAACATGAGTGATGAATGCAGGAACGCAGAGTCGTGTACCATATTTTTCGGGCTATAAAGGGCACCAGATTATAAGGCACAGTATCAATTAACATGCTAATTGCTGTCATTATCCACACATAATCAATCAATCAATCAATCAATCAAATTTTATTTATATAGCCCAAAATCACAAAATCCATTAGTCTCAGAGGGCTTTACAATCTGTACAGGGAGTGACACCCTCTGTCCTTAGACCCTCGATTAGTGAGGAAAAACTTGCCCACCAAAAAACCTTTTAACAGGGAAAAAGGTGGAAGAAACCTCAGGAAGAGCCACAGAGGAGGGATCCCTCTCCCAGGATGGACAGACGTGCAATGATGTCACATGTGATTCAGGCCTCTGTGAGGCTCCTGACTCGCGGCGTAATATGTTATTAGCCGTAATGTGTACAACATAAAATCGGTTTGAGGTTAGTAAACACAACCAAAGGTCATACATAAGGCGCACTGTTGATTTTTGAGAATTTTAATGATTTTAGCTGCGCCTTATAGTCCGAAAAATACGGTAATCTGATTACTTACAGGTTTGTAATAATCTGGTTACTGTGCTGATGTCTGAACTGTGTGTGTGTGTGACAGAGATGCAGAAGACAGACTACATGGTGTTTGCAGGGAGGCAGTACTTCCTGGGAGACAAGTGTCAGGTAAGAACTAAACTCACAGAAACACTGCAAATCGATTAATCAATATAGATACCAAATGTACATTCAAAACATATAAGCAGCAGGAGATTTATGTGATTTTAAACAGCTGTTTATGTTTCTGCATATCTGTTCTAATGTCAAAAACGCTTCTGGGTTGGCTGGTAGCATTAGCTCTATTTTCAGAAAGCAAATAAAATTGTTTATCCTCCAGACTGTTTCTGAGGTGATTTACACGTTTACTTTGAGCGTAATGCTGATATTAGCATGTTCGCTAAAAAACTGAATCGGGCTTCAAAGATAAGAACAAAATTTGCTGCAGCATCATGACTTCTTAAAAATCTCCTGCAGACATTTATGTCAGACACATTTATGTCAGACACATTTATGTCAGACAAAAATACTCTGCTTGGGACAAGATGCGTTTTTTGTTTTGTTTTTTTTTTTATCCAAAAAAAACCTCTTAACATCCTCCTGCACAGATAAGATAACATCCACCTGAAGGAAGAAGAAGGGAGGGCAACTGAGGTTGTTGAATAAATAATAACAATCTAAATATGTTGGTAATTTACGTTTTCAGGTGCGTCTAGAGCCAAAGGGGAAGTACTACAATGCCTTTATCCAGGAAGTAGGAACTCACTCATCAGCTGTCACCGTCTTCATTGAGGAGCTTGGAGAGAAGTAACACACAACACAATTTATTCACTTTAACCCTAAAACTAAGTCTGGCCCCTCTGACAACCCTTTCAAGCAGGGGAGTATTGGACATAATGGTCTTAAAGTTAAACAGATCATCATAAAGGCTGAGCAACTGGAAATATTTTCAAACCTGTCCTAATGTTCCTCCCTCTCCGTCAGACACCTGGTTCCTCTGACTGATCTAAAACCAGTGAATCCAGTTCCAGCGTGGAACATTGCTACTCCTACTAGGAAAGGAGACCTGGGTACGTTTATACTGGGATCTAGTTTATCGTAATCCATTCTCTGCTGCTTCTTTAGATAACGCCCTTCCTTTTACTGTAATGCCATTGCAGCTACCATAACAACCTATAGACTTCTGTCCCTGTCCTTGTCTCGTCTCGCCTGTCTCCCTTTCAGACTCAGATGCTCGTGGTCAGCGTCATCATCGCCATCGCTACTTCAGGAAGTCTCGGGGAAGCAGTGGGCTGAAGGGGTCAGAGCTGCTGATTCCACCACCCTCCTCATATGGAGGCCCGGCCCCTTCTGCCCTGCCCCCCCGCTTCCAGCCGGCAGGCCATCCCCGCCCTCCCCCACCCCCGTCACACGGAGCTATGACCTATGACCCCTACGCACCCCCGCATCACCACCACCCCACAACAAGAGCTCCTCGCTATGGAGCATCCAGGTAGGACCTGAGCGTTACCTGCAGAATCCAGAAACATGAAGCCACATACTGAGGAGAATCTCTCTTTCTCCATCTCTCTCCTCCTCTTCATCTCGATCTCTCTCCTCCTCTTCATCTCGATCTCTCTCCTCCTCTCCATCTCTCCTTCTCTCGTGGATTCTGGCCAGAAGCTCCACCCGCTTCCTGAACCGTCACCTGATTGGTCCACAGCTGACCTATTACCACCCTGGCAGACGATATTACCATGACTATGACAACTACACCTTCAGGTCACGGTAAAACAAACACACACAACTAAATGTATTCTTTTTGCTGATAACATGCAGTAGTTAAGTATTTATAGTTGGAAGATGGGTCTCAGCACAATAATATGGGCTCTGGTTTCCAATGTGGCTGCTGTATGAGTCCTTGGTAAAAAATTGTGTCCGGCATCCTGCAGTCCCCCAAGACTCGGTCTGTCTTCACTGTAGATGATGTTCTCTTCAGAGCAGGAGGCCACTTCAGTTTCTTCATGAAGTCAAAGGACTTTGTGTTTGTCTCTGGCAATTATGTTCAACATGTTTCTGCTAAAGCTTTTCGTCCTCTGCAGCTCCTGCTTCAGTTGATCTCCTGAACGTTAAAACGTGGTTGTATAAAAACGCAGCAACTTATTATCTTATTATATCTACAAAAAACACATATAAGGCAGTGCCTTTTAGGTCTGAGAAAATGAATCAGAGAATCAGTTTGTTTATATTCATTTGTTTTTGTGTGTCCAGTCGTAGTCGGCGTCAGCTGGCGGCAGCTCTGAATAAAGAGTGTCAGTTTGGTTTCCCTGCGGAGACGGCGGACGAGCCGGCTGATCTGGATGCAGCAATAGCGTATTACCAGCTGGACGACACCAACAGCACTGTGTTCCCTCCATTGCCGGTGAGAATAAAAAAGAACTAGTTGACAGATGTTTGACACATGGTTTTCAAATGGCATAAAATAACATGCAAATGAGTAAATCTTGATTTTAAAAACAAGCTTTGTTTTTAAGTTTGGTTGGGACATTTAGGTGCACACACACAGTACGAGCCTGAGTGCAAAAAGTGTACTTTTATTGAATAGCCTGTGTTTTTGCTTATATAACTTGCCTGAAATGGGCAATAATTGTCTGAGATAAAATGTCTATTTAAAGTTTACTCGGATTTTCACAATAACTGCTGTAATGAAGTAAATGTATAATAACCTGTAGATAATTTGCTGCTTTGGTAGAACCACTGATTGGCTTGTAATGTATTGATTTTAGAACATTTAGCTAAGCTCAGCTGTTAACTTTGGTTCTTTTTTAAAAATAACCTAAAGTCTTAATTTGATTTTGGGAGCAATTTTGCTTCTAGTACTATATTTTATAGGTGTCTGAGCAATAAACAGAAATTAATCAACAACAAACCCTAACTCTAACCCAAACACCTGAAATTAAATGTGATATCAACTGTTTTATTCTGTGAAGACATTTAAACTAAATAAATGTGGAGTTGAATAGCAAGATCATTTGAGACTGGTAAAAATATTGTTGGGTACAATACGCCTTGACATAGGGACATGTCCCTAAATTATACCCAAATTTATGCTCATGTGTGAAAATATAGTTTGGATTAATATTTTGACTGAAGGTTGAGACATGACTCGATACAGACCTGGTTCCCCCTACAGGGCCAGAGTGTGGCTCCGCCCCCTAACATGGGAGCTCCGGCCCCTCCCGCTGGTTCCTACAGGGTGCAGAGAGGTACCCCCCCCCCTCCCCCCGCACCCCCACCTGGAAACACCCCTGTCTGTTCATCCGAGGAGGACCAGGAGGACACGAGCACCATAGAGGACCAGGGTGAGCTATCGATAAATATCTCTACTCAAAAACGAATCAAAGAGAGTGAATGAAACATGATCACTTAAACTACAATATGTTGTTTTTATTTATTTAATAATTAATTCAACACTTGCAGATGTTTCACGTTAAAAGCAGCTAATTAAAAATCTGATTTGTGACATCAAAAATAATTTAAGTGCCAATCATCATCCAATATTCAATATCTTGTGTCCAGACGTTAAGCTTTTGAGAAGAAATATATTTGCATAAATATATATTCTGGATTTTTTAATGCGGGACACCCAAGTGTTTGCTGCTATATAAACGGATCAATAATCGAAGTTATAATAAATACTGAACATCAGAAATCTGTTTATAACTATGGTTTATATCTTTATATAAAAGAAACATTTACAGCGTCTTATTGTTGTTGAAATGCACTTTATACTGAATATTGTACTTTTATAAGTGAGCAACATTAATGTACTTTTTTTTGAGAATGAACAGACGTGTAAAACCTCTGATGTAAGTTGTATGTGTCCATCAGCCGAGTATACAGATGAATACATCTACAACACTCAGGGTGAGTCACATGACTGGACTGTATGACATCAATACAAACAGCTGGCTGTTAGAAAAAAAAGTGACTCAAGTTTAAACTGTTTTCAGATCAGAGCTACCAGACATCAGGTAGTTACACTGCTGCTGAGCCCTCCGGCAACCAGGTAAAGTCATTTTCTCTGTAGTACCAAGTACTCTGGACAACATGCATACATATATTGTCCAGATATACATATATGTTCAGTATTTATTATAATATACATGCATGTATATAGGGGTTAGTTGAGTTATTCTTGCCTTTTTATCAGCTCGAACCAGTCTGGTCATTCTCCTCTGACCTCTGCCATCGAGGCATGTTTGCCCAGAAAACTGCTGCTCACTGGATATTTTCTTTCATTCTCTGTAAACCCAAGAGATGGTTGTGCAGATCAGCAGTTTCTGAAATTCTCACACCAGCCCGTCTGGCACCATTCTTTCCTATTCTGATGCTGTTTTGAACAGCAGATTGTATTAACTATGTCTACATACCTAAATGTATTAAGTTCCTGCCATGTGATTGGTTGAGTAAATATTTGGGTTAACAAGCAGCTAAACAGGTGTCCCGAATAAAGTGGCTGGTGTGTATATTAATGTTTTTATATTTTTCTCCTTGTAAAAGGTTTTTAAAGATAAGCTCCAAACATGTTTCTTTCTTTTATTGTTAAAGGACGAGCAGGAAGGAGGCGCCGCTGACTCTCCACCAAGAGCAGAGATGAATTACAGCTACACACAGCAGGTACACACACACTGTACCTCATCTCACAGCATGTACACCAGAAAATTATAAATCCATGGATCCATAAATAACAAATAAAATATAAATGAACTTAACCTTTACTACAGCATTATAACTTTAAGTTAATTGCTCAATAAAAACTATTCAAAGCACCCTCACTTTAGTTTCAGTGCTTTGAGTACAGTACTGTATGTCAGTAACCTGAATACTGTTGAGCCATTTGGTAATAACATCAAAATAAAGATGCAAAAAAATAGTGATTAAAAATGTACAGCTGTCACTCATCAGTGCTGGAAGGTAACTGAGTATTCAAGTATGATTTTGAAGAAGCCTACTTGTGTATTTTTATTTTCAGTTACTTTGTAGTTGTACTGTACTACACTTATCTGACAACTATAGTTACATTCAAATTAAAACATGAAATGCATAATAATTTTTTAATACAAATGTTAGATTAGGATTAAACCAGCACTTCTAAGATATCCAGTGTGTCTTCATTTGATGTTTGAATTCCGCCCAGAGATGTTTCTCTCTATCAGTCACTGCTAAACCACTATGTTTACTGCAATACTACATCAAGCTGACAATACTTGATGTAGTATTGCAGTAAAAGTAGTAGTTTTGCAGTGGAATTTTCATGCAGGACTTTTATTTGTAATAAAGTATTTTTACATTGCTGTATTGGTACTTTTACTGCAGTAAAGGATCTGAATACTACTCACTATCAGATTTAATTTGATGTTTGCCAACAAACACAGATGCAGCTTTAGATCTTCATTATATGAAATAATACTTAAAGAAAAAAGTCATAAAATATGACGTGTGTGTTTCAGGTAGTGAAGCCATTGACCGTCATCTGTTCTTCACCTTCCTCCTCCTCCTCCTCACCCTCCTCCTCTTCATCTCGTGTACCTCCAGCTGCTCACCTGCCGTCAGCTGCTCACACACAGCCTCGCTCAGGTACACACAGAGCCAGGTTGTGTGTACATACATGCGTGCACACATCCTCACTCAGGTGTACACACACAGCTATTTGACATAACTCCTCTTGCTTCTTGTCTGTAGTTGCCATGGCGATCCCGGCTGCCTCCCCCTGGTTGGTTAACGAGTTGGGTGAGCCTCTCTGCACCGTGGTGGCTCCACCCCCTTATTCCTATGACCCTAATGGCAGTGATTTACCCCGAGGTCAGAGGTCACGGATGTGTGGTTCAATCATACTGGTCAGATCTATTCATGTTTATGTGTGTGTGTGTGTGTGTGTGTGTGTGTGCGCGCAGATTGCAGAGTCCTCCAGTATTACTTCAACCTGGGAGTTCAGGTAACCCAACTTTCTGTAAAGTTGGTAATTTTTCTTTAACTGATTTAGGATTTCTGTCAATTTTGTTTAAATAAAACTTTGCAATTTTAGAAACATTTTGGGGGAGTTTATAAATGTAAACTTGAAATGCAAACACTGCAAAGTCAGCCATTAATAATACAAAATGTACATTTATAATATAAAATTTAAAATATGTATAGTGAAAAGAGCTAAGTTCAAATTGAATAGAATGTAATGTACAAAATCTTGACCAGAAATATACAAATAATGCATCATAATGTAAATTATTACTAAGACCTGGTTTCCACCTGAACTTTTATTTCAAAGCACAAACTAAACTCTACTTGTTAGTGTTCAAAACAGAAAACAAAGAAAATCTTTTGTCCTAAACCTGTTTGGACTGACCTTTTCAATGCATCTCTCTTCGTCAGTGGTACCATCAGAGCTGCTGGCAGCAGCAGCAGCAGGTGTACCCCACCACCACTCAGGAGGCCTCCTACCCCTACCAGCACTACCTCCCCTACCTGAGCCAGGACCCCCCCCTGCACAGTAAGACCCGCTCTGTCTGGTAGCTGATTGTAAGAGGTCTGACGGGCTGCAGGTTTCTGCTCCAATTAGCAACCTGTAGATGCTGCTGTTTCATCACTTAATTAAATCAGTGTTATGTAGTTGTTTAGTTAGCTTGTGAGGATGGGGCTTGTAGGGTCGCAGAGGTAGCGAGTTATTGAGGTAGTTAGTGACATGTAGGTGGGGGAAGTTTGTGAAGTAGTTGGTGAATCATTGAGGTAGTGGGTAAATTACTGAGGCAATTATTTAGTGAGGTAGTTAGTGCATTAGTAATGTTGTTTGGTTTAAGGAATGAGGGAGGTAGTGTGAAAGTTAATTACTGTCAAAATTGTTTAATAATCCATGTACTCTGATCCGTGAATTCAGAGTTAATAGAGGCGGTTGATTAGTGACTTGAAGGGTTAAGGAAAGAAGTTGTTGACCCCCCCCTTCTTCCTGTAGAACATGTGTCTCTCTGACCTGGTCTTCTTTTCCCAGCTGCCCCTCCTTCATACCCTGAGGCAGGTCGAGGCCCCCATCAGCCCCCCTCCTCCTACCCAGAATCCACCAGGGCTGGAGATGGACAGATGGACGGACATAGCAGTGGTCAGTACTAATTACACTTTATCTGTGGAGATGTGTTGTTTTACAGGACATCTGTCTGACAACAAGCTGCTTCCTACAGTATTTTATTCGTCTATACAGTTTTATTTCAGTGATCCACAATACCCATGAGCCTCAGCTGCTGTTGCTATAGTGCATATGGAAAGTATTCACAGCATTTCACTTTTTCACATTTTATATTAGTCTTATTCCAAAATGGATTTAATTTATTTTCTTTCTTGAAATTCTGCACATAATATCCCATAACTTAAAAAAGTTTGAATTTTTTTTCAAAATTATTAAAATAAAAAACAAAGCAATCACCTATACAGAGGTTCCAATGAGAACAGTGGCCTCCATCATCTGTAAATAGAAAAAGAGCTGCCGTCCCTCTAAACTGAGTGATCGGGGGAGAGGGGCTTTACTTGGGGAGGACAACAATAACCTGATGGTCACTCTGACAGAGCTCCAGGGTTCCTCTGTAGAGAGAGGAGAACCTTCCAGAAGGAGAACCATCACTGCAGCTCTGCACCAATCAGGCCTGTATGGTAGAGCGGCCAAACAGAAACCATTTCTTAGTAAAAGACACATGGCAGCCTGTCTGGAGTTTACCAAAAGGCTCCTGGAAGACTCTCAGACCATGAGAATCAAAATTCTCTGGTCTGATGAGACAAAGACAGAATCTTTGCCGTTAATGCCAAACGTTATGTTTGGAGGAAACCAGGTACCACCTGGACAATACCATCCTTACAGTGAAGCCTGGTGGTGGCAGCATCATGCTGTGGGGATGTTTTTCAGCAGCAGAAACTGGGAGACGAGTCATGATTGAGGGAAAGATGAATGCATCAATGTACAGAGACATCCTGGAAGAAAACCTGCTCCAGAGCTCTTGACCTCAGACTGGGGTGACGGTTCAACTTTCAACAGAACAACGACCCTAAACACAGCCAAGATATGGAAGGATCCTATCCCTAACCCATCTCTGGAGGGATCTGAAAATGGCACTGATGCTCCCCATCCAACCTGATGGAGCTGGAGAGGTTCTGTAAAGAGTAATGAGACAAACTGGCCAAAGATAGATGAGCCAAGCTGGTGGCTTCATATTCCAAAAGACTTGAGGCTGTAAATGCTGCCAAAGGTGCCACAACAAAGTATTGAACAAAGGCGGTGAATACGTATGTACATATTATATTTTCATTCCTTATTTCTAATAAATTTGCAAATATTTTTAAAAAATGTTTTCCTTCATGTTGTCATTATGGGGTATTGTGTAGAAATTTGTAAATGCTTTCCGTATGCACTGTATGGAGCTAGACTGAACTGATTTAAACTGTTAAATTTATCAGGTTTTCTTTAGCTTTACAATTAAAGTTGAGTTTTTTTCTTTTCAATATGTACAAAACATGAAACCCAGAACCAATTATTACAGTAAATCAGTAACAGAGCAAACAAAAGAAAATGCAAATTGTAGGAATATTTACTACTGTTACTTTTGTGCTATTAGACCAAACTTCATAAAACTTTCTTTGGTAATGTTTAGCTTAATGATGCAGTTAGATTAAATTATGTCTCTACTGACATCTACTGTACACTGATCAATCAAATGGATTAGTGAAGATGACAGTATAGCTGTGACCTGTCCCTCACTCTAATAAAACACAAATTTACAGCAAATGAGCTCAATAGAAACTAAATCTGTCCATAAAGGACATGTCAGAGTTCAGATGTCACTGCTGCTTGTTATCAATATTTAGAGATCAATTGGTCATTCAGACTAGGTGATGCTGAGTTAATCTGGGCAGGAGCCTCTCTTCATGATCCAGTAAAAGTTTCCTTTTGTCTCCTCCACTATCCACAGGCCCCACCCCCTCCATGGAAGGCCCCTCCTCCATCGGCCCCACCCCCTCCTCTTCACTCATGTACCCTGAGCAGACTCCTGTTACCCCTCCCCAGCTGCTACACCTGCCATATGAAACTCCGCCCCCCACTGCTTATCTGCCCACTGCCCCTCCCCCTGCACTTGCTCACACCCACCTGACCCACCACTCCTCCTATCACCCATGTCTCCCCCCCTCCACCCACTGGGGGGCGCTCCAGACTGGAGGCCACGCCCCACGAATGTACTGCCCCGCCCCTATGGTTGGTTACATCACTGCTCCACCCCCCCACCACACAACCACACATTACATCCCCCCAACCATCTAACACGTTACTGGTGAAGTCGTTAGCGCACAGCTAACCACACCCACTGTTGCTAAAGGGGCGAGGCTACGCAGTGTCCACAGTTCCGTCCCTGTTTGTTGTCGAGGGATAAATTTGTGTTCATGTTCAAACTGGTGACAGTAATATTCCTTTTTTTTGTTCCTAGGTGAATAAAGTTTGTGTTTCAGCAGCAGAATGACTCTTGTTCTTTTCACAGCTGCATTAATGAAGATGATGAAAATTATTAAAGAAATATCTGATATGACATGGTGTCACTGAGCAGTACATGTTATCAACATCTAGCGGAGGTTATTAAGTGGCATGATTCAAACATGGATAATAACATTTAGTGGATACCAGACAGAGATGGTGCCTATTCATTAGAGTCAGAAACACTTACCTGGCAGCAGTGCTTCACTGGGAGTTCATAGACTCAGATTTTAAAACTGCTGTTTTCGGATTGAGGAAAGTTTTACAAATATAAAAACCTTTTAGATCAAAAATTCATAAAAGCATGACTGTATTTGCAGTTTGAGTAGGAGATTTTTTCTTCAATGTACCGTGAGTGGTTACTGTTCTACATGTTTCTACTGATAGATTTATTTTATTGGTGTATGATTTGCCTTTTTAATACCACTTTGCTAAATTAGTTCAGGTGCTAGCATAATTTACTTCCTCATTGTAATAGATTGCATACATAAATACGACCTCCAAAAACTAAAACTGTAAACTATTTTTAGTGGCAGAATTTTAATTACACCAATAAATCAATGATTTGTAATAAAACGCATGTTCTAATCTATAGTCATATTTATATCAACAAGTTAATTATTAATCTGAGACAGCAGGACATATGTAATAATGTCAATAAACTGGTCCAGATTCATTTTGAGGATGTCCACATTGATGTCAGACGGTCTGTCCGTCCACTTCAGGCTCTGATGAGAAATTTGTCACAAAGTAGGAACCATTCATGTTCTTTAATGCTCTAGTTTGCAATTTTTTATTCATTCATTGTTTTATTTTTCTTTGTTTTTACCTCATGCATCCTCCTTACATATGTGAGGTTACGCTCTTCATTAGTTGCAGGAGTGTGTATCAGTGCTTGAGCGAGTTTTGTAATATCGTCATACTCAGGGTTCTCTTTCTATCTCTAACACAAGACCTTTAAGAGTTAGTTATGTAAAAAATCTGATCTGGAAAACTCAGTTATCCACGTAAGGGGAAGAGAAGAGAGCCCATGAGACATCATGTAAGCAGATATCTTAATTACTGTTACTGTAAACCTTTTGTCCTCAATACGATTATAAAATCTATTGGTATAATAATAATAATAAAAATAATCAAAAAGACAGATAACAGCAGGGAACCAAAACCAATAAATTTATGGAGAAACACTTCAAACATTTGGTTAATAAACTTTACAAATCAAATTAACGTGTAAAACATCATGACGGCAACTTTCAGTGTGAAAACAAAAGTGTTCGTTTTTGTCGTCATGGCAACAACTCAGTGGGGATCTCCACAGTCCAGAGGTCGCGACCTCCACGAGCACTGAGTGGTTGCTTCAGCCAGCGAGGGTTAGACAGGTGAGTCAGGTATTTCTCCTGTAGACCAATCAGAATGGCTGACTGCTCCAGCTGTTGTAGTTCCTCCTCCTGCGGGGAGGTGGGGCAAAGCCAGGTCCTGCCTACATCCACCAATCCTGGAAGAGAGTTTACATGCGATGCCTTCAAGGACTCCTCGAAATTAAACATCATTTCATTTCTCACCTGCCACCACGCCACGGCCAAACCTCTCTCCAGACTCCAGGAACGCTTGGATCTGAGCCCGGTTCATCCCCAGAGTTCCGCTAAGCACCTCCCGCCATTCCTCCCCCTCCCAGTCCCGCTGGGCGATGTGGACCGCCAGAGTCTGATTCTCCAGTGGGACCAGCAGGGGCCTCCAGCGGCTCTCCACCGTCTTCACACCGTTTAGAACCAGGCCGGCGTAAGGCTGGCGGAATGACAGGCAGCACACCTGCATCGACATGTCTGCAAAACAAACACACCTTGAATTAGAGCAGCTGTTAGCGTGTTTACAATAATTCAACAACAGAAACTGTTTTATATTTATTGGAGGTGAAAATAAAGGCCTGTAATTTCAGAATATAATTGATGAATGAAACTGTGATGTTTCAAACATTCTTCATGTGACTAAATGAATCATTAATTATTATTCCACATCTTATATGAAAATGTTTGGTTTGTGTGACACTACCAGACTGTAATAGTGGATTTGCTCTCTACTGAAAACTGTTTCATGAAAAATAAGAAAAGTTTTGATGTAAACTATGAAAGTTCAGATTTCTTCAAGGGCCAAATAGAAAAATGTGCCCCCCACCTGGTAAACTGTGGTTAACACACCTGCTTACTGCCACACCAGTTCTCAATCAAGAAATCACCTAAATAGGACCTGCCTGACAAAGTGAAGCAGATCCTCAAAAAGCTGGATGTCATGTTAAGATCCAAAACAAAGTCCAGGAACAAATGAGAAAGAAAATGTTTGAGATCTATCAGTCTGGAAAAGGTAACGGGACAAACACTTGACACCACTGCTGTTTGAAAATGAATAAAGTTGAGCTGGTAAGTTTTTATACTCCATATTTTAAATAACTTGTCTTGCTTTAACATCAGCTCAAACACAAGATTTTATTTTATTTAATCAATAAAATGGTAAACTGCTTCCAAGTTGAATCACTGAGGTGTTCACATCTCACCTGCACATAAATCACACATTAATGCAGGTATTTCTGAAAGGAGTTTGGTGTAATTGAAACTCATATTTCCTAAAGGTTTCTGTTTAAAGTAAGATTCAGTTTGAGTATTGAAATACATTTTTAGCTTTTCCTGCACTGATCTGTGGCTGGGAGGATCTTCATCACATTTATTATCAAAAAACCAAAGTATTTACAGTATTTACAGAATACATCATCATTTTCCTGCATTTTAAAGGTGATGGACTCTCAGTAATCCACAGCTGTTCATGAGTTGTTTTTATCATTATCAGGTTATTTACAGATATACTAAAAGCCTGCAGAAACTGAAGCAGTCTGTTCATCAACATTAAAGTGTAACGTTTATGATAGTTGGTAAATACCGTCTCGTTTTAAGTTGAAAGCCGATAACTTACAGCAGCAAACTCCGCTGCTGGTTCGGCTGTTTTCGTCGCTTCCGCTTCGTCTTCTTCGTGTGTTCGGTGGTTTGCAGGTAGTTTATTGGTGAATTACCGCCACCTTCCGCTCCGGAGGATGTGAGCATAAACAAAAAAACAAACCACCACGCTGTCATTACATGATAGTTGAATGGACCACATTAATTAGCTTTTTCTTTCCTTTTGACCTCTAACGGATGCCAGTCTGTCAGAGCCACCACCTGAAACTACCCTCACCTGACCAACCTCTCCTAGCACTGCAGCAACACTCATTACTGTAGTAATTTGATGCCCAAGCTGCCATTTCTACCTGATTTTAAAAGCCCCACGGCACACTTTGAATGCCTGTGACTGAATCACATCCAGTTTCTTTAAGATCTGGCTGCTGACCGGTGTACTATGCTGATCTTATGAAGGCCACATACTATTTTTTTTTTTCCTTTTCAATGATGAGCAACATGCTCCCATTTCCTACCCAGTCAAACATCATTTTTCATTTTTCTATTCTTAATATGGGCTTTTTGTTTTGTTTTTTTAACAGAGAACCTACACCTAATCATAACCCCACCCCACCCCACCCCACCACCTTATTAATTGCTCCTTGTACTTTCCTGAATGTGGCATTCATGTTCCTTTCTCTTTTTCACAGGGCCCCATCATCCTCAGTGACCTGCCTGCAGTATATCTACTGGTACTTTTATTTATTTTTTGATGTCATTGCTCATAATGATGTAAAGTAGTGGGTTTATCACACTGCCTTGAGGTTTTCGCTTTCCAACTGTACTGATTTAATAAGTCTGAGCCAATCTGAATTTTTCTTCCAAACAAAAAATCCTTCATCCAGTTAAACACTGTCCCATCAACACCAATCCTGTGCAGCTTATCAACAATCCTTCTGTGTCTTTCTTATTCAAGACTCTAGTCTTATCAGAGTCTTTCCACCCACTCTGACAACTTTGCCAGTTTGTCCTTTGTCTTGATTTTTCTTCTTCCGTCTCAACCTTGTTCCACACTTGTGTGTGTGTGTGTGTATTTAAGTTTTATGTTTTAAACACAGTGTCAGTTTTATCTTTGTTCATGTTGTTTTATTTTTTTTCCATCAACATGCAAATCACAGAACACGGCACAAATTATATCTCTACACACCGTTACATCATCAGTGATATCACTGGACAGAAGATAACAAACTGAAGTTGGAGATGAAAACAGTGGGCACCGTTCACCATGGGAGGCCCCACAGCATTAAAATGATCATTAATAAAAGGAGCAGTGACACTGTGCTGTCTCACATAGTATTTTCTCTCATGAATATACATAACTTGTGAATTTCTGGTTACCATAGCAACTAATGCATCAGATGCTGAATCCAGCAGCAAACACGTCAAAGTCACAAAATACGTCAAATCACAAAGAAAATAAAACTTCATTGGCTCACAAAATTGAGAATATAAAGGATAAAACTCAGAAAGCAATTACATAAAAAAATTACCTGACAGAGGAAATGTCTTTAATATATATCTGTAAAAAAACATGAACAATTTAATAATACAGTCATATGAACAAACAACTGATGTGAACATTACACGTAAAAATAAATAACCATCCGAGCTGTGGTCGTCATCAACTGATTCTAAACACAGAATATTTACTACCAACAGCGTCTCGCAGCTGAACTCTTTAGTAAATACAGACAACACGTAAATGACAACTAATAAACTGAGTGCCTTCTACAGTCCACAAAGCTCATTACTAACGGCAGCCTTATGATTTATCTGAAGTTGGTGCTGCAGGAAACTTTACAACTTGAAGAGATCAGAACATTTACTGAATGGAGAGCGGAATAACTAAATTAGTAATGACAATAATTAGATATTAGTAATTAACAATAACTAAATAAATATAGTTTATGTAAGAGAATATTTTTTTTGTCCTCGTCTCCTCATCAGTCAGACCACTCCTGGTCCTCAAGTTCAGACTCTTCCTCTGATTCACTGTACTCCACAGCGATGCGTCTCGATAGAATGGTGGCGACGTCGTTTCCTGCCGGCTCCCGTTTCTTGGCCTCCTCTTGCTCCCGCTGCTCCTGGACTTTCCTTAGCTGGATTCCTGCAGAAAGATCAGAACCTCATGGCGGCTGTCGAGTCTGTATGTGTGGGGGTATTTATCATACTGCCCCCACAGTATGATAAAATGATCTTTAAGGTGCTCCCACAGTAGTTAGGTCAGGTACATTTTATATAGCACATAGAGCAGGTCTAGACTGTACTCTCTAATTTACTGAGGTACCAATTCCCCCATGAGCACTTGGTAACAGCAGCAAGGAAATCTCCCCTTAACAGAAAGAAACCTTGTGCAGAACCGGCACTAGGTGGGCGCATCTGCCTTGATCAGTTGGGTTGAGAGAGGAGACAGAGATGTACAGCAGCAACAGTAGAATTACAGCTAATAAAAATAATATAAATATGATGATGTAACTGACAAATTGTTGCTTCACCATAATAATCCCGATCCGTGACAGGGTTGGTGGAAGGAGATGGTCACTGCCATCACATCACCAGTGACAAATGAGAAAGCACAAAAACTCTGGGGAGGAAGTCTGTACCATACATTAATCGGACATGAACGCATACAGATGGAGAAGGAGAGGAGGAGAGCTATACTATAAGCTTTATGCTCTCTAATATCCAGTAAGTACTGGCCTACACAAATGTGTCATGTGACCTACCTCTGCGTATGGCGGCCAGCAGGTCACTGCGGGCGTCGTTCATTGGCACATTCAGTCCGCCAGGGGGCTTCCTGCCGTCTGTTGTTGGGGGCAATGGGGGCGCATTGGCGGCTGAGGGTGGGGCTTGGCCTCCAGGCCAGGAGGGAAAGGGGCCATAGTTGGCTGGGGGGGGAGGAGGAGGGGTAGAGCTGAAGGAACGAGAGAGGACAGCACCCCCTAGAGACAAAAATAGTCAAAGTGCTCCAACAATCAGTCAATTGATTAGATGATCAACAGAAGTTAAACAAAATAAGATACCTGAAGATGATTGATCCAGAGAACAATCCTCAGATTAATTGATAATAAAAATGTCTTAACTAAAACAAACAAAAGTAAGTTATCTACTAGTTAAGTCACATTCAGATAACTCATCATTACCTTGGTTACCAGGAGCAGTTGCAGGGTGCAGCGGTGTTGCCACGGCAGCATTATGGGCAGAGGTGTTGGGGAATGCCATCTGTCCCGCTGATGGCATGAGAGGGGGTGGCGGCGGGGGGGCCGGTGGGACCTGATGATCACTGATCAGGTGAGCCAGACAATTGAGTTAGGGTTAGGCATGTGGTGGTTACGGTTATGGTTATGATAAGTCTCCAGGAAATGAATGTAAGTCAATGTAATGCTCCTGAAGAGATGGAAACCCAATATGTGTATCTGTGCATACTTGGCCTCCTTGGCTGCGTTGGGCCATGCTCCATTGTGATTGGCTGAGCCAGCATGCAGTGGGGGAGGATGGTGATGATGCAACTGGTTACGGCCCAGAGAGTGCTGCCTGGTAGTTGTCGTGGTGACTGCAGAGGATGCAGAGGCGGGTCGAAGGGCACGGTCCAACGACTGAGTCTGACCGCTACCACCAGTCAACATGACAACATGATCCTTTCCATCATGCCCCTGGTCGTCATGGCGGTGGGGGCTGCAGGGGTCGTCTGACATCCCTGACCTGTTGGGGGGGATATTAAGACATGGTGTGTGAGGACAGCCATCGATCACAGCTGTCAATCATGATGTTACACCCCCTTTTTAAATCATCAAACCTAGAGAAACATTAATTTCATTATTACCGCTTGTTGTTTTAGATACATGTCAAGTCAATTTTATGTAAATGGCACCAAAAAGTCATCTCATGACACACATAGAGCAGGTCTAGACTGTACTTTACTTTAATTTACAAAGTCCAAACAAGGCAAACCGAATCCAGCCTGGAAGTAACAAATTCATGGATTAGTTTTTCTGCATCTTCCTGAGACAAGATGTTCCTGATTTTAACAATGTTACTTAGGTGAAAAAGTCAGTCTTTGATATTTGTTTTATGTGAGAGTTAAAGCACATATCCTGATCAAAGAGGAGTGGCTCCATTTAGGTTAACATATTACTCATGACACAGCCAGGACAAAATAAATCAATATAATAAACTGATATGAGATCATTTACAGCTTTAGATCACAGAGATCTGATGTTTAAGAGCCCACATGTAACTATGCTATTCTGTTGTATTAGTGCACTGGAGGTTCATTTTTATAAGTTTTTATGTATAATTCCTCTTTTATTTACCTTATATTTTATTGATTTAAGAGGTCGAGGAGCAGACACAGTTTCTGTGGGGGTTTGGGTGGGTAAGTGCTCTAATGGAAGCGCTAATGGAGCTTTTGTAACAAATGAACTTCCTCCTGTGGTGATCAGTAAAGTTTCATTAATTCAATCATTCAAAAGCTGCTTTTTGCTTTCCATAATATGATCAATTAATATATATGACAAATTCATGCACAGCTGCTTTTTAACTTGTCTATCTTGGTTATGAACTAACTATTTAGATGATTTGCAATGAATTTTTATTTAGTGAAAAATTATTCTCGAATCCCTCAATTAGGACTTAGTATTTCCTCTCAATAGGTAATTCAGAGTATTCTATAATTGTTTACTACATGTTTCATATTACTGATTTTATTTTCGTAATAGAGTTTCTTGGTGAGTGTGTGTGTGAGAGAGTACCTGTCAGGTGACAGTGATCCGTCAGAGGTGTGGTAAGGTGATGGTGTGACTCGAGCATCTGGGCGGAGCTCCTTGTCGTAGGCCATCAAGTTCCACTCCTGCCGCCTGTTACGAGCTTTCCGGACCTGAGGAGGTGGAGGAGGAGGGAGAAGGAGAAGATGATTTAGAGCATATTTGACATATTTTATGTTCAGCAGTTGAGTCTCATATTTCCTCAAACACATGTGAACAGATTCTGGGAGTTTTTGTTTTATAATTTCTTCTGCATTCATGTTTCTGGAAAGATTGTTGGAATATCGATCAGCTGGTAAACTAAGAGCTTCAACTTCTAGCTCCTTCTTCACCACGATAACCTGCCTGTTAACCTCACGCTCCAGTTTACCTCCCCCTCATTCGTGAACGAGACCCAGAGATAACTCAACTCCTTTACAGGGAACATAGTAGTAAATCTCCACAAAGTACACTCCCATTACCCTTCCAGTACCTCTGTGAGGGTAAAAAGCTGGTCCACTGTTCCACAGCCACAAGAGCATCCCTATTGTTCGGCCTGAATCTGAGGTTCAGCATGCTTTCCATAAGTTTTCCCTGTGATCCTTGGATAGTTAGAGCACACCCTCTGATCTCCCTTTTTAAAAATGGGAACCATCACCCCAATCTGCCACTCCATGGACATTGTCCCTGACCTCCATGCAATATTGAAAAGGAATGCCAGCCATGACAACCCAATAATGCCCAAGGCTTACAGTATCTTATGGCAAATCTCATCACCTGATGCCTTATGACTTAGGAGCTTTTTGACTACCTCAGAGAGCACTGCTAGAGATAAGAGTGAGGCTTCCCTCAACTCATCTACAGAAGGTATGTCGGTTGGGTTTAGGAGATCTTTAAACAGTTCCTTGCATTGCTGACAATGTCCCCAGTCAGGGTCGGCAGTTCTCTTTCCTGCTTGCATCCCTGTCTTGAATTGCTTATGGTGTTTTTGCTTCAACAACCACCAAAGCTGCTGTCCTTTTGTGGGGTTCACAGGTGGCCACCTCAACAGGCATCAATGACATTCTGCCCTATCTATGACATACAATTGCAGATCCGAAGACACAACCACAAAGTCCATCACTGATCTTTGGTCTAAGGTGTTGTGGTACCAGGTACACTTATGAGCAAGCTTATGCTCAAAGATGGTGTTTGTGGTGGTCAATCCATGAGCACAGAAGTCCAATAACAACACACCACTTGGGTCCAGATCAGACAGGGCCTTACCCCCAATTGCCCCCTTCCAGGTTTGTCCAGGTTTTATTGCTCATGTAAGCATTGAAGTCCCCCAGCAAAATGTGGTCTTGTCAGGCTGTGCCCCATCCAGGGCCCCGCACAGAGACTCAGCCAAGGAGGCTGGGTACTGAACTGCTGCGTACGCACAAACAACAGCCAGAGCCAGTGAACCTCTTATTCTACAGGGAAAAACTTCAACACTGCAGCACTCAGGGACTCATAAGTACCCGTCCAATGCATCTCAGCCAGGACAAGAATAGAGCCCAGCTCCTCTCCAGGAATCCAGAGCTGGAGTTGGACCCAGAGGCATCTAGTCGGTACCACTCCACTTTCTACCAGCTCAGCTACCAGGGAGTGACAATCCAAATCCCTAAATTTCCAACTCTAGTTTCTATCCTTGCAGGTGGTGAGCAGAAGTTTAACAAAAAAAAGACAGACATTTAACTACAGCATGCAAGATGCAAGATAGATCTCTTGCATCTTACAGATGTGAGATAATGTATGAACAGTATAATCACAATATTTGAACAGAAATCAGAAAAACTTACTTTCTTCACCTCCCGTCCTGAAGACTCCTCAACATGCTTTTGCTCCTGCATATACAAACATATAGATATAAACAATTAACCATGCATGGTGCTGACTGCTGGCTACCCTAATAACTATAGAGGGATTTGTGTTAGCAGCAATCTCAGAAAATATTTTGTAGTATCTAGAATTCCAGGATACCATCCTTTATTGAAGAAAAAAGCACTACCAAACTAACAAACCTCTGATCATATATACACCCAAAACATGTCCACTAAAAAAGCGAGAAAAAATATTTGCTTGTTTCATTTGACATGTTTTGATTCATGCCAATAAGATGTATACTAAGAGACAACGGATGTAAAGCAGAGTGTTTCATATTGGCAGAAACTTTTCCAGGTCACCAAGGGGCCTGTCTGATGCTGGACTTTGCTTCTGAATTCATTTGTAATAAACCTTCTTTATATACCTTATTTATAAGCAAAGACGGTTGGATGGATGGATGGATGGATGGATGGATAGATAGATAGATAGATAGATGGGTAGACCTTCTGTCGTCTCTTCTCTTTGCGTTTGTTCTCAGTGGCCTGCAGCATCTTTTCCCTCCACAGGCTGAAGAAGTATGATGGGTCAGTGTAGAACTTCAGTCCATCCTTCTTATCATCCCTGCACACCACACACACACACACACATTTAATTTTTTTATTGTGTATTGCATTGTTTTATTGTAATGAAGACTAGAAAGTTTTTTTTTCATAGTTTCAGAGTTGTGTTTGGAGTTGCAGCCAATAAGGCATAAGTGTAGTTAACTACTCAGAGGGGATTAACCTGACCTATAAGGAGTCAGGATGTTGAGGGGAGGGGGTTTGTCACAGTGTTGGTACATCTCCAGCACTGGGTTGAGAATGGAGCTCCGTGACACCACCTGCTGGTCCTGGATGGTACTGCTCCTGAAGGCCTTCCGCATGTTTATGTCCTGCAGAGACACTAAACAAACGGTACAATTACTGCACAGTACAACTTGTGGTTGTGGTTGTTTTAAGTAATCTTTAGTTTCTACAAGTTTGCATAATATTTTCGCAAAATAATTAAATGTGCATGATTTTGATGCATATTCATGTACAGAAATTTTCAGTGGAGTGCAGTGGCGATAAAGATGAATGAAGAGTGCAGCTTGGAGGATTGTAAAGGGGAGAGAGTTTTTTGATAAAGCTTATAATTAGGGCTGGCTCAGCTCATCCCTTAGTTATGCTGCCATAGGACTAGACTGCTGGGGGACTCACTCACTCTCTCTCTCTCTCTCTCTCTCTCTCTCTCCCCCCCTCTCCCTCTCCCCCTCTCTCTCTCTCTCTCTATCTCTCTCTCTCTCTCCCCCTCTCCCCCTCTCCCCCTCTCCCCCTCCCTCTCTCTCTCCCCTCTGCATGTTACTAACTAAACTTCTTCCCTTGAGTTTCTGGACTGCGGCTACTGCTGTGGTCCTGCATGGTGTCCACTGCATGTGTGCATTGTGGGAATTGGAAAAATTACAAGCAAAGAAAAAATTTTTATTTTTGAAAAAACTACAGATGCAGCTGAGGTATTAACTACCTTCCTCCACAGTGGAGTCCAGCTGTGTGACCTTTACTGCCAGCAGGTCTACTCGTTCCTGCAGGCTGCTCATCCTCAGGTAGAAACTGTTGGCCTCAGTGAACAACTCGCCAAAGATGTCCTCTGCATGGCGACCTGCAAGTCACCCATAAACAAACAACATCAAGGGTTGGTGTAAGGTCAGCTTCTCCTAAAGGCATAGAACCAGAGTTACAATGATCCACCACCACCACTCACTGAGTCCTCCAAGCTGTTTGATGACAGCAGCCAGAGTGCTGTTAGTAACACACTCCAATTCACTAGCAACCCCATCAGGGAGAGTGCTGCGACACAGATATCTGGGTTCAATGATTCGTTTCACCAATGGCATGTTTGACCTGCAGAGACAGACAGACTGAAAGAGAAAGAAGTAAAAATAAATGCTGTGTTTATATCAAATCAAATCAAATCAAAATTTATTTATATAGCCCAAAATCAAAAAATACATTTGTCTCAGAGGGCTTTACAATCTGTACAGGGAGTGACACCCTCTGTCCTTAGACACTCGATTAGTGAGGAAAAACTTGACCACCAAAAAACCTTTTAACAGGGAAAAAGGTGGAAGAAACCTCAGGAAGAGCCACAGAGGAGGGATCCCTCTCCCAGGACGGACAGACGTGCAATGATGTCACATGTACAGAACAAATCAACACACACATATTGTACACTCACAATGAATTAGAATGAATTACAATAGATGATAAGAATAGGTTACAATGAATGATGAATTATTACAGTAACAGTGAAACTAGTGGTAAAGATACAGATGCACAGCAGCAAATCATTAACTAACTATAATCTGTAATGGGGATATGGCAACAATGATGACGGTGACAACACATGCAGAAGACACCACGCAGGACCACAGCAGCAGACACAGTCCACAAGAACCTGCTGGACGAGAGAGCACAGAAACTCCGGGGAAGAATATATATCTACAACTGCATACATTATCAGCTCTGTAAGGTGCCCTGTGTTCAAAAAATAAAAAGGGTTCTCATTAAACACTAATATTGTAAAAGTCTAGAACTAGTATTGTCAATTTATTTACAAGTCCATTTTCAACTAATGGTGGGTGGAGGGGGGTGGTCATCTCCACCACCAGTGACCTGACAGATGAACCACAAAACCTCTGGGGGAAGAAATCAAGTTAATAAGACATGAATGCATACAGATGGAAAGAGAGAGGAGCTCAGTGCATCATGGGAATTTCACCAGCAGTCTAAGCCTATAGCAGCATAACTAGGTGTAACAGCCCTAACTATAAGATGTTATCAAAGAGGAAAATTTTAAGCCTCCTCTTAAACATAGAGAGGGTGTCGGCCCTTCTGACTGAACCTGGAAGATGATTCACCAGGAGAGGAGCCTGATAGCTGAAGGCTCTGCCTCCCATTGGACTCCTAGAGACTCTAGAAACCACAAGAAAGCCTTCATTCCTTACAGTATTGTTGGAGGCCAAGGTGACACCATCCAGAGTAGCTATATCATTAGATAATGTGTTTCTAAGTTGTTTAGGGCCAAACACAATAAAGTCAGTTTTGTCTGCGTTTAGTAGCAGAACATTGCAGGTCGTCCAGGACTTTATGACTGAAGTCATGCTTAAAGTATAGTAAAGTGATTGGTTTCATCAGGCTTAAATGATATAATTAGGTGTCATCTGCATGATGAACAATGAACATTTATGGAGTGTTTCCTAATAATATTACCTTTATGAAGCATACCTAAGGTGAACAGGATTGGTGCTGTGATCAAACTCTGACTGTTTACAGTTCAGCTTCAAGATTCACTGAGATTCTTCTTCTGTCAGCCTATTTTCTGTTTATCTTTTCTGACTCCAAACTTAACCTGACTTTAAACCTGAACATAAACTTAACCTGACTCTCAACTTAACCTGACTCCAAATTTAACATGACTCCAAGTCGAAGAAGAACATTGCGATTTCTATTTCTGTCACTCCCAGTTTCCCACACTGTCAAAATCCTTTTGTCAAAATTCTGTTGTCACCACACCTGATGGATGAGCTTTCTTCCTGCATCCCTCTTGCCAAGCAGACTCCTAGTGCTACTCTTTAAATATTGTTGCAATTCTGCATTCTGTTTTTCAGTCATACTATTGTGCAACCCAATTCCTCCCCATCACTGACTTCTCCGCCAGAGAGACCTGACTAAAGGTCCATTAACCATCTGATGGCTCATCCCACCACTAGTGCCTAGACTCCAGGGGATCCTGTCCTATTTATTATCTCCATAAGGCCTACACTTTCAATGGAGTCTAACTGCCAAGATCTCTATGCTGAAATTCACAATAAACATTATTTTTCACCTTCAGTTGATCTTATTGAACAGCCAGTGGCAGTGAGGGTGTGTTTTTCACTTACAGCTAGAAATCTTTTTTTTTTTTTTAGACAAATTCAACAATTAATTAGACAATTAACAGCATTTCTTTGTCTTTATAATGAGTTGTCACATGTACATGTCATCACCTTCAGCCATTCCTATAATATCCATATCTATTTATGTTGCCTTTCTAGAGATTCTCTCTTACACAAAATGATTTTTATCATAAGAAACAATGGAACAACACTGAACAGGGGAGCATATCGTCTCTGATTATCTTATCATCACATGTTAAAGAGGGTAGTCAGCACAGAGCACAAGTACAATCAAGTAAAATCAGATCTGGTTGGTTTTACATATTCAGTCCACTTGGTCCAGAATATTTACCCCAAAATATATTTGTAATTTGTTTGTGGACTTCCCAGTAAGACCTTATTACCTGCCAGTCCCAAAAAATGTGTAAGTGGTTGGCTTTGTTTGATCCACAGAGTCTCCAACAAGCATGTCCATTACCTTGATATCGTTTCTGAATGGGTGTAACAAAAAATCTTGTTATATTTTTCCAACAGAATTCCCGCCATGTGTTTGACCCAGTTGAGAACCATTGTACTTGGCATATTTTCTCCCAGCTCCCTGGTGTGATCAATACCTTTCCTTCCTTTTCCCGCTTCTTCTTTATGTATTCCGTATTCTCCTGCTTTGATAATTGTATAGCCTTGTACAATTTAGAAATAATCTTGTTGCCTGTTCCCGATTTAATCAATGCTAAAAACACCTCTATGAAGCCTAAATCACCTTTTCTTGTAACCTCTTTCAAATTCTTGTTAAAATAATGCCTCACTTGCAGATATCTAAAAAAAATCACCCATTTTCAGACCATGATCTTTCTGTAGAGCTTCAAAACTTTTAAATACTCCTTTATGGACAAATTAATAATTAGTGATCAAATCCTTTGAGGCTCAAATATTAAATCTGACATTGTTTCTATTTGGGGCAGAATCTGTATCATAAGCGCACCACTTCATAATTCTGGATGTATCTTTTCCTGCCAGGGTTTCAAAAAGCTACCCGTTATAGAGTCTTCTGGAATCTCCTGTCTATCCTGCAATTTGCTGTCACTTAGTAAAGCTGTAATTGGTATCTCCTTTATCTTCGTGCCTTCTATATCTTTCCATACTGCACTGTATGTGGGCAAACCAAAGGTCTCAGCTGGGCTGCGTAGTAATATTCTTGTAGGCAGGGAAGGCCCATTCCCCCTTTTTCTTTTCTCAGTTGCAGCGTTTTAAATTTAATTCGGGCCCTTTTCCCTTGCCACAGGTACCTAGCTATTAGTCTATCTCATTCTATGAATTGTTGAGGTGGGATTTTGACTGGCAGACACTGGAATAGATACAGAATGCGTGGGAGAACATTCATCCTGATTGTTTGTATCCGGGAGCCTAAGCTTAAAAAGGGGATAACATTTCACCATCTAAATCATATTGAATCTATGAATTTAAGAGGTCATAGTTGACATTGTATAGTTTTGTAAGGTCTTTAGGTAGTATGACACCTAAATATTTCATTGATTATGTGCTCCAATTCCAGTTATATTGGGTTTTAATTTCAGATGGAGGGTTATAGTTAAATGTTGATATTGATTTTATACCCAGAAATTGAGCCAAATTCCTCTAGCAAATTCATCAGTTTTGGGAGTGTCTGTGTAGGTTGGGTTATGCTTATCAATAAGTCATCGGCAGTTTTTGCTCCCCAGATGTCATAGGTACCCCTTTTATGTCTGACCTCTGTCTAATCATTTGACTCACGGCTTCTATAAACAAGGCAAAGAGAAGTGGCGACATACAGCATCCTTGTCTCGTTCCTCTCTCCAGAATAAAGGAGTTGGTTAAATCTCCATTAACCTTGATTCTTGCTGTTGGTTTATGACACAGTGCTGTAATTGTGTTGATTATTGTTGCATGGAAGCCAAATTTTGATATTAATCGTTAATTAAACGTTGTTGTTAATATTGGAATTAATTGATCTTGCATTGCTTTGTACCATTCTGTAGAGAAGCCATCTGTCCCTGGGGACCTTCCAAGAGCTAGCATGAACTGATGAAGCCTCTTGGATGAGAGGTGAAACGTCTTCAAGACAAATAACCAAGTCCAGTTGTGATCGATTTAATCTACTTGAGATAACTATGACCTGGATGAATGAGAATATTCACAGACTTATTGATGGAGTTACTTCATCATTATCATTATGTTTCGTTTCGTTTCGTCTTCTTCCGCTTATCCGTTTGTCGGGTCGCGGGGGCAGCAGACCGACTGCCGCCCATCTCTCTTCGCACCGTTTAGACCCCTCCCATGGGTGGTGGGCCCATGGGAAGGGGGTACAGCACATGGTTTTTCCAGGCGGTCTCCCATCCAAGTACTAACCAGGCCCGACCCTGCTTAGCTTCCGAGATCAGACGAGATCGGGCGTGTTCAGGGTGGTATGCTGACGCCATTATCATTATGTTCTAAATATATTTTCGTGTATTCCTGACTCCTCGGGTTTATCTCTCTCCACACGTCCACTATCCCCAATTCACGCATCCAATTGTTAAATCTTTTGTTAATGTTTTTTGCATCAGATTTCCCATTTGATGAATCCAATTTTGGATTAAGCCGCATGTTCGCCACCACATAATAAAGTCCCTTGGCTCTTTGTCATCAAGTCAAGTATATGTCTATAAAAGAACCAATCACTACCAGGGGGAACATACACATTAATGAGACTCATCATCACTTCTACTTTGCCTGTAATCATAACAAATCTTCCTTCTTTATCTTTATGTTCTGATATGTGTTTATAATTTATAGCTCTGGATACCAAAATCGCCTCCTCTCCGCCTTCCTGATGCATGGGAAGAAAAATAGACATGTTCAAAACCCAATCTATTCAACTTAGCATGTTCAGAGTCACTAAAGTGAGACTCTTGTAAGAAAGCTGTTTGGATTTTGTCCTTCTTTACTTTTGATAAGGTCTTCCATCTCTTAACTGGACTGTGTAAACCATTTATATTAAATCAAATCAAATCAAATCAAATTTTATTTATATAGCAGGGAGTGACACCCTCTGTCCTTAGACGACTTAAACGAAACAATTTTTAAGATTTACTTTGCATTTATGTGACCTCCACCTCACACAGAAACCTGATGTGCTTCCCCTCCCAGCTAGAATCTGCAGGAAATACATAACTGAATAGAAAACTAATACATGAGTTAACATCCATGTTTTTCTTGCCAGGTGAATCCCTTCACCTGCCATGCCGTGCGGAGTAAAGTCTCTTTGGTTTTGAAACTTAAGAACTTAACTATAATGGAGCGCGGCGCGTCCATCGGCGGTTGTGGATCCGGTGACCGATGTGCTCTTTCAATCTGCAGGTCTTCGTTTAGCTTCAGGCCCTTGTGGAGTAAATTTTCCACAAAAGAGATCATGGTTGTTGATTCCTTCTCTGCTCCTCCAGTACTCCATATATTCTTACGTTCTCGCGCCGGGAGCGGCTCTCCAAGTTCAGCAGTTGGTCCTCCAGCGTACCCTGCAGCTTTAGCATGGCCGTAATAACGTAATAACGTTGTTTCAATTCGTCCTTCTTTTATCATTTCTAACTGCTCTTTGTTTTCTTGTTTTTTTTCAAAATCACCTCCAAGTCAGCCATTCCTCCATCTGTACTTGTTTGCTAATTTGTGCTAATTAGCTGCTAATTGTATAGTTGTACTTATAATCACCAACCAGACCTTGAACGGTGTTTGTTTCTCAGAGTGCTGCTGGAGCCTCTTTAAGCTTTTATATTAACATAAATTGCTCATAATATCAGGAGGAGTTTTCTAGTTGTTCTGGTTACACCAGGAGCCCAAAAGCACCTAAAGCAGTTATTAGAAATATTAGTTATTGATCATTCAGTGAGTGTTAAAGGGGATGATGGGAACCAGCTGTTAAGAACACATGAAACAGCAGCTCATGTGTGATCAGTTCAGGTGTACACATCACATCACACGTGGAAAATGATATTTCACCCGAAACACACACACACACACACACACACACACACACACACGATGCTGTGCCATCATGCTATACAGAGATGACGTAATGCTTATAGTGTGTGTACGTGTGTTGAGGTCTGCTCATACACCTGTTAACACTATCGATCCACCAGTCAGCTTATCTATCGATCTACGCGCAACCGTTCCTGTTTGGCCGTGGATGACGTCATCGCTCGGATGACGTTTCTGAGTGAATGAAGCCGTCAGCGATCGATAACACGTCCGCGTTACAAACCGATAAGAGCCAATAACAGATCGATCAGACTTACCGCGGGCTGAGGCGTTACGCTCCGGTGTGTGTGTTGAGGCTGCTCCGTCACAGAGCGGCGGCCAGCGAGCTCATCCTCTGCCTCTCATGGATGGATGCTGAGAGGAAGAGGAGCAGGGAACCAATCTGCTTTTCCCTCCGACGCCTTATCAGCGACTCGGCTTCTGTCGGAGAACTTCGGCCGGTCGGAGATGAAGCTACAATAATACAACTAACGACAGGAAAGCCACAAGCAGAATATCATGATAAACTTAACCATCAGTACATACAAGTACTGTGATCTGATGACAGGAAGTTACAGGGCTGATGGGAAATGTCAACATGGAGACTTCAGAGAAAGGTGAAATGATGACACTTGCTGTTGTTTGTGTTTTCAGTAGGAGTTTATTGCAACTTTGAAAACAAACTGAGATTCAGGTGATTGACAAATGAGTCGCTGACTGATGGGCCAATCAGAGAGGGGGGGGGGGGGGGGGGGGTTCAAAGGTCACTCAGCTTTGACTCTTTTCACAGCTCCTGGTAACCTGTCCTGAAGCCTGCACACACACACACACACACACACACACACACACACTGGTGTTATTCTCATAGTGTGTATCATTTCAAAAAACACATCACTGTACTCAACAAGTTCAGATGTGACATTGTGACATCACTGAAAAGAAATCTGAAAAAACAAAATTATGACCCTTACTGTCTAATGTTTCTGAACAAACAAAATAATACTCCACACAAACTACACAAACAATCATCTGGATAAATTGGATAGCTGTGATGTCACCGTGATGTCACCGTGATGTCACTGGTGTACAACAAACAGCCCAGAATAAAACACAGAATGACCCTTTAAAGACAGCAGATGTCTCTGTTGGTGGTTTGATTGAACTCACTTATACAGTGTCTCCTCCACTCTGGACCGAATCAGATCAATATGCTGATCAATCTGTGTCTGAAAACACACACACACACACACACACACACACACAGGTTCAGCTCATCACTGCTGTTTGACTGTATGCTTCTGATGCAAGTGTTTCTGGTCCACCTATAAATGAAGATAATCTCAGTACCTTTCTCTTCTGGTAGATCAGCGGTGTGGTGAAGAAAATGATGTCCACTGCAGAGAGAGAGGTAGTTTACTGTTTACTGCTGATCAATCGTTTCAAACAATCCATCAATTGATTTAATTAATCAATCAGGAAAAAGCAGACTCACCAATGATGAGGATGGTGATGCCATTAAAGACGGCTCCGACATATGTCATTAGCCACATGACAGCAGCCAGCTGAAACAAAAGAAACAAACAAATAAATAAACAGCAACACAAAACAAACAAACATAATGAATTTACAATCACATAAGACAAAAAAAGCAGCAATTCATCACAAACGACTATGTGGAGAGTCTTTAATGTCTTTCCTGTTTATCTGTTCATACTCTGTGTTACCTTCAGAGAGTCCACCAGGTCTTCCACCAGCAGCAGCCTCCTCATCTGACTGCTCAACCTGTTCACATGAACCAGACACTGGTTGGCCATCGTTCGGGCCAACTCTGGGGACAGAGAGATGTCCTGGTCCAACAGAGATCTGACAAGACAAGGATAGACACTTTTTAGCTGATATTTGTTAAAATATCCTAACCCATCTGATGAAGAGGAGGACAATGTCGAGCGATGTCTTGAGCGCTACAAGGTAGAGCCTGTTATTGACACAGAGGTCTCTCCCCAGAAATGGTGGTCCACACATGAAGCGTTGCAGATGGCCTACCTTGTCAACAGGCTTGTCTGTTTGAGTAACTGGCTCAAAGGAAATAAGTAGGCTATTAGGTTGGCTCAGCTGTTCAACAGGTTCATGTTCATCCTTTCATAGGCTGGGTTGATAAGCCTCTGATGAATAAAGAAGAGCAGTACAACCGATGGTTTACTGTAACTGCACTACAGGCTGAGTCCTAGTTTACAATAATATGCACTTTTATTTTGATTCACCTTGTTTTAGGAGCTACTTTTATGACGAAGTTATTGACAGTATTACTACAGACGTGAATGGCTGTAACACTATGCTGTGGTTTGCAATTAAAAAAAATAATTGCACAAAGCAAGCCTATTCATTTTACTTTGACATTTCGAATAGATAAAAATGTGCGATTAATTGTGAGTTAATTATGACATTCATGAGATTAATCGCGATTAAATATTTTAATCGATTGACAGCACTAAAAAGAATACTAGATTTCCTTAATGAATACTCCGTCTTGAGTAAAAATCAAATTCACACTTTAACAAACATACATCAAACAAAAAAATGGTAAGATATTCATTTGTTTTATTGATTTCAAGAAAGATTTTGACTCCATTTGGCATGAAAGAATATATAACCTTTTTCATTGTGGTATAAAGCGGAAATGTATGATCTGGTTAAATCAGGGTATTGTGTGAAAATAGGTGCTGAGAGTTCTCAGACACTCTGACCAGTCTCTCAACAACACTCCTTTACAAACACCTATCAGAGTAAACCACATTATAACACAATGTATAGAAACCTGTTTGGAACATTAAAGCACAAACTAAAATCCAGAGTAGATCAGGATGATATATGGCTCTAAAAATAGATTATAAACTGTCAGAATATGTCTCTACTGTCAGAGATAGAAAGCAGAGACAGATCCTCAACAAGTACAGGCTCAGTGACCACAAACTGACAATCAACAAGGGCGACACAAATAACCATGGCAACTAAAAGACCACAACACACACACACACACATACACACACACAAACATATATATATATATAATGATCAATCTGTCTATTAACAGGTTATGTAACAGTCATTTAAAGTAGCTGTAATTAAATCTCTTTTTAACAAGTTCGACTCTTGACTCAGGTGTTTTAGTCAACTATGACCTACATCTAACCTTCACTTTCTGTCTAAGATCCTTGAGAAAACAGTCACCAGTCAGCTATGTGACCTTCTACATAATAATAGTTTATCTGAGGATTTTCAGTCAGGATTTATCAAGTCCTGTTTATTAGATCAATTTCAGTTTGTACATGTTAATGATGAAATTAGACACTAGACATTTATCAATGAAGCCAGATGAAACCAATCAATTAACTAAACTTCAAGCATGTATTAAGGAAATAAAGATCTGGATGACCTGCATTTTTTCTTCTATTCTAAACTCAGACAAAACTGAAGTTGATGTGCTTGAAACACATTATCTGATGATATAGCTACTCTGGATGGCATCACCTCGGCCTCCAGCACCACTGTAAGGAATCTGGGAGTTATCTTTGATCAGGATATGTGCTTTAACTCTCACATGAAACAAATATCAAAGACTGACTTTTTTCACCTAAGTAACATTGTTAAAATAAGGAACATCCTCTCTCTTCCTCTCTTCCTCTTCCTCTCCATCTGTATGCATTCATGTCCCACTAATACATATTACTAACTTGACCTCTTCCCTTTTACTTTCTCATCTGTCAGGATGCTGGTGATGTGATGGCAATGACCACCCCCCTCTATAATCTGTGTGTGTGCCTTACTTGAATGGATGGCCTTCATCTGACTTCTGTACAGCCTGGATCACAGATTTATAAACCCTAAAGACAGGAAGTAGACACCTGTTAGGATGACATCATCTCCTGTTTCCTAGTTTTAACTTCATACTGAGACGTCTCCTCCGACCCCCACCTGAAGGTGATGGTGATACAGAGGCAGGCCAGCAGGAGGTAAGACACCACACTGATGATGGATAGCGTAGCCATGGAGACCAGCACCAGCAGGGACATGCCAAATGTTGCTGCTGATTTCTTCGGTTGTTTCCAATGGACAAGCTGTACGGCTGCGGACAGAAAGATGAACAGACATGACAAAATGAAAACTGCACCAATTTCACCATTTTTATATTAACAGAAACATAATAAATAGAAAAAATAAGATCACATACAAATCTACAAATATAGGCTTTACAATGGTAAATGGACTGCATTTATATAGAACTTTACTAGTCTATTTAACCACTCAAAGCACTTTAACCCTAACCCTAACACTACATGTAAACATTCACCTATTCACACACATATTCATATTACACTGATGGCAGAGGCTGCCTTGCAAAGTGCCTGCTGCTTATCTTATCTTTATGTACATGTTTGATAGTATAAAAACAAAAAAATACCAAAAAGTTCGTAATAAAAAATAGTGAACCAAAAGTGTCCATTAAGTCAAGACTATACAACAAAGAATATAATGAGAAAAAAAAAAAAAATATGATTAAAAAGTCACATTTATATATAAAAGACTTTTACATAGCAACACTTATCAAGTCAGCTGTTTGTCATGACTAACTTCTCATCTATTGTTTTTCCTGCTGTAAACATGCTTACATACTTTCTTTCATCTGTGCAGCAGATAATCCATCAAATAATCCGGTTACACAGATCACAAGTCATGTGGACGTGATTAGCAGGCTGCATACCGAGCCAGCATTAATAAGGAAAAATGTTGATAAAACAGAAACCGAGCAGAGAAGATGTGAAGGGTTTATATTTTCTTCATTTAATCTTCCTTATAGAGAAGAAGCAGGTGAAGGAAGAAGCAGCAACACAGTCCTGTTTAATAGACCAAGCAGAGACCCCTCGGCCCACCAGCAGCAGTAAGGTGTGATAGAAACAAAGACCTTAATAACACCGAGGCTGTCATCTGACCCGGTTAGAAAACAGCAGGACAAAAGAGCTTTGTCTGTCACGCTAACTAACAAACCAGTTAATGTGCAGATTCATTTATGGACAGGAGAGATAACTTAAGTGAAATAACCACCAGTTTGACAAAAGGTAAATAAAGTAAATAAGAAGAGGTTAGCTAACACTTAAATAACTGAATAACTTGCCGGTTTATTAACAACCTCAGAGAGATAAATGAGCATGTTGAGCTAACTTGAGCTTGAGGTTCAATAGCAGGTTAACTGAGATCAACAGTTAAATATCATCAGTGTAGCTAGCTGGTTAAATAACTAGCAGGTTAGCTGCCTGATAACTGCTTAATTAGAGGTTAATCGAGTTACTGGTTAGCAAACATGTTAGGAAGTTAGGCTTAGGGATAGGATCATTATTTATCAATATAATAACTCTGTTATTGATAAATAACGAGCAACTTAGTAACCAGCAGGTAAATAACCAGCAGGTAAATAACCAGCAGGTTAAAGGGTCAGTTAACACTTCAACACATCCACACAACTGATTTAAACAAAGTCAATAAATACACTCATTACTTTTGTCTTAAAAGAACACAATGCTCACTGATCGATCAATGTATTTGTTATCAATTGTGTGCTGATACAGGTTCATATTTGAATCTAAACTAAGGTCTATTTACTCATTCATGTCCATGACAACTGACAGAAAACTAAGACATGCAGTAGAAAGCACTAATAAAAAGCTGGTAAGGGGCCCTTGAGTTCAGATTATTGTGTTTTCTCTTTTTGTGTTTTATCCATTGACAGTTTATTGATCTGAGGAAATAATCAGAAGGGCCATTTAGTAGCTGTTCTGGAACTTTGGACCAGGTAAACAGGTGGAGCAGCTCGTCCTACCTGAGTGTGTGAGGTCTCTGAGTGAGGATGAGGAGGAGGAGTTGTTGGTTGGTGATAATGAAGAGTCGGAGTGGCTGCTGCTGGTCGAATCGGCCATTTTCTTCTTCTTCTTTTCCTGTGTGTGAGGAGCTGAAGCTTCACTGGAGGTTTTAACCTTCCAGTCTGAGCTGTTGGAGGTTGTGAGGACGTCACGGCGGGGCGTGGCTTATGGGGGCGTGTCCAGTAAAGTTGCTCCTGCACTGTCCATATTCAGGTATTGTTTGATGTCAGAGTTTAAACCTCTAAAATGGTTTAACAACATAAATCTGTCTTCAAATAGTGAGCAACTTCTACATTTAAAAATAAATAAATTGATTAAAGTTAAAATACATACACATCATATTAAAATCTATAATATTCTATTAAGTTTTTACTTGTTTGGAGAAAATGTTTTTTTCCATCTTTATATGTTTATATGAAAGCAGCAGTATAGTTAACATGAACTCCAAGGTGAGCAGCTACTGCTTTCACATTAATCCTAATCCCATAAAGTTATATAATATGCATAAAGAGCATTTACTGGTGTTACTACTTTTTTGCTCCACTGCTGCTGACAGGTAATTTATTATCTTATCAAAGGAAAACTGTCCCCTGCTGCCAGAAGTTCTCCTTCGCTTTGTTCATTACTGTGTTTTGTTCCTTTGTTTTTCTTTTTTTGATTCATTATTTATTCTCCATATTATAAAAAAAGACTAATAAACAAATATGAGCAAACACATTAAATGTGACGCTACAGTTAATATTTTATAATGCCGAACACACTAAAACTAGTGTTTCTATTAGCTGAAGTTGAACTCCTGAATGAGGATTTGTTGGTCTGATGAACACAGATTTAAACTGCAGTCAGTGAAGATGTCAAATTTACACACTACAAACTCAAAATCCCAACAGAAGTTATTTCATGACACTTTTCATACAGAGTAGGTCCAGACCATTAGATGGTGGCAAGGGAAAAACACCTATTTAACAGGAAGAAACCTTGAACCTGGCTCTAGGTAGGCGGCCATCTGCTGTGACCTGTTGGATTGTGGGACACAGGTGGCATTATACACCAGATAAACTTCAAAATAGTCATAGATCACAGTTACTGGGACACGGGTACCTTTCTACATTTAATGCGGGAACCCCCCCCCAGTTTGGAAACAAGCGGTTGCGTAGGTCAGTGCCAGAACTTCTTCAGCTGTGCTAATTAGCAGACTGGTCTCTTCTACCAGTATGTATATATGTGTGTGTGTGTGTGTGTATTGTTCTCCACTGTTGGAAGAGCCAGACAAACTCAGAGTTTGCTGAATGGTTAATCTTTTAACAGACAGGACTTATAATCAACATGGAAGGTTTTATGACGTTTGGTCTAATTTTATGCATATAGAGGAAGAAACCTGACCTGAAGTAAATATTCCTAAAATCTGTTTTTTGTTTTTTACATTAACATTAATTAACATATAACATTAACATTTATTGATACATGGCGTCTCCTTTTTTAAAATTTGACTCCACAGTTTGTTTTTGTACTTAAACTAATTCTGCTTGATCATGTTCAATTGTTCTCGTATTTCATGATGTTGTGCATATATTTAATTTATAACTTAATTGCAATAAAGTCTCACTGAAGCATTTGTGTTTGACTTCCTATTAAACATGTGATCAGTCAGACCGTAAACCTCAAGATGTCTCTTTGTAGAAATGTTTATTGAATCTTCAGTGCATGAAACTAACTGTCATTACTTCATTTAACATCTGACTCCTCACACAACACACGGTGAAGGAACAAACTAATAATCAATATAATAATGATCATTATGGTTGGAAGCCAAGGCAGCTACAACAAACATTATGGTCATAGAAAAAAAATCTAAGCATGTCAACAACTAAATCTGTTCAAAAGCAAAATAACATTTTTACAATCTGAACTTTCAAGATGACAAACGGAAGTCTTCAGTCGTTGCGACCTGAACTTTCACTGCGACGGCGACTCCGAGATGTCGAGCGACTGTCAGACAAACAAATGTCAGATTGAACAGATTCAGTTAACTGCACTAAAACAAAAATTCACTTCATATTTATTTATTAATCAAAAACAAAAACCATTAGAGGACAGGTTCACATGTTTTACACTCAGTTTTCAGTGTGTAGTTTATGTTTCTTTTTTCCCCAATAATTTCCTAAAAGGAGCTGATGTGTTTCATTCAAAGGACATTTATTTAATACAGATGTGCTCATTACAGAGTTTTTCAGAAATGTTTGACAAACACTAAATAATTAAATCTTTATTAGCCCACATCTCCCTTAATATTGATCAGAGACAAGGCAATTTAAATGACAAATTTCATTAATATCTATGATGATATGGTACAAAAGTGTAATGATCTGACCCAGACCCTAAATATGTAATTTATTAATAATGACCCTGAATATAATAAATCAGCACTTACTGACTGAACCAACAAAGTTTTTCTTACCATCCTCTCTGTGAATATTTACTGTTAAGTATCAGCAAAATTCCTCATAAGAACATTCAACAACAAATAAATAAAGTAACAAATAAAGTGTTACTTATTGACTCAGTCAGTGTGAATAATTACAGCAAGAAAAACATGCTTCACTGTTCATTTGGCTCCTGACTGTTTTAGGGATTCATTTTCTCTGCTGTCCACTAATACAACTAATGCAATTAATACAAATATAAAATACAATAAATACTAAATTCAAACATACAAACCAGGGTGGGAAATTAACAGGGACTTGGGGCTAAATGCCCCTAAATATGTAAAATAGTTTTTTACTCATTAAATTTATAAGCTGCTCCTTTCACTTATTTTGAATATTGGTCTGTCGTGAAACATATGACTGAGGTTTAGTCATAAAAAGGAAAAAAATCTTATTGACGTAAGTATTCAGACCCTTTTTTATGACACTCGAAATTTAGTTCCAGAATACTCAGGACCTCAGACTGGGCCAAACGGTCACCTTCCAACAGGACCCGAAGCACACAGCCAAGACAACGCAGGAGTGAGTAGCCCAGCCAACCTGAACCCAATCAAACACGTCTGCAGAGACCTGAGAATTGCTCCGACGGCCCTCATCTAACCTGACAGAGCCTGAAATCTGCAGAGAAGAACAGCTGAAAATCCCCAAATCCAGGTGTGCAAAGTTTGTAGCATCAAACCCAAGAAGACTAGAGTCTGAAGAGTCTGAAGTCGCTGCTGAGTAAAAGGTATGAACATTTATGCTAATGTGGTATTTTAGTGTTTCCTTTTTAATAAATAAAATATGACAATCCTGTTTTTGCCTTATCATTATGAGGTATTAAGTGTAGATTGATGAGCGGGAAAATTAACTTAAATGATTTCAGTGTAGTCAGGTAGATGTTGGTTTCTGCTGACTCACCTTCGAGCTGGAGATCCAGAGCAAGAGCGACCCATCGATCCTGATCTGCCAACACACAGGCAGACTGAGTTATTGTGGCTGACTCAAAGACCGTATGTATATCATGCTAAACTTTGACCTTTATTTTGTAGAACATCCACACATCTAAACACACAAGTAACAACTACTAATGAAATAAAATATCAGAAACACGCAGTGAACTCAGCTCTGACACATCATCATCTTTTGAAATTGTTAGTAAACAGTTGTTTATTTCCACATCCAGCAGTTATGCAGCATTATCATCATGTGGAGTCGTGTTTGTGTCCAGCTGGTGAATCTAAGTCCAATATTCACTCTGTTAGCTCTGTTTCTGCTCTCTACCAACTCTTGAGGGAAACATCTAAATGCCTAAATGCTCCACTATGTTCACCAGCTGGTCTACAGTAACTGTGTCTGTTAGCTGTTTGGTGCTGAGCAGGTTGAGTTCAGTGGGCTTTTCTCTGAAATATATATATTAGATATATATATATATATATATTAGTGATGGGCCGTTAACGGCGTTAACGCGCTGCGTTAATGCGAGACTCTTATCGAGCGATATAAAAAATATCGCCCTTAATCTATTATAAAAATTGGGTTTGGAGCCGGGTCCTTTGGAGCTGCTAATAAGCAAACTGATGACTTTCAACGTGATATTTTAGCGCGGATGTATGTATCTTTATGCAATGCAGAATTGGTTTACTGTAGTTCTTCCAGTCTCAAATACCACCTGAACACAAATCATCTCTTTGCTAATGCATCTCCTGGTTTAAGAAACCCGTTCTCAAAGACTTACTTTTGGTCAGTACTTTGGTATTTCATATTCTGAACGAGCCATTTTAATCTAGATTAATTTCAAGAATTTAGTGACATTAATCTAAATAATCTATGCCCACCACTAATTGACTACTACTGAAAACTCTCTTACACACACACACACACACTCACTCACTCACTCACTCACTCACTCACTCACTCACTCACTCACTCACTCACTCACTGCATCCGCATCACCCACCTGCTTCGACCTCGAGACCCAGACACGGACCTGGACCTGCAGCAGAGGAGAAACAGGATGAGAAACATGAACACTGTTGTTACAGCTGCAGTTTACTGTCCTGTCCAGTGATGACATCACGGCAGTCTGACCTGGACCTCCTCGGTGTGGCAGCGCAAGACCTTCTGGGAGAGGACCTGGACCTGGACACAATGACATCATCAGCAGGTGAGACAGATGAAGTAAAACAAGTTTGATATAAAAATAGAAATTGTGGAAAGATTTCACTGTTCATTTGTTTCAGCTGCTGGCGCTTCTGTATGAGTAGAACATGAAGATGGTTTTATATTGATTTTTGGTTCATTGATTTGTTGCCATGTAGAGATCTGAAACTTTTGTCTCAGCCAACATCAAACCTGCACGTTATCTGTAAACAGCCTGATGAACTAAAAGATTTCTTCTACTTTTTGCACTGATGATTCGCCCTCGAGGAATATACTCTCAGCCATGACAAAAAACATCACTCCATCACTCCCTGCAACTGTTACCTCAGGCCTACTAAGAAATAAAGAGTAGGTATAGAGCACACCGGTGATGTTTGGTGCTGTCATGTGCTATTTACCACTGACATGACAGGATGTCATGTGGGTTGAATATGTGCGTGTTCTGGATGACTCCTGACTGGTTTGTCTACCCTTTGTATGTATCTATAGCATCTATTCTAGGTCTGTGTGTCATTCTTATAGTTATAATTATAGTTTTATTCATTTTTCATTCCATTAATGCCTCATTCATTAATGCATCATATCCACATTTACAACTATTCTATGTGCTGCGGTCAAATTAATATTCTCCACTGAATTTTATACTTAAAAGCTTAACTTAATCCTCTATTTGAAAGCAAAAACACAACTAATAATTTTTTTTAACATACTTGAATAGATATTCAGGCGTCAAGGGGTTAAAACCGTTAGTTCCAACTGTTTAACATAGTGAGACTGAGGCTGGGGGGGGGGTACCTGTATGTGTAAACTACCTGTATGTGTAAACTAGTGCATCCTGACTTTCTAACTATGGCTGTATGTTGTGTGAACGGCAGTCAGTCAACACCTCTTTGCATATTTTCCTTATGAAACAGTAATGCTGCTATAAAGGTGGCGGGGAATGCCAGATTAAACATTAAAACATTAAGACATTAGCGTTGACAGTGAACTTGGGAGCTGTCCCATTGATGCCTGTCAAACTTGTTCTGGGTAACCATGGCAACCAAGCTCAAGCATGACAACGATTCATTCGAATCTGGGTGTGTCGAGACCCACCTGACACACCCGCTATCTGCGCCCATGGTTCCTGCATCTCAGCCAGCTAACTTTGTTATTTTCTTTATGATTGCAGCCCTTTTAATGACTTTTCGCTAATTCTACAGCTGTTTATGACCTGCTAACTACTCAGCTTAGCAGTTAGTGATGGGTTATCTCCTTCCCTTTCCGGTGTGTCTGAAGACCTCCACCAGCATCCCCATCCCCAAGAAACCTGCCATAGAGTGATTACAGAACGGTAGCCTTGATGTCTGTAATCATCAAGTGCTTGGAACGGTCAGTCTCTCGGCACATCAGAGACTGCCCCCCCCCTTCCTTCCTGTAATCCCTACCAGTTTGCTTACAGGGCAAACCAGGGCATATCCTATTAATACATGTTACTAACTTGACTTCTTCTCTGGAGTTTTCTCAACTGTCAGGATGCTAGTGACTTGATGTCAATGACAACAAAGAGCCTGGTTGGAATGAGGCAGGACCCTGACGACTTCTAATACGTGGCTCACCTCCTCCCTCTGCTCCGGCTGCGACTCCTGCTGCGGGAGTAACGCCTTCCCCGAGACCTGGACCGAGACCTGGACCTAGATCCAAACCAGAACCAAGAGAGCAGCAGTCAGAGGATGCCAGATGTGGTCTGATCAACTACAGCAGGCAGTGAACATTACTCATGCAGAGGAAGAAGACTTTAATCCACTAAACCTTCAGGTCCTGCACGTCTGCAGGGCGACCCTCTTTGGACCCGGGTCTAGCAGATCTAGATGATCTAGAAGATTTCTAACGATGATCGAACTGACACCAAATCGCTTGATTGAGACTTGATAGCAGCGAGGTGGGTCTGTTCCTCGTTATAAAATAGAATGCCAAATTAACAAGGCGTTGCTGGTCTGGCTGCGCTGCCACAGACCTTTAGAGTTGAGTTCAGTTCAGCTTTAGTCAAGATGGTCTCATGAAAGCTTTTAGGATCTGAATCAAACGATGGAACCTGAAACGTTTCACCTGTTAAACAACATCTCACAACATCATCTGATACAACATGAGGCTTACGTTGTGTTCAGACAGAACGCAAAGGCAATATTTCGGCTTGATTATGAACAAAGTCAATGTGAAGATGCGAGAAGATGTGGATTTGCACTCATTGCAGAACTTTATGAATGTTTCATGAAGGCACAGAAGAGAATGGGAAATCTGAGTTTGACACATCTGTGCCTTGTAGTTTACAGCTGATTAACGTATGGTTCAAATTGGCTTTACATTCTGTTTGAACTCACCATTAGACATCAACAAGCATCACCTGCACACCTGGATCGTACAGCAGGTACAGGTCTGCAGCAGGACGGGGTTTATGTGCAGCTCAGAGATGTTTCAGCTTCCCAGAGTCAAAAAATCAACAGATGCTTGTGATTTGGAGCAGTTGTGGCCGCAGCAAGGATTCAGGTGGAAGATACACAAATCTCACCAATAAAAATGATGCCACAGACGGAGCACAACAATCCCCAAATGAGGTTTCAGTCAGTCAGAAGAAAACAAGCTGATGTTCAGACAGCAAAGATGGACATAATCTACCTTCAACATAAAAAATAAACTTTATTTTTATGTTCATGGATTTTTTAAAATGCCATTATTGGCTGAAGTTTATTTAATATAGGCTTATAAATGGAATTTAATAACAGTATTTTCTTTGTTTTGAGTCCATGGTTCTCATGTTCAGAAAATACATTAAACATTAGCACTGAAATACAGTTGTTTCTGTGATATGCAGTATGCTTTTTATCCAAATAAGTGGTTACATATGACTGTTCACTGGTAGGAGTCGGAGCTCTGCTATTATGTTCATGCTGTTTATGATGAAATCAAAGTCAATGCTGAAACCTTGAAAGCTCAAGAAAAAGCTAGTAAGTCAACACTGAGTTAAGATGTAGGGCCGCAACTAACAATTTCTTTCATTATTGATTAATCAGATTATTTTCTTGATTAATGTATTAGTTGATTGGTCCATAAAACGTCTGAGGATTGTGAAAAATGTTAATCAGTGTTTCTCAAAGCACAAACTGATGTCCTCAAATGTCTTGTTTTGCCATAATCCAAAAATAATACTGTAATATTGAAACCAGACAAAAATCACATTTAAGACGATGGAATCAGATCAGATACTCAAAACAGTTAATCACATATAAAAAATAGTTGGAGATTAATTTAATGTTGGCAACTAATTTATTAATTGAAGCAGCTCTATGAAGATTTAGTACACGTCTGGATAATTCTGTATATGCAAAGAGTGCAGAGATAGTTTGTCCAATCAGGTCGTAGGATGGTTGGTTGTACGTTGTAATGTGAGAAACCCCACCCGGCTGGTTTGTCCCAGGCTTAAAATCAAACACTCCTGAAGATGACCTTATTAGATCCAGGTGTGAGAGAAACATTTCTGTAACGTCAGAGATCAAATGCAAGCCGACACAGCTGAACTTTAGTCACACAACACACTGATCAGCTGAAGTGTATTGATCAGTGATTGGAACTGATTGGAACACGTGTTTATAGATTGATTTGATCTGTGTACTAATTATTATTATTATTAAGTCAGTTATGTGCTGATGTGTTTAGGAGCAGAGACTGTTTTGTTCAAAGACACTCATTTTTATAAATACTGAACCTATTTTAAAGATATCTGACATTTTATTATTACTTTATTTAAGTAATGTTGCTCATTTTGTATTTTCATCAAGTGCCATAATCTGGTGAAAGTTTCATTCTGTCCAATACTTTGGTTTATGACCAAATACCTGCCCAACTAAAGACACTCCCATCAGCCTCAGCTGCTTCATGTTTATCCTTGTTCAAGTCACATAGACACACACAGAGTTATTCTAATTACAAGATTCTGATTTGTAAACAGAGTCGAAGTTGTAACGATGATTGGGATCGGTGACTGAAGCTCAGCTGCAGTTCTAACTGGATTCAAACAGCTAATCGATGTGAGTGTGTGTTGACATTGTCACAGTTACCTGCTCCTCCGGCTCCGACGGCTGTAGCGGTGACAGTCATAGGCATAGTGACCTTTCTCTCCGCACTCGTAACACTTATCGTCTGGGTCAAACGGCCGGCGGGCAGGTGGCCGCTCATATCGAGAGCGTCGAGGCATTCCTGTAGAGAGCTCCACCCGCACACGACTTCCACAGATTGTCCTGAAACAACACATACAGGGTTCTAGAAACACGTTTAACTGAATAATAATAATAATAATAATAATAATAGTACATTTTATTTAAAAGTGCTTTTCAAGATACTCAAAGACACTTTACATAAAAAGAACAAATCAGTATAAAAGATAGTACACAAAAAAGAAAACATAATAGACTAAGCTAAACATTAAAAGCAATTTTTAAAAGGTGTGTTTTTATCAGAGATTTAAAGGTGGGTAAGTCAGTGCAGGTGCGGATGTATTTGGGGAGAGAGTTCCAGAAGTAGGGGGCAGCTACAGAGAAGGTTCTGTCACCCCAGATTCGGTGCTTGGTCCTGAGTGGTGGAGTAATGAGGTTGGCGTCAGAGGAACGAAGGCTGCGGGATGGATTGTGCTGATAGAGCAGGTAAAGTAGGAAGGGGCCTGGTTATGGAGGGCTTTGTGTGTGAGGAGGAGGATTTTGAATTGAATCCGTTGTGGAACTGGGAGCCAGTGGATTTTCTGGAGGACTGGAGTGATGTGATCATGGATGCGGATGTGGGTGAACAGGCGTGCAGCAGAGATTTGGATGTACTGTAGTTTATTTAAAGTTTTGGATGGTGTGCCATAGAGGATGCTCTTGCAGTATTCAATTCTTCTTCAAAGTGATGAAGGTGTGAATGAGGGCTTCGGCAGTGGGGAAGGAGAGTGATGGGCGATGTTCTTAAGATTAAAGAAGGCAGTTCTGGTGTTTGGTTTATGTGACGTTCAATGGAGAGGTTATTGTCAAGATGACTCTGAGGTTACAACTGTGGGGGGACGCAGTATGGTGTTATCAATGTTAAGGTGGAAACTGTCTGCAGTTTTGGTGAGGGATTTGGGGCCCGATAATGATGAGGTCTGATTTATCACAAAAAAGTTGGTCTGCATCCAGGATTTGATGGCGGCGAGGCAGTTGGAGAGAGTGGAGAGAGTGGAGTGAGTGATAGAGCTTGACGTCATTGGCATAGCAGTGGAAATGGAGACCTCGGTGGCGAATGATGTTGCCAAGGCAGAGCAGGTAAAGTATGAAGAGGAGAGGACCAAGCACAGAACCCTGGGGGACGCCAGTGGAGGAGGTGCAGTTGTTGATGTGGATGAATTGTTGTTGGTCTATGAGATATGATGTGAGCCAGGATAGCGCAGTGCCTTAAACAACACATACAGGATTCGAGATACAAGTTTCACACATTTCGGCAGTCTAAAGTAATGTCAAAATGTCTTTATATGTGGCGTTCATAGTTTTTATTATTGAAAAGAAAAACTAGTTTGTGGGCCTCTGTGTTTGATTGACAGCATTGGGGGGGTATTTATGTATGTGTGTGTGTGTGTGTGTGTGTGTGTGTGTGTATGTGTGTGTGTGGTACTGACTTGCCGTCTAACCCTCGGACAGCATCATCTGCATCTCGTGGATCTTCAAACTCCACAAACGCGAACCCTGGCGGGTTCCTGGCAATCCAGACTGTCCTAAGGGGGCCATAGTACCCGAAGGCCCGCTCCAGCTCGCCTTTGCCCGCTCCCGTCCCCAGGTTTCCAACGTACACCTTTGTTTCTGTGGAGCAGGTAAAGCCTCATTACATACAGAATAACATCCTGTGAGGGCACAATATTAATTTATAGCATCTCATTTCAGTCTCGTTAAACATTCAGCATTTAAAAGATCCTCCAAGAAGCTTTTTATTTCAAAACTTAATCTCAACCTTTAGCCTGCTGGTGGCGCTAGAGGACCATTAAAGAAACATGAAACAAACAGGTTAGCTCAGCTGCTAACTGTAACTCTGCCGGATGTTATTAGCTCAGCTGCTAACTGTAACTCTGCCGGATGTAACATATTAACATGTTTAAATCGTAATCTAATAGGCAAATGCTAAACGAGCTAGCCTCGGTCCGCGCTAACAGATAACATGTCCCGGTACCGGAGAGTCACAGCTCCGGTACCGGCCCTTGAGAAAACATGGCGGGTTGCAGTTACCTCCTCCGTACCGACTGGACCGGGACATCTTCACAGTCTCCTCCGCTCCGATTAGCTTAGCTGATAGCACAGCGACTGACTGCGGCAGAAGTGAAGTCCAAACTCCAACTTCCTGTCAACCTTTCAAAGTAAAATCGTCTTTTTCTTCTTCCGCCTGCCGGACTGGAGTGTGTGGCAGTAGATTCGCAGAAGTAGAAAATAAAAAAGAAATGATCTATTAACACGGTTTCCTTCAGGTAGTTAATCAGGTGATGCTTTCATCAGCAGCATGTCTGTCCGGAGACAGGAAATGAGTGCTTCTTCCTTTCAGTTCCTGTCCAGCCTTCTTTACACCAACATGTTTCTGGATCCTGTATTCTTCTATTTGTCTCTTTGTATCTGTTTTACTGTCAGCTTTACTCAGCGGTAAGTAGTAATGGCAACTATTTGTTTTTTATAACGCGTACTACTATGTATACATCGCATACTGTATACTACTGCGAATACTACTGTTTACACTACTGTGTATACATCACATATTGTGTACTAGTATTTAGTGTTTCCAACCTTTCCTTGTCCTAGTGTCTACTTGAATAAACTGTAATATGTTTGTACAATAAACATTTTAAATAAAGTTGTGTGGGTTACCTGCAGGGGGCAGCAGCGGCTCACCTGGGCATAAAGCGGAAGGGGAATCCTTTTGTTGGTGAGGTGTTTCCCACCGGGACAGTTAGAGGCATGAGACTGCTGGAGGACCGTGTTGTTTTGATTTATTGATTGATTGATTGATTGATTGATCGGGGGACCGTGATGCAGTGCGGTTGGCCTCTGTTAGGTCCGCTGCAGTGGATCTGTTATGTCAACAAACAAGTGAAGGTGAAGGCGGGAAAAGATGAGGTGCTCCGCGGCTGGCTGCTGACTGTGGACCCGGTGTCCGCCAGGTAAACACACCTGACAGTACTCACCCGACCCGATACTCCCCTAAACTCTACTTGAACATGGCTTGTTCGTTAAAATAGATACCAAGTAGTTTAAGTTAAAATAATTTACTGAAAGGTTAATGTCTGCTCCGTGTGCTCGTCACCTATACTAACTCAACCCGAGACCCAGCAGTAACATTAGAGGCATTGAACGCCCTGAACACCTGTTGCATCCCATCAACCCCACACAATAAATCAATACATTAAAGTAAATACATTTGCGACTGGATTTTTGTTTCCTTGCAGCCTGGTTCTGGTGGACTTCCGTGAGGTGGGCCGAGCCTCGGTGCGGGTGGTGATGGGTCACGCGGTGCAGCAAGTGGAGGTCCTGCAGGATGCGGATGAGGAGACAGCGCGGCGGCTGCAGTCGCTTTTCGCCCCCAGTCAGACTCGCAGCCTGAACTTGGACCCGGAGCGGCTGCAGCGGCGGCGCGTTAGCGTGCGGCGCTGGCTTGAGAAGAACCGGGTTCCGGTGCAGGAGGAAGGCGAACAGCTAATGGTGGCGGGAGCGCTAACGCTCGCTGCTCCGTACGGACCGGAGGACTGCTGCAGCTCCAACCAGATCATCCTGGACCGGGTCCAGAGGCTGCTGCGGACCAATCCGCATCACCTGAGCTCACCTGAAGACCAGGACTGAAGACTGACCGCTCTGATGGACCAATCAGAGCGCAGCTCTCCTGGAACCTGACAGTTGACGATGATGATGGTGATGTCACCGGTGTGATGGAAGTTACAAAAATAAGTGTTTCTTAGTATTTTACTATGAAACACTGTAATTCTACCTAATAACAAAAATGTTTGATACTTTAATATGAACCTGTCTATATCTGATCAATAAAATCATCAATCTGATTAGAAACCTTCAGTTCAAAGAGTCAAAGTGAGACATACATGCAAGCCGTTAACAGACGCAGCTTTAAGAACTTATTTCTCTGACAGATTGAGACTAAACATTTTTCTCATGTTTATTAGATTTAATCTGCAGTAAGTTTAGTTTTCTCACCTGCAGGTGAAAACTTTGACTAAAATGAAGTAAAATGTAAAGATATAAAGATTCATGCTTACTGATCCAACATCAGTTATGCAGTTTAAGCACATAGACTTTTTTTACATTTCACATGTTTCTTTCACTGTTAGGCAGTCCCTCCAGGAAGTTGTGGCTTTATCATAATTAAAACAAATTTAAGAAATCTTAACATTCATGGCAGCTGAATTACTGCAACATTTGTGGGTGAAATGTCCAAATCAACAAGTTGTTGCACTTGGTGTGATGGTATATTACATCATGGCAGCATTCATCAAGGATTCAGGTGGAAGATGGACAAATCTCACCAACAAAGATGATTCCACAGACCGAGCAGAACAGTCCCTAAAATGTTCCCAAATGAGGTTCACTCAGAAGAAAACAAGCTGATTGATGTTCAGACAGCAAACATGGACATAATCTACCTTCAACATGAAAATGAAACTGTATTGTAATGTTCATGGACTTATTTAAATGACTGATTTAATTTGGTGCTAATGTTGTTATTCGAGGAAGTGAGTACACGTGACTGTTCACTGGTAGAAGTTAAATAAACATTGTTTTAAATTTTTCTAAATTTTCCAAAAGAGCTTGTAAAACATCAAACTGTTTCAAGATGAAAACATTTTTGGCCTCAATCACAAAAACTCCTGAAAATAGTGAATTATTTGTTATATTCAACTAAATATGAACTTCATATGAAACTGCCTGTAATTCACCTGAGTAGGTGAGTCTGGTTTCCATGGTAACTAACTGATTTAAACCTTCAACAAACAGACTTCACTCAGTGAAGAGAAAGACAAGTTCTGGTAGAAACACATTTATTCCCTTGTTTTACGGAAGGCAACATGTTCTTTACATGTTCTAACAGGAACCATCGGAGAACCAACATCAGGTCAGCCAGAATCAATCCATCTCAGTAAAGTACCTCTTTGTTTCTGGTCAGTACCTTAGAGTCCGCCTCAGTCTGTGGAACACTATCCATGATGCACTCTGCACAGTCCGAGAACCAAACAGACGTTCTCCGACATTCTGCTGGAGGCCACAGTTTGTTTTTTTTAAGGGCATGTGATATTTGTTTATGTTCAGTCCTGATTGGATCAGAGCGTCCTGATTGGATCAGAGCGTCCTGATTGGATCAGAGCGTCCTGATTGGATCAGAGCGTCCTGATTGGTTGATCAGATGTTCTGTTTGTTTTTAAATCCACTGTTCCATTCATTCTGATCCAATCCGCTGTAGTGTTAGCTCATCTAGCCCCACCTCCTCCATGACTGTCTAATCAGCTGCTTACAGTGCAGGGGGTGTGTCCAGCAGGGGGGCATGGCTCAGAGACTCCCTCTTGTAGGTCTTGGGGGGGAGTTTGGGGACACCGTGACGAGGAGGGACGGGGGGGCCAGGGGGGCCGTCCAGTGGGAGGAGGGAGAGGGGCGGGGACGGCATCTTCCGGAAGGCGGGGCTGGGGGTCACTGGAGCACTTGGAGGGATGGGAGGGGAGGAGGCTGTAGGGGCAGGGCTGATAGAGGAGGAGGAGGTGGTGGAGGGGAAGAAGGCCTGAGGCAGCAGGTCGCAGCGGGGGCGGCCCTGAGGGGGGGGCAGGAGGTGCAGAGGAGAGCTGAGGGGCTCCCGAGGAGGCAGCGAGGGGGGGCTGTCAGGCGGGGACGATGATGACAGTGACGAGGAGTAACGAGGGGGGAAGAGCTTACAGGTGGGCTGACGAGGGGGGACGGCAGGGGGGCTGTCCAACTTCGACATCATCTGAGGACAAGAGACAGAGAGTGAGACAGTTATAGAGAGACAGATAGTGAGACAGAGAGATGGGCAGAAAGACAGTTGGTGAGACAGGCAGAGAGATGTTAGAGGCCATTAATGATATTGATACGATATTTTATAAGGCAGCTATTAATGGAAGCCTGTTAAAAGGCAAAACATGGACATGTGGTTTGATCAAGAACACAAGACCATCAGACCTGAGAAAAACAACACCAACCAAGCAACCCAGCCTTACACATTAGATACAATGAGATTTTAAGCAAGGGCTCATTTCCCCCTTTCAGAAGAGTGAAGACAAGTCAGACCCTGGTATCTACCGTGCCATGTGTCAACAGTAGTCTCGGTAAATTATTCTGTAGTATTATACATAAAAGAATACTAGATTTCCTTAATGAATACTCTGTCTTGAGTAAAAATCAAATTGGCTTCCTCTCAAAACGATCATGTGTCCACCCGTCACATTTTAACAAGCATGTACTGTATTTTCCGGACTATAGAGCGCACCTAAATATAAGCCGCACCCACTAAAACTTGAATAAAATATATATTTAGTCACATATAAGCCACACCGGACTATAAGCCACCGATATCCAGGCTGAGAAATAAGTTATTTAGACAGAAAGATTTTGCACCATAAGTGTTTATTCATATACCTGAACTGATTGTTTCGGATCAGTGCCGCAATAAAAGTAGCAATAAAAGTGCTGACAAACAAAACAGAAAAGTCATTGATGGTTTTATTCATCTTCCTCCTGCGCACTAAAACTAAGTTACTTTATTTTTCTTCCTCCTGCTACTGAAACCATTAAACACCAAATCACTGTCACCTTTTCCTCCTGCACACTGTTAAAGTGCAACTGTGCAACTGTTAAAGTCGCTTCATTCTCACATGCACTGAAGCCACAAATCACTATTCATCTTCTTCCTGAGCATTTAAAACTAATGAACACCAAACCACTGTCACTTCATGTCTTCTGTGCACTGAAGCCACTGAAGTCGTCCTCTTCAGTGTCGGAGTTGAACAGTCAGATAATCTTCATCACATACCGTCTCATCATAGATTCATTAACAGATAATCAGATCGATGGCATTCAACTTAAAAGCTGCATCATAGGAATTTCTTTGTGGGTTTTCTATTTTGAGGGGGTGAGAGTGTAATAATATCTTATACCCCCTGTATGAAAAATTCATAGAAAAGCTGCATCTCTGTATAAGCCGCATGGTTCAAAGTATGGAAAAAAGTAGCTGCTTATAGTCCGGAAAATACAGTATGTATGATCTGGTTAAATCAGTGTATTGTGTTAAAATAGGTGCTTGTTAAAATTGGAGACTAACTGAATTCTTCATCCTAAAACAAGGTGTTCATCAGGGTTACAAATTAAGTCCGACGTTATTTAATGTATAAATATAAATAAACTTGTTGTCGTGATTTTTTTTTAAAAACACCCTAAATGTCAGGAGAAAAAATATCAGCCATCAATAATCATATCATTGGACACAGTATGAGTTATACCTACCTTGGTATAACCATAACATCAGCTCTCAAAGAGCACTAAATGCAAAAAGAGAAAATTTTATAATAATAATAATTATAATTTTTATAAATTCCAATTAAAATCTGTCCTAAAATATTAGTGTCATCCAGCCCATTGAGCTGTATGGTAGTATGATGTCCACATCCAACTTCTGCAGACACATATTAAACAGAAAAACAGCAACACGTGCCTGTAGAGCAGAATCAGGCAGATACTCACTGATAATTAACACTCAAAACAGACCACATGTTTTAATCGCTAAATCCAGCCTTGGACTCCCTCCATCCCCAAACCCTCCAAACCCAAGAGCTGAGCCCAGAAAAGAGTCCCCTGTGTCAGCTGGTGCTGAGACTAACCGTCACTCTCAGACACTCTGACCAGTCTCTCAACAACACTCCTTTACAAACACCTATCAGAGTAAACCACATTATAACACAATGTATAGAAACCTGTTTGGAACATTAAAGCACAAACTAAAATCCAGAGTAGATTAGGATGATATATGGCTCTAAAAATAGATTATAAACTGTCAGAATATGTCTCTACTGTCAGAGATAGAAAGCAGAGACAGATCCTCAACAAGTACAGGCTCAGTGACCACAAACTGACAATCAACAAGGGCGACACAAATAACCATGGCAACTAAAAGAAAACATGTGGTCACGGTTGGACAGAGATGCACCTCCAACACTGTAAAACATTCAGCGAAATAAGGAACATTTTATTGAACAGGTTCAGGTATGAATACATTCAGTTTGGTAAAAAAGAAAACTGTTAAAAGTTCTCTATAGAACACTGTAACAGAACCTCACAGTTCTTTGGGAACAGGAAGTTGGATCATATTTGTTACCTTGGACGGTGAGGATTCGGCTGGAGCCGACTCTGGTCGTCTCCGAGGAGGTACCGGAGGAGGAACTGGGACATCCTCAGAACCCCGACTGAAACTCACCATGGACGAGACTGAAGATGACCCTGAGAGTAGCGAGAACACAGAGACACTTAGAACAACACAGTGGAACAACACAGTAAAACCTGATAGAATGGACAATAGTACCTGACAGGAGAACCTGACAGAACAGACAGTAGCACCTCACAGAACACAGTAGAACCTGACAGAACAGGTTCCTCTGCTTGCAGCTGATTGGTTCTTGAACACTCAGATGTCACAAAACATTTTAACACATAATGAGTTGTCAGCTCATGGTGCTGTGGAGACTGAATGTTACTATTGAAACGTGCAACAGGTGAGTTGAAGGGTGAGATGAAGCTGATGTATGGAGACTCAGGAGGGTCATACTAACGTGGGCCATGAGGCAGAGAGACCACCGCAAAGATACTGTCGCAGGCTGCAGGAGGAGAAGAGAACACTGTGAGAGAAGGAGGAGGAGAACACTGTGAAAAGGGGAAGAACAAGAGGAGGTGGAAGTGAACGCTGTGAAAAGGGGGAAAAGTGGAAGAGAGGAGAGGAGGAGAACACTAAGAGGAGGAGGAGAAGAACCTAATCGTCTGCAGCTGATCAGATGTTTCAGAGATTTAAACAGGGCTTCATTAAACAGTTTAGGATTTTAACTATACACCTGATCACTGATCTATAATTAAACAGATTGATTCTATTCAGTTAGTGTTCTGTTTAAATGTTTTTGTTTAATTTTTCAGTTCAGTTATAGTTCAATAATAACACGAACTGTTCCTTTAGACTCTGTACTCTGTAATGTGCTTCATTCACTTTATTGATCAACTATACTCCTGATCAGCAGGAACTGATCAATATCCAGGTGCTGACGTCTCAGATGACGCACAGAGAAATGAAGGTTAATGCAGGTTAGTCTGTGCTGTTAGTGGCAAAATCACAGGTGAGGGTTTACCTGTTCATAACAGACACATGCTCTGTCAGACCTGTCTGTGTTGGTGTAGTCTGTGAGAGGGCGGGGCTTACTGGAGTGGAAGGGGCTGCTGGGCCCCTGTGGCGAGTCAAACACACTGCCTACGTCCGTGGAGCTGGAGGCGGCTGAGGCGGGTGGCGGGGTCAGCGGCGTGCGGGGGGAGTTGGGGGCAGACACAGCCCCGCCTTCGGCCTCACTATCGGGGATGCGGCTGTAGCTGATCTTTCTTGGCTCGTTCTGCAGCGGCGTCGGGTGACGCATGGTGCCGGGCCTCGCAGAGGTGGGACGGATCCCGGGAGATTTCAGAGGACAGGTGTACTTCTTCACCTGGACAGAGGTGGGGGCATAGGGGACAATATTAACAATTGAATTATTCTCAGTATATAAACCGCCTCTTCGCTCTTGGTGCCATCATATAGTATCACAATGTATTCTTCCATTTCTATGCTGATGATACACAGCTGTACGTCTCACATTAACACCCGGCAAGAGCCAAATGAGCTAATAACAAACCTAATAATTTAGGTTTACATGTGTTTTTAGGGTTAGGGTTTAGGGTTGCTAAACTGTGAAAGCCACAGCTGAAATTTCCCAGTTTTTGGGATTAATAAAGTATCTATCTATCTATCTATCTATCTATCTACCATAATCGTGAAGAACACAAACCACACGCTGAGAGCTGTCCATTTTGCTTCTCCTTCCCTCCTCAGCTATACAGATCTTGTTACGCTAATAGTGCTAATTATTAATGAGCTCAAAAAGACATTCAACGTATGTAACGATTGAGTTTATCTAATTAGCCAAGTAGTATGTTATAATAAGTTCTTGTAGACATTAGGCTGACAGCAGCCTCCACTCTATCATCTGACCAACAGCAGCAAAGGGACGACAGTGGAGAGGATGAATGATGCCACATAGTCTATTGTTCAAAAATTGCAGCCTTTTTAAACGGTAGTCTGAGGGCTTCAACAATTAGTCAGTTCAACAGTATGAAAGGCTATTCAAATGTCAATAAGGAGATATGGTCTGATATGAATTAGTCCACATAAAAAACTGGTTGTTACAAACAGGTTTACAATAGGTTGAAAGCTTATTTTATTAATGTGGAGTATTTTATAAAATAATTTTCTATCTCATTTGTTTAATGTTTGCTATGTTTAAAGCACAGTGTGCTTTAACCTTGTAAATACAGAAGCAGGTCAGCAGGCTGGAGTACATGAACCAAAAGCAATACTTATTAACAATTAAAGGTAAACATTAGCTCCAAGATATAAAGCTGCTATCTACTCTCAACAGACCAAACCACACTGTAAGGGGAGCTACACGGGTACCAAGCTTTAAAAAAACAACCATACAGACCAACATTGGTATAGAAAGCCTGTTACTGCTGCCAATGGTCATACACACATAACTATTAGTGCACCAAATTTTCATTTACTATAGAACAGTTTTGTCTTTCCGGCCTGAACCTGACAGAGCCGTGACTCACCTGTTGTCACCATTACTGATGACCTGCTCAAACACAGAAAGAAAAGCACTGAAGCCCTCTGACAAAATATAACATTGTGAAACACAATGTTATATGCTCTCATGTTACAAAACTGAAATCCATATAACATTTGTGCAATATGACTAATAACCAAAAATATCAGACTGAAATGAGTGATTTTAGTGAATGATTACAGCAAGAAAAATAGGTTGTAATGATCATTTTGGCTCTAGAGTGTTGGTGCAAGATACAATGACGAAATGACGAACTCTAAAAACAGAAGTACTCCACACTTCTATTTGCATCCAACATTGTTTAATGCAGTATAAAATACTTCATTGTAGTTATTGGACACTAGAAAATTGTGAAATTTGTCTTGGTGAGCCCTGCAGGCAACCAATATAAATCATCCTGAGCTATTTATGTCCACATGTTATGCTCATGCACCAAAACTGTGGCTTAATATCTATTCATTGATTTCACCTGTCTCAGTAAATAAGCCCCCTGTTGGCCACGTTTGGTGTCTTATCTCTCAAAAGCAGAGGCAGATTGTGATGCCTTTGCTACACTTCTCTTCTTGACTTTAAAGTAACATAAAGTCAGTTTCACCGTGGGCGGGGCTCAGCCGAGCGGAGCGACAGACAGCGGTGGACAAACCATGTCATGCCTTTACTGTTATTTTTTTGTTATTTTTTTTTATTATCCAAAAAAAATTAAAAGAAGACCAGGGGCGGCAGTAGCTCAGTCTATAGGGACTTGGCTTGAAAACCAATAATTTCCCCATTGAGGGATGAATAAAAGTAAATCTTAATCTTAAACAGTGATCCTGTCCTTTATGGGGGAAGACAGGAAGCCTCAGTAGGTCTAGTGTCTTATTGCCATAGTGATACTTACAAATCGAGGTAATGAGCGGGCGTTTCGAGGCTCGATCTCCAGAGATTTGTTGAACAGATGATCTGCGAAGTCTTTCTCTGACATGTCCTCCATTGGGTTCAGGTTCTCGAAGAACTTCTGCTCCAAAAAAACACATCGATCAGCTGATTTACCTGAGCAGCTCATTAACATGACAGGAAACACGAGGTGCGCAGCAGACTAACCCTGATGTCGCTCTCCACTCTCAGACAGTACGGCTGGTTCTGGTACTGCTGGATCTCTCCAGTGATCTCAGCGACCTTCCTCCTCTTGCTGAAGTTGATCAGATCTTTGCCATGTCGGCGCAGAAAGTCAGGGTTTCCCTCCTCTGTCTTCAGGATGTTGGTCAGGTAGATTCCTGTCAGATACACAGACTTGTTATTTAACCTTTGACCCCTCAGGCTGCTGGAAAGTTCTGCTGACAGCTGATCTCTCAGATCGTACCAAAGAAGGGGACGCAGGGGGGGTTGATGGAGCGCAGCTTGGCCAAATACTTCTTGTAGTGATCTTCACTCAGCTCGTGAGCTTCCTCCAGGATCTTCCTCTGCCGACTTGGGATTTGCTGAAAACAAAAAAACATCAACTTTTATCAAGAAACAGAAGCCAAGTTATGATTTAATGAATAATTTAAACTTGTATAATGTATACATTTATTTCACATAGACTAATTTCAAGTTATTATTTCTTTAATTTTGATCAAAATCCCAAATTCAGTATCTCAGAAAATTTGAATATTACTTAAGACCGATACAAAAAAAGATTTCTAGAAATGTTGGCCAACTGGAGGACATAATGTTGGACAACTCAGCAGCAGCAGCAGTCCAGTTCTTTTTGTCTTTAGCCTCTCTTGTTCAAGAGTGGTTTGACACAAAGAGTACAGACAGCTGAAACCCATGTCTTGCATAAGTCTGTGTGTGGTGCTTCTTGAAGCACTGACTCCAGCTGCAGTCCACTCTTTGTGAATCTCCCGACATTTGTGAATGGGTTTTGTTTCACAATCCTCTCCAGGGTGCGGTTATCCCTACTCCTTATCACTTTTCAAATGGAATTACTGAAATAAAACAACTTTTTCATGATATTTTAATTTCATGACCAGCACTTGTAGTGCTGAGAACAATATCAGCATTGATTACACAGTATTGGGTATTGGTATTAGTATTTGCGGTGTTGGTACCTCAAAGGTGTGGTCCAGCCTGTAGACCGGTGAGGAGTTCATGGCGCTTACGACCTCCAGAACGCCATTGAAGTTGTTGAGTTCCTGAAAGACCTGCAGGATCTCAATGATCCGAGACACAACGGCCACTCGTTCCTCCAGGTTCTCCGTCTCTACAATACACCTGCAGAGAGGACATACCCAAGTCTATAGATAACGGCTTGTAAAGGGTACGGACACTTCAATAAGTCACTGATTGAGGGGACGCTGATGGTTGGAAATGACAAGGTCTTAAAAGCAACTGGAGAATGTTGAAAATGTAGTTAGATAGTTAAGGGTTGTGTGTAGTTGAAAAGATGAATGTGCATGTTTGGTTGTAATAGGTTGATAAGTTGGAGGTTGAGGTTGAATCAGATCTAGTCAAGGTCAGGTTCAGTAGATTGGAGTCGAGTTAAGTCGGGTTCAATTAAGTCAAACTTTGGTTGAGTCTAGTTGCACGTATACAGTAGCTACAGTTAGCTGTGAGGATAAACGTACCACCATCTGCGCTACTTAAAATAAAAGTAAAGGGTTTTAATATGGTTTAAGTGGGTAATGGCAGCCAGTGATATACAAAAGTACAGTTGGTAGGAGAAGGTGAGAGCCTTGTCAGAGTTGGAGTTGTGGCTATTTCCATTTTGTGGAGGGTAGAGAATGGGGTTTGGTGCTGTCAGAGAGATGTCAGTAAGGTCAGAGTGAGGTCTTACTTTTCGAACCACAGGGTGAGGTTGGTGGTGTGGCGGATCATCCTCAGCAGGTTGGGTGAGTGGATCTCTTTGTCTTCTTTGGTCCAGACGCTGCCCACCAGCTCTGATGGCTGCACTGCCCTGCAGGAGGAGGTCAGGGGTCAGAGGTCAGAGCCCTCAGTGCTCATTTAACCTCTGACCTCCAGGTTGTGTGTGTTACCTGTAGAAGTCGGACTCGAGCAGGGTGAGCTGTCGGGCAATCTCAATGGGGTGGAGGGTCATGAGGTCGAACTGCTCAGTGTTTCCCGGTTTACAGATGTGCCACTCGATGGGAGGAGGGGAGTTCTGGAAGGTAATGCTATGACTGGGAACACTCACTTGGACCTGCTTCTTCCTCTGGATTATTTTAGTGATCGACTCCACCCACTTCCTCATCGCCTTTCCTGAGAGCGTGACACACACATACACATACAGTTCAGGCAAGTGTTCAGGCAGGTGTTCAGGCAGGTGTTCAGGCAGGTGTTCAGGCAGGTACGTACCTCTGACTGAAGCAATGAACTCCTCCAGGCGTCTCAGCAGGTGGGCATCTCTCTCGAAGTCATAGAAGTGATGCTCCACCCAATGACGACACACGTTCAGCACTCTGCAGGATGTCACAGGGAAGCTTATTAACATCTGACAGTCACATCTTCATTATTTATTATTAACAAGATCCTTTGTTGGTGTTCAGTGAAACCATCTGTGAGTTACTGTGAGTTCAGACGGAACGTCAAGTGAATTTTAGCACTAGGGGTGTGACGAGATCTCGCGAGATGAAAATTTGCGAGATTTCTCGTCGGGTTGGAAATCGGTCTCGCGAGATTTGTTGTCCAACAAGCAGCCGGAAAACAGATGCATAACTATTTGCGACGCCCCCGCCACTTTTAAATTGTGATCCAACAAGCAGCCGAATGACGTCGGAAAACAATGATGTCGGAAAACAAAAAAACAAAGTTAAATAAAAGTCAGTCTGTTGTCCAGGCATTCATATTTGTAATTTAGTTTTCTTAAAATCTCGTCTCGTCTCGTGAACTGAGTGTCTCGACTGAGCTATAGTGTAAACTCTCACTGCAGTGTGTGAAACCCTCCAGCAGGTGGCATCTGTACCTGAGTTGCACTGGCTGCACAAACTCTTTCCGGAAGCGTTTGAGTTCAGCACTGAGTGGCTGCTCTCCTCCCTCCATCTGATCTGCTTCGCTAGGCCTCGGCTCTGGGATCTCAAACCTGAAACAACCACTGCAGATTATTACCATTCTGCTGTTTTAGCTCTTATTTTCAATCAATTATCAATTATCAATTTCTTTCCAATTTCCAATTATCTATCTGTTGATAAAAGTTGGTGACTGTGAAACAAGTCTGACCATCGAAATGTTGGATTTAAAGTTGAAATTCGAAAGCCGTCAATAAACCAAACTGATTCAATTTTGTCATCAATAACACAGTGAACATGTGAGAGTTAAAACATCAGTAAAGGTGAGCGACCTCTGATGGAATCGATAATTATTTATCTAAAACATGTCAAACCACCACACAGTCCATGAAGACATTTGTCTTTTCCTTCTGCAGTGAATGTGTGAGTGCAGGTGCAGCATTCTGATTGGTCCCTGTGGGGTTGAGCAGGTGAGCTCACCTCTCTATGAGCAGGTCCAGCAGCTCCTGAGGTTTACAGAACGATCTGTAGGTGGTCAGAAATGTTCGGACAAAGTTTGGATCTGAAGAAAAAACAGAGTGAGAGCTGATCGGAGATGATCAATAACTTTTGATCACACAAAATCAGACCAGGACAGCCTCACCTGTCACCTGTTTGCAGACTCACCTGTAGATGAATTGTGCAGTGTTCAGGTGTTTTTATTAGGCTCTGCCTCTCACAGAGCAAAAACTAAATATTTTTTCCACAGTCCTGAACCAACACACTGATGATGTCACTCACTGTATTAACAACTGTGATATGATTGGCTAGTGATGCTGACGTCATCACTGTGAAAACACAGGGAGGAAACAAAAGGAGGCACCTCGCTAACAATCAGTCAGGAAACACACACACACACACACACATTCCTGGAATAGAAGCCCCTCCCTGTTGAGAGGTCGCAGATTTGATTCCACACACTCTGAACACACACACACACACACACGTTTGTGTGTGTGGGGTCTAGACAGGAAACACCTTTTTCCCTTCTCATACTCTCAACAGTTTCAGGTGTTTCATTGTCCTTTGTCTGTTTTCTATCTTTGACTGCTGGGTGAATAAAACATTTTATTGACTAACTACTGACCAGTTACATGAATAATGTACTGACAGATCAATTAATAATGAAGATAATTGTTAACCTGCTCCTGTTACTGAACACCTTAGTGACATCACATCGCACCTGGTCCTGTTTATAAACACCTTAGTGAAATCACATCTCACCTGGTCCGGTTAATTAACACCTGAGTGACATTACTCTCACCTGCGTACATGTGGAAGGTAAGCCTCTCAATCAGTTTCAGGACCGTCCCTGCTTTGATGATGGGGATACCAGACTTAGACTGGACATTGTCCTCAAACACGACGTTCTGCTCGGAATCGGGTTCTGCAAAGCAGTACACCTCAGCACCTGGAAGCCTCATCTGCTCTTCCTTCTCCTCCTGCAGCATGGCCGAGTCCAACATGCGCTCCAGCGTGCTGCGGTACTGTAACGAGATCAGTGCTGCCATCCAGCCATTTTTCTCCTCTGCAGATTTGGCAGCGAACACCACGCTGTTCCCATCCTTCAGGATGATCTCGAATGCGTGGCGGTACTCGCCCTCCTTGTCGTCCTTGTCGTTGATCTGCACTTTGCGCATGAAGAACTTCTCCTTCAGCCGGTATTCTGCAGTGGAACCAGCGCCAGGCAGCCGTGGCGGGCCGTGGTTGGTCTTGCAGCAGATCATTAGGCCATCAAACAGGAAGATGTGACGCTCATGTTTGGCGCCCACGCGGGTCAGCGTTCCCTCCATTATGAACTCATTGCAGCACTGCCCAATGTCCTTCCCCTCCCAGCCGTCAATGTTCTTCTGGATCTCGTTCATCTTCTTGATGGCCAGGTGCTTTCCCTTCATCTGATGGCTATAGAAACGACACGCTGACTCGCTGCAAACCACAGAAGAATGAAAGGACAGAAGAAGAGAAGGCAGAAGAAGAAGACAGAAGAGCAGTGAGGACAGAAAAAGAGTGAGAGGACAGGAGAAGAAGACAGTCAGGACTCAGAGACACTAGTCTGAGACAAACTACTGGATTTAAGTTCTGATTTGTGTTAATGCTACAAGCTGATCCTGGTCTCATTAGGAGGAACAGTTCACAACCCGATCCTCACTTGGTAGCTCTGTCCACCCACTGCAAAGTGCAAGTATGTGACATGGCAGAATGGAGACTCTGAAGTACATCACGTCAGTCAGGTCTATGGATACCATCCAGCTGTCTCGCCAGATGCACTCCAACATCTGTTCAACCGCCAAATGGTCTTTCTACAATGTAACCGACAGGCAGGACCAGTATCAGTCTCATGCACGATGGGTGACGGTCCGTGACTGGCAGGGCAATGGGTTCAGCTGGGAGAGCTAAAGCGGGCCCACCTGCCCCAGGTGGGATCGCACAGGGGGGCCCTTGCCGAAAGGGCCAGGAAACAGCTAATGCTAGCAGTGATGCTGCCACATCCCTGCTTTGTGCCCCGGCAATCATGGAGAACTGCAGGAAAAACTTCCTGTTGAGGCAATGCACCTGGTCTTTACCTCTGACTTCACAGCAGCCAGTGCAGTACTCACTCGTGTACACAAGGATGAATATCCTATTGGCTGAGCAGGTCTGGTGCACTGCTGTCTCCCTGTAATAACTCACTGAGGAAAAAGCCACAGCTTTTGCTGTGAAGCCTGCCCAGCTGCTAGAGTAGTGCCAGCAGAGAGAGTAGTGCTGGAAAGCAGGCTCTTGGCGGCCATGTAATATTTTATTAACATAAAAAGGTTGCTGGTGCTGTATACGGCTGAGACAGTGGCACGAACTGGCCAGGCACCCCCACAACAGCCGCACTGCTGCTGCTTCAACTGGAGGTGTCTGTGTCCAATGTGAGTGGCACACATTGCCTGACTACTAGTAATGGCCAGAGCTTGGGAATTTTGTGGTGTCAATGTTAGTGGAATCAGTGGAAGTGGCTCTGCTACTATTATTATTACTCTATTATTAGTATTACTACTATTAATATTATTAGTCATATTTCTACTATCATTATTATAGTTGTTATTGCTGTGTATCTGTGTCTATCGCTCTCTGTCTCAACCCAAATCAGTCAAGGCATGGAAAGAATGGCTGTAGAGGCAGTGGGATCTCCCTCATGTCGGCTGCCCTGGCAAACAGGCCGGCTGTCCAGTGGAGCAGTGATCTGCTGATGGGTCATTGTCCTTGAAGAGGGATGACAAGTCCTCTAGCTCGAAGACACAATTTAGATAGTGTGGGCAGATTGGTGAAGTACAGCCACCGCTCACGCTCCTCCCTGGGGAGTGAAAAACAGGAGGAGGAGTAGGCCTCAGGGTGTTGCCGACCCAAGCAGAGGAACAGGACTCGTGACAGTCTGCCACAGGCATGAACAAGGTGCAAACAATGCAGGACTTAATGTAAGACATGTTGAAGAAGAAAATGTGAGTGTCCTGCAACACCAGATGGTGACGGAGTTCAGGATATGATCTCGAGGTGACTGAGTGAAAAAGGGAACCAAGCATCAAGTGCGCTGAGGTTTTATAGGGGAAGGGCGCTATGCACCTACTATCCCCTGACTGGGCAGAACACATACGACATCCTCTATATACTGAAACTACTTTAGTTGTATTTATAGTTAATTTTCTCATATAAACACACAAACATCTTGATCACAGTATCAGGTCTTGAACAGTGAAACTACACAGGGTTTTAAGGAAGATTAGTGCAGAAATTATTCAGTAATGACTCTAAAACTCAAGATCTATTTACTAACTTCAGCTGGAAGTCGAGGAAAGATTCTTCCACTTCAGTTGAGTAGATTGTGACTTTTTCATTTCAGGGTGAACTGTTTCTTTAATTCATCATTGGGTTGATTTTCTACATTCATCATGTGATAACAGAGTGAGTTCTGATTGGACGTGTTCAGGGCCTGTACAAACCAGTGTGGCTGCTGTAGCGGCAGGAAGACCTCAACCCCAGCTCGGACAAACAGGACTGTTAAAGACATAGTGACAACACCTGACTGTGACATCATTACGTACATCATCACCTGCTGCTCTGTGACATTATAATGTTTGGTAGCATTACACATCTATCGTAACTTCAGTAACCACCAATCACACATGTTGATCAGACGTACACTTGTGTGTTCATGGTGAAGAAGTAACATCATGTGACTCATGGATGTATTTTTAATAGAATTTGGATAATGCAGATTTATCAATTTACTGATCTGACTGACTCAACTGATGAATACTCAAAGGTCACTTCATACATCTCATGGATATCAAAAATCCATCAATACAAACACATCCAACTAGAGGAAGGAACGGCTATGTACTGACACTCCCCCACAGGCACAGCAGGGTGAAGGCATTTTGCTTGCATTTCTACTTTGTTGTCACGTACATTTGCCGATCATCTAAACATCACCAGTCTCTTCAGCGCCTCCATAATTGAGGCAGAGGATAGTGGCGTTCTGGTAGTGGTGAATACCTGAATCAATTCTGAGCAGTCCTATATTTAACAAAAAGGTATTGATATTTGGCGTCTGTGTATCAATGTCTCACAACTTACAACTAAATATTGCAATATCGATATATCAAGGTTTTCAAAAATTTAAGACAAACTGAAACTTTAATTATGTCAGTGAAACATCTGATCATCCAGATCAGATCTGATTAATCCAAGTGAATGAGAGCTATGAAAGTATAGTTAGCTGTTAGTTTGCTGTTAAACTGTTACTGTTGTAGTTAAACTGTTAAAGTGTACAATGTCTTCTGTTGTTTTTGTAACTGATCTACATGAAGCAGGGATGTCAGATTGTCCTCAAACCCATCATTAGACTGCTGTCAGGTGTATCAGTAGGTAATAACAGACTGAAACATGCAGATGTCAGTCTGCTGCTGTTTTAGCTTCAGTCGCTCTGCAGCAGCTAATCAGTTTACAACATAAACCCCTGAGGTATGCCAATACACCACTGTTTCACAACCAATCCTACTGCTCCGTCAGCTTCCATCACACAACAACAACCTCCATCTACCTCAAACTACCTCCAACCGCCTCCAACTAACTCCAACAGCCTGTAACAGCCTCCAACTACCTCCATCAGTCTCAATATTTCTCCATCTAGCTCTAGCACATACAACACTCTTTTCAGGACAAACTGCTGCAGACAAACAGATAAAAAAGAAACTGAAGTCACCTACGTCCTCATATCCACCTGCCAATCATCCAACCACGTCTTCTTCTTCAGATAATCAGATGTTAGCGTAGAACATGTTAAATTAAGGAGCAGTTTCCCCTCCGAGTTCTTTTCTTTCGAACACAGAACAATAAGCAGGAGAGCAGCACCGCCCAGCTGCTGACGCTACTTCCTTCTTACAACACCAATCTGACCCACCCACAACTCCATCCTTCTCCAACCTACGACCCCAACGAACCTCCCGCTGACTCCCCCCTGCTCTATTTTAGTCCGGAGGGAAACGGGGAGGATGGGAGGAGTCCACAGAGAGAGTGTTGGTCTTTGTTCCTGCTGAAGCTGCTCCATGCATTCAATAAGAATATTTCTGTTATGTTCTTTATTCTTATAAAAACACTTTAACTTTCACTCTAATTAATAAAATTTTTATTAAATTTTATTTATATAGAGCCACATCACAACAAAAGTAATCTCATGACACTTTACACATAGCAGGTCATTAATTTACCCACCCAACAACCACCAACAATTCCCTCATGAACAAGCACTTGGTGATGACAGCAAGGAAAAACTCGAACTATCTATAGAAAATGAAATATAAAAATTAATCCCCAGTTTGCTCTCTGTCATGTTGTTGACTCTCAGTTTTAATATAATAGCCCTAAAACATACATATAATATTTAATATACTGTGTATACAGTACCATGCAAAAGTTTTAGAATCTAAAATGCCATTAATAGTTTATTAAAGAAACTTAAATAAAATAAATACTTCAGTACAGCTGCACACAGTTCTTCAAGGTACTTGACAGGTTGATTGTTCCAAGTATCTTGGAGAACTGACTCAATGATGTTGAGATCAGGCTCTCTGGGGACCAAACCATCATAAAAAGGGTAGATAAATTCTCACAATGTGATTAGCTTCTGTTGTATAATGAGTGTGTATTATGGCTATGATGTTTAATGCCGTCTAATATCCTTTTAACCTATTTTTAACCATTAAAGTGTTGCCTGCCATCTGTAAGCAAGCAGGGACGATGCTCCACCACCCACTGTCTCCACAACACCAACATCATGCCTTGAAGCAAGAGAGATAATGTAAAGCACAAACATGGTGACCAAAGCTCGGTGTCCAGAGAAGGTGACATACTCACTACACCAACCAACGCATCTTCTAACAAAATGAGTTGGCCTAACGTTATTCAAACACTTTGCAACGTGACCATGACTGTACAATAGATGGAAACGTTCAAATTAATGTGAAACACTGATTAGATCACTAACTAGCTTGAAAATTAGTTTAGCAATTTACCAATGTTGCATAGCAACCACAGGCAACCAGACACTACTTTCTTGTAACTGTTATTTAATAATTGCTTATTATTTGAATATATAATGTACTATATGTATATAATAGTATTTTATATCAGTGAATCATTCGCAGCAGCTTTTTATATCTCGAAAATGTTACACACACATTTTAGAGATATAGAAAGATTGTTGTACTGCAGATGTGGGTGGAGGTGATTGGTGGATGTGTATGGAGGTGTATGGAGAGCAGGTGTATAGAGCAGGAAACAGGTGTATGGAGCAGAGGTGGAGGCGTATGGAGCAGGGAGCAGGTGTATAGACCAGTGTGGAGGCATATGGAGCCGGGAGCAGGTGTATAGACCAGGGTGGAGGTGTATGGAGCAGGGTGGAAGTGTATGAAGCAGGGTGGAGGCGTATGGAGCAGGGAGCAGGTGTATAGACCAGGGTGGAGGCGTATGGAGCAGGGTGGAAGTGTATGAAGCAGGGTGGAGGCGTATGGAGCAGGGAGCCGGTGTATAGACCAGGGTGGAGGTGTATGGAGCAGGGTGGAAGTGTATGGAGCAGGGTGGAGGCGTATGGAGCAGGGAGCAGGTGTATAGACCAGGGTGGAGGTGTATGGAGCAGGGTGGAAGTGTATGGAGCAGGGTGGAGGCGTATGGAGCAGGGAGCCGGTGTATAGACTAGGGTGGAGGTGTATGGAGCAGTGAGCAGGTGTATAGACCAGGGAGCAGGTGTATGGAGCAGGGTGGAAGTGTATGGACCAGGGTGGAGGCGTATGGAGCAGGGTGGAAGTGTATGGAGCAGGGTGGAGGCATATGGAGCAGGTGTATAGACCAGGGTGGAGGCGTATGGAGCAGGGAGCAGGTGTATAGACCAGGGTGGAGGTGTATGGAGCAGGGAGCAGGTGTATAGACCAGGGTGGAGGTGTATGGAGCAGGGTGGAAGTGTATGGAGCAGGGTGGAGGTGTATGGAGCAGGGAGCAGGTGTATAGACCAGTGTGGAGGTGTATGGAGCAGGGTGGAAGTGTATCGAGAGGGTGGAGCATGAGACAGGTGTACAGACGTACCTGAGCCTCCTCTTGGCCAGGCTCCTGGAGCAGATCCTCTCCATGCTGCTCTGCAGGTTGAGCAGAGCTGTGATGGCCTGTTTCAGACACTCCTTATCCTCCTCATCCTCACTCTTCTCCTCCAGTTGCTATGGAAACACATGGGGGGAGGGGGTGTGAGCTCCTTACCAATCAACAGCCTGCTGAAGCTTGTTTGTCTTTTAATTTTGCAGCTGTGGTGTTTTATGAGCTCTATTTGCAGTGAAACTGCAAAAAATAATGTAATTTTTTTAAACTACTACCAATCAAGTCATAAATTAAGAACCAGGCCCAGACCTGACCGGGTTCTAACCAGGCGAACAGAACCTGGTCTGAGGTCCTGTGTCCTGTTTCTTCAGAGTTTAGGATCAGGATAAATCCCCACTCCCCCTCAGCCCTGAATAATCTGCAGAACATGACCGGACTCTTTCAGAGGTTTAACAACAAAGAAGCTTATGTCCTGGTCCTGCAGCTACAGGGTCCTGGTCTGTGAGAGTGACAGATGCATCCATTCATTTGTATGATCTGCAGGTGGGCGAGGCTACACCTGGTCATCTGGGTCACTGATTGGTTGTTTTTGTTTTGAGGTGACACAAATCAAACTTCAGTCTGTATAAAATGTGTCATGCAGGTGTCATGCAGGTGTCTCACCTTGAGGATCTCAAACAGGTGCAGACAGTGGTAAACAGGAGTGAGCAGCAGCCGGGGCAGAACGTACTGGACGGCCTCTTTAAAGCCTTCACAGATGGACTGTAGACATACAGAGACTGATGACATCATCACACTGAGCGGCTGTGCTATGTTTTTGATGACTCTTTCCTCTAGCGCCTCCCCCAGGACAAACTGTACATCAATCATCACGATGAAGTTTGTTTATATTGTAGTTGCAGTGACTTCTGCAGCCTGCAGGGGCACTAACACGAACCCCTCCAGGTCAGAAAACGATGAAACCTGAATGAACACATTCATATCAAAAATGGAACTCCAGATGTTAGCATTTGATTGGATCTTCACATCCTTCCCTGAACAATCAGAAGTCTCTGTCTTCTGCAAGAAGTGATGTCAGAGGTCAATGGACAGGTCTTACCTGGAGGTGAAAGGCAGCTCCTGGCTTGGACACTTGACTCAGGAAGTGTTCATGGAAACCAGAGCGCAGGATGTCCTGAGTGTAAGTCTCATACGGGTCAAAGGCCAGCTCCTGCCAATCACATGACACATCAGATAAAACCACAGCTAAACAATCAGTCATTCAATCAGTCAATCAATCAATCAATCAATCTCAATGACAGACCTCAGCCAGGTCCTCGAAGCAGCTGCCCACCAGAGGGTGAGGACTGCCCTCATCTGTCATCTCTACCGTGTCCTCAATCAGACCAAGCAGCTTCACCGTCACCTCATGGATATCAACAATCCGACTGAAGATACTGTCCACGTCCTGAGAGACACCACGGCTAATCAATACATCTGATCACATGATTATCACATCATTAAGTCTGATCAGACAAGTGAGTGCAGATGAGTGCAGGTGAACACAATCATACATACATGGTGAGAGAAGAGCATGGGGCTGGAGTTGAAGGGCTCTCTGAACACCTTGATGAGCAGGTTGAGCTGTCTCAGGTATTGTCGACCGTCAGACATGAAGCTCCTCACCAGCTCGTAATAAGTCTGCTCCTCATTGGCTGACGGCTCCTCGTCCATAAGCGGGAAGCCGCTAATGTCCTCCTCGTCCTGGTGGAACATGTCCATCAGCACCTGCACACACAGACAGTTGAGACACAGAGAGACAGACAAGTTTGAGGCGTGTCTCAGGTGTGTCTGAGGTGCGTACCTTGTCTGCACACATGGCCACAGTGATGTCCTGCTGGGAGATCTCGTAGTGTCGGATGTTCCTCACGTAGTTTCCAGCAAGTTTCAGTATGTCAGCAGAGATGTACTCCAACACGGCCACCATGTACACTGACACCTGGTGGTCGATCTTGTAGCCCAGAACCTCCTGCAACTCAAAGCATCATGGGAAACACAATCAGAGGGAGTGGATGAGGAAGATGATGATGATGATGATTAAGACAATGATGTCACACCTTTAGCAGTGGGTGGATCTTGTCAACAGGTAGAGCCAGCGGGTTCCTTCTCTTCCTCTTTTCAATGGCCGCCTGAGCATCAGCGATCGCCCACTTATCGATCGGGTGAGGAAAACTTTTCTGCACACGCTCCTGAGACACAGAGGAAGGGGTCAAGACCTGGACTGATCACACTGCAGAATACACAAATGCTCTGCTCTGATTGGATGTTTGGACTGAGTTGAATGGATGTATATATTGTCATTCTGTGGGACTAATGAACTAATCATTGGGCAATTTACTTTCACTGTGGCACTTTCTGATATAGTTTTATATTTTCATATTTCAGTTTTAGTCAACTTATTTATATGGATACCTGATCAGGTTGATATGCAGTATGCTTTATAGTCAAGGAACTCTTCATTAGTAGTAGTTTTTTTTAATCCTGTTATTTTCCTGTGCTTGCAACTTTTCCCAATTCCCACAATTTAACCGCAAAAAGACAAAAAACATACAAACTATATCACAATCCTGGAGGGACTGGCTGTATACTGACCCTTTAAACTACAGAGGGATCCACCTGATTCTGATCATTGTGTTGGGATGTCTTAACTGCAAACTGACTACAGGTAGTATTAATGAGACTCAAGTAAGTAATTTTAAGATATTTGGCTCATTAAGCAGCTCAACTAGCATGTTTTGGTTAAATCATAAAAGCAGATGATCTCTTTTCTAGTGATCCGTTTGTTGTACAGATTTTGTACTCAAATCTCTTAAATCTCTCAAATCTGGTTAGTCCCAGCCTGGTCAAGCGAGCATGAACTGATGAAGCCTCTTGGATGACAGGTGAAACGTCTTCAAAGACAAATAACCAAGTCCAGTTGCGTTCGATTTAATTTCCTTGAGATAACTATGACCTGGATGAATGAGAATATTCACAGGAAAATCTCTTAAACTTATTGGTTTTCAACTTGTGGAGGTTTTATTGCACTCACAGTAAAAAGTAGTTGTTCACTCTGTTTGCTTCAAGTACCCACCTTAAAAACAGTCTGAGTTCTCACAGATGTAGAACCAGGTTTCTAATTTCAGGGTGCATTACCTCTACATCCTGCACGCTGCGTGGCTGAGCCTGACACAGCATGCTGAGCAGGAGCAGAATCAGCTCCTCGATGTACTGCAGCGCCTCCTGCTGGGACACCAGGTTGGGATGCACCTGGTTCAGTACCTGCAACACACATGATGAAAAGAGTGGTCAAAATGTCTTTAGTCCAAACAGATATTCAGTAAACGTACAATGTGAGGAAAACGTTGACTGACAGAAAACTGAGAAATATTCACATTTTTAATAAAAATGACTCAAAACAATCAATTGTCTAACTATTTGCTGATTGTCTGTCGATCAACTAATAGAGTATTGATTAATGATCACTGCAGCTGTAGAAACAACAAACGTTTTTGTTTTATGACCTTCTTTTCCTTAGATTTATTGTTGATGGAGCTCAGTAATGATTATTTTACTGTCTGTCTGTTTACTTTTATTTATTCTGTGTTTTTTTTAATCGCCTTGTATAAATGTATAAATAAAGATTATCAATATATTATTATAAACACACTGACCTTGTCAGCTCCTGTAGCTGTTTACTGTGAAAGGTCGACTGTCTGACTGTAAAGGAATGACAGTCGACCTTTTACAGTAAACAATCAGACTGGGAACGTTCCCAGCATGCACTGCACTGTTACTGCTGAAACTAAACCAAACAAATACCCTGTAGCATAGTTGACTCTGCTGCCACCAGGTGGAGAATGCAGGTGTTACAACAATTGATAATTTTAAATTAAACTTCATTCATCAGTATTTTCACATTAACATTAGTCCTGGTTGTCTTAAACCTGCTCAGGATATAGTATAATCTATAACCTATAAGATATATATATATATATATATATATATAGTAATTGTAATGTATAGACATTTTTCTGTATATTTCCCATTTTTCTGTATAATATTTTGTATTATAGACACGATTATTCAGGTTCATCTGCTGTTTACTACAACACACCCCACAAACCTGTCTCTCACACACACCTGTCCATGTGTATGCGACCTGTATGCAGGTCAGTTGTGTTTTAACACATTAAGTACAGGTGTCTGTTTGACCAAAAACAAACTGACTTCAAGCTGAAACTACACAATCACTCCTCCACAGCTCTGACGGTGAACAGGTACTGTTTAATCTGATGTCTGATGACAGAAAGAGACAGACAGACAGGTGGGCAGAGCAGACAGAGACAGGTAGAGCAGACAGACAGGTGTGTCTGTACCTTCTCCAGTGAAGGAACCAACAGGCCTCTCCATTTCGGTGCGTTCTCCTCGTTAAAGAAGTCGTACTGCAGCTGGGCCGCCTGCATGGCTGCCGCTGCGGGACCGACACGCACGGTTCACCCGATTACATGAACGCTGTGAGCGGCTGTCCGAGTCCAGCGGGGCGGAAGAAGCTGGGAGCCTCAGAACATCCAGCGGGGACAGGCCGTTCCTCCAGAACAGCTGCCGTCACTGCGACCATCCTCGGCCGCTGCACAGAGAGCTATCTGCGGCCAGATGTTACCCAGCTGCCCGTTAGCTCCGCGGCTAGCAGCTAACTGTTGGGTGTGTTTCTGTTTACCGGGATGATGGCACGGTGACCGTTAACCGTTTCATACCGACAGTACCGGGAGACGGTAAGCTAACGCTGCTGGATGTGTTAGCCTGTTAGCATATAGCCTGGCTAAAGTTAGCGGTTAGCAGCGGGTCTCTGTGAGCTGACACACCGGGAGGGTTCCCCGAGTTGTGGCTGTGAATCAGCGGACTACTCGGTGCTCTCCGCTCCGCTGCGCTGCTAACATTCTACCCGAACACAGCGACTCTCCGGCGGGCCGGCTCCGGTAATTTCCCTCTTTACTGTCCACTGTTTGGGTTCTGCTCTCTGGACTCTCTCTGAAACTCTCTCTGAGAGTCGCCCCCGGTCCCGGCCTCCTGATAGGCGGACAATCACAGAGCAAACGGCCGGTTATAGTGAGAGGCTGTCGGTTGTTGTGACTCCAATGTGCGGTACCGTAGACTGTGCAGTGGCTACGCATGCGCAGTGGACAGGTTCTGACGTACATGGGCGGGACCCCTAAGTGGGAGTGCGTGCTTCATGGAGACAGCGCGTGGCAGAGTGACGCCTGCTGCCCCCTGCGTTCAGCGGCGGCACTGCAGCTATAGCTTCACCCTAACCCTATAAATACTAAGAAATACATTTTGAAATTTAGGTTTATTCTGAAGAAGAATAGAAACAAATTTTGACAGTACAATTTCACCACAAGTTCAATCTAGTAGCTGTTCTGTAGCTTTCAATCATATTAGATAATCCTCAGCAGAAGGATAAACTGCTTGAGTATTTGTTTGTAATATTTCTTCCACTATTCTACTGACCTTCACAATCCTTTATTAAAAGTACAAATACCACAGTAAAAACAAACAAAAAACACTCCACTCACTTTCTAACTCACTCACTCAACTAACGTGGTAACTAACTAACCCGCTCACTCACTAACAAATTAACTCACTCAGTAACTAATTTGAGCTAAACTACTGGAAGGACCTGTTACAATAACAAAAATTGACAAAGCAATCTCCACACTACAATCAGATAAAAGTCCAGGGGCTGATGGATTCAGTGCTTACTTATATATAAAAAAGCAAAATTAATAAATTACTTTAACAAATCTTTTGAAGAGTATGAACCCTCAAAATCTATGTATTTAGCTCACATTATAGTTATCCCTAAAAAAGGGAAGGATCCAGAACTATGTGCCTCTTATCATCCCATTAGCTTACTTGGAGTGGATGTTAAAATACTTTCAAAAATTGTGGCTAATCGACTAGAAAAAGTGGTGACTGATATAGTCAATGCAGACCAAACAGGGTTTATGGGAGGACGTACTTCATCAAACAATACAAGATGCTTAATTAACATTATTCATTATCCTAACTTTCATCAAACTCCAAGCGCTATAGTAATGATGGATGCAGAGAAAGCCGTTGATCGTATTGGAGTGTTGGAAAGATTTGGCTTTAAATCAGATTTTGTTTGATGGGTACAGCTTTTATATAAAATTCCCTCTGCCTCAGTTTTAACAAATGGTCTAATTTCTGCCCAGTTCCAACTTAACAGAAGCACAGCTCAAGGGTCACCATTATCACCTCTGTTGTTTTCTTTAGCTATAGAGCCATTAGCAATTGCTGTCAGACAAACCTCCAATATTAAAGGAACCGTGATAGGAACAACACAACACAGAATTTTGCTGTATGCAGATGATATCCTCCTGACATTGACAGACCCACAAAACTCAATACCTGCACTAATCAATTGTGTGATAGAGTTTGTTAATTTCTGGATACAAGGGCTTCTTGTAACCTTTCTTGGCAGAGTCAATCTTATCAAGATGCTAATTATCCCCAAAATTATTTTACAAATACCTCCAGGTCAGACATTACGTGCACATTAAAATTGATACTCTTAATCTCCCCGATGACTTTAATTTATTAGAGAAGACTCTTTTAGATTGTCTTAAACAAGACCACTTTGTCTCAAAATGTTATTGCAGGCTGCAATGTCTGAAAACAGGCAGACTCATCATTCCTACGGAAATTATGGGAGACCCAGTTGAAAACAAAGATAGATCCATATGCAACAGATTCAGAGAAATGCAATATAATGTTTATACAATGTTTCTCTCAATATATGTATAGTAAATATACAGCAGGGGCCTGCTCAAATTGTAAGACTATGTTAGAGACAAGATTTCACTGCCTCTGGGAATGTGAAAAGATTCAACGGTTCTGGCTTAACATACAGATTGTATGTGTTGAGATTAGTGTGCTAATTAAGCATCAACTACAGCCTAATCCAATGTTATGTTTGTTGGGATATGTCCCTGAATCCCTAAGATCACATAAGAACACTGTATACTTTCTGCTTGTGCTTATGCTGCGTCTTCTTTTACTACTCTAGGGGGCTCCCAGAGGTGCCACTAAAAATCATGACCTCAACCTTTTTTTCATTAAAATTTAGAAATTTCAAAGCCATCCAAGCTTTAAGGTCCTGTAAGCACTCTAGCATCCGGTTAACAGAGTATGAATTAGATTTTTTGAGAGGGACATAGATCTGGCAGTTATCTGCATAGCAGTGAAAGGAGATACCATGTTTCCTGAGAATGGAACCGAATGGGAGCAGGTAAAGAAAAAATAAAAGAGGGCCAAGCACAGAACCCTGTGGGACCCCACATGAGAGAGGAGCAGTGGAGGACACAGAATCATCCAGGCTAACATATTGCACTCGTATCACTCATCTAGTGTACTTCCCATATTTGCTCTTCATACTCCTATTTATATTGTACATTTGCACATACTCTGCACTTTCTGCTGTTTTTGCACTTCTGGATGGATGCTAACTGCATTTCGTTGTCTCTGTACTCGTACTCTGCACAATGACAATAAAGTTGAATCTCATCTCATCTCATCTAACACCGAAAGTCCTATGTGATAGATAGGACAGAGCTATGCCACCCACTGCTCCAAACAAGCAATCAGGTTTTCATGGTTGACTGTGTCGAATGCTGCAGTCAATCTAAGTACAAGGACAACACAGTCACCAGAGTCAGCAACTAAAAAGATATCAGTATCATTTACCTGCAGGGCTGGCAAGTGTACAGCAGGTGGAGATCTTTACTCATTTACTGCAACATCCTCCTCTTTAGCTTACAGGTACCATGTTAACTGTAGTTTCTGGTGTGTAACAGTGTATTTGTATGAACTAACCATAATTTGGTAAAATGAGTTTAAACAGAGACAGCGTGTGATTATTACTCTTTTAGTTAATGATTATCAAAACTGTTTTTCAGTGAGCAGCTCTGCTAAACTTTGTCTCCATGAAAAATAACATATAGTGATGCTAAAGGTCCCAATGATACTTTAATGATGAACAGTGTGAGATCGCTTTTAAATACCAAGTTTCCTGTGCCTTGGTAGCTCATACATCTCCAAAACATCAGTGATCCATCTCCATGTTTCACAGTAGGAATGGTGGACCTTTCCTCATAGGCCTTGTTGACTCCTCTCCAGTTTATGGTTGTGACCAAAAACTTTAAATTCGGTCTCATCACTCCAAATAATTTTGTTCCAGGAGTTTTGAGGCTTGTCTCTGTGCTGTTTGACATATAGTAAGCATATTTTTGTGGCATTGGCATGGTAATGGCTTTCTTCTGACCATGCAGCCCATTTTTCTTCAAGATCCTTATTGTGCATCTTGAAACACAGACACCATCTACAACTCATTGTGCGATCACGTGAGCCCCCCCGCTACCACCAGGAAGGCCCAGACACACCGACTTTGAGTGAGCCAGCGGACACGAGGTGAGTGCTTAGGAGGTGGCTCCGGAGGGGCAAGAGGGGAGGTCTCCATGCTAGGCTAAAAGCCCGAGCTAGCCGACCTCCGCTACCCAGTCTCTTGCTGGCTAATATGCGGCCTCTGGAAAATAAACTAGATGAACTGAGAGCCAGGATCACAACACAGAGGGAAATAATTTTCACCGAAACCTGGCTTTCAGAGGACGTCCCAGAGTCCATCGTTCAACTACAGACACACTCCATTCACCGAGGAGACCGGACAGCAGCTTCCAGTAAAACTAAAGGGGGAGATGTGTGTGTGTGTGTGTGTGTGTGTTTGTCAACAACTCTTGGTGTGGCGACATACAGACTGTCCATAAGCACTGTTCGCTTGGTGTTAAGTTTTTAATGCTCAAGTGCCGTCCCTATTACCAAGGAAATTCACATCTGTGTTTTTGGCCGCTGTTTACAAACGGCTCATCCAGATGCTGCTTTCGTTGCTGCGACCGATTTTAATCAGTGCAACCTAAGGACTGTACTGCCCAAATACTACCAGCAATACTACCAGCATGTAGACTTTCGCACCCGTGATAGAAACACGTTAAATCAGGTCTATACTAACATAAAAAGAGCATATAGGGCTGAGACCCGGTCCCACTTTTTCATTAAAATTTAGAAAATTCAAAGCCATCCAGGCTGTATGGTCCTGTAAGCATCGGGTTAACAGAGTATGAATTTGATTTTTTGAGGGGGGTGTAGATCTGACAGTCATCCACATCGCAAAGATAATCATGTTTCCTGAGAATGGAACCGAGTGGGAAACATTGGGATTATTTAAAGTATCTATCTATCTATCTAAAGGGCCAAGCACAAAGCTCTGTGGAACTCCACAGGGCTCTACTGCCATGGACCGCAAACGCCTGCAGAGGGTGGTGAAGATCACCAGGACTCCCCTGCCCTCTCTGCAGAGTATCTATCAGTGTAGAGTCCACAGGAGAGTTGCTTCCATCATCAAGGACCCCACCCATCCCCAACACAGACTGTTCACTCCCTTCAGGCCGGAGGTACAGGAGTGTGAAATAAAGAACCACCAGACTCAGAAACTCTTTCCTCCCCGTCTGCAATCAGACTCCTCAACATCCGACAGGAGTCTGCAACAATATAACTTATAACCTTACTCCTGATTTTTATTGCACTATTCTTACTGCTCATTCCTTGCATATGACTTGTAAATATCTGTACATAATCTGCCTATTTACAGTTTATATTTATATTCAATGTGACATGCTATTTTTATTATATTTTATCTCAACTTTAATACCTTTTTATTCTTATTGATACAGCATTCAACTGTATCTCTGCAGCTCTCTGTCCACTATCATACTGTGTTGCAGCTGACAGTGTAATACCATCTAACTTCATGTTAATGCGTTCCCTCTTAAGACTTGAAATGTGTTTTTTCAAGTCAAAGTCAAAGTCCTTGGTAGAAGGATGCTGAGTTTTGAACTGCCAGGCAGGAGGTCTAGAGGACGACCAAAGAGGAGATATATGGATGTAGTGAAAGAGGACATGAAGGTAGTTGGTGTGAGAGAAGAAGATACAGAAGACAGGGTTAGATGGAGGCAACTGATTCACTGTGGCAACACCTGAAGGGAAAAGCCGAAAGGAAAAGAAGCTAACTCAGATTCTTTACAGTGATGCTGGCCAGAGTAGCTACATCATTCGATAATGTGTTTTTCTAAACATGTTGGCTCATGAATTTGTGAAGATATTTCTTGTCTTTTTAAAGTTTGTTCTACTTCACTGTATAGTGCCCCCCTCTGAAAAGGCAGCAAATGTGGGCAAAAGGCAGGCATGTAAAACTACTGTGGAATATGTGGTTTGTAACAAATGAAGTGTAAATAATGTAGAGTTGTGTCAAAATATAAACCTGTAGCATTGTACATTATGCAGGAGATTCCTGAAACTGAGATGAGAATAAATAAAGAGAAAAAAGCTGCTCACACTTCACTCCTCTAATGTGGACGTGGAAGCAGTAAAGTCAGCTGAAGTGGAGCTGAAGTGCATACTGAATACAATAAAAGTGTTTGTTGTACTTTGAACAATTAATAAAAAAAACAAAGTAGTTGAAGTGTAAAATGAAAATAAATAAAGTATCCTGACAAACTGAAATCTGAGATTTAAAGAACAACATGAGATTTCTTTGAAATAAAAGATCAGTATTGTCTGATGTTGTAGCGAACACTTTAACAAAATAATTTAACATCCTCCAGACTGTGCGAAATGAAAGTGTTGTTTGTGTCCCTGAATGAATCAGAGCACCAAGTTAAAGAGCTGAGTTTGCTGCTCCTCTGTTTGCTTTCCAGGCTGGTCAATGTCTAGTGTTTACTGAGTAAATTTTCCTCCACCCTACTGCTAATCACCTCCAACACACACATACACACAGCTACACCCTAACACCAGCAGACACTACATTGACCTCCTGTTCATGTTCGGAGGCTGAACTAAAGTCAACTGGGGTGACTAGTTTTAGTTTAGAGGAGTTTGAAATGTTCTTATAACAGTTGTCAGTTAACAAGGTGATCAATCAATTGAAGTGTAACTGTTAAAAGGAGTTGGACATGGTAGCTGAAACAAGTGTCATGCAGTGGTTTGGGAGTATGTCAGTAACATGTTTGCATGTATTTTTGGTTGCTTCATTAATTAATTATTGATTAATTAATTATAATTTATCTGCATGCATGTTTGATTTGTTTGTTTGTTTGTGGTGTAAACTGAAGTGATCAAATGGTGTAAACTGGAGTGACTGACTGGTGTAAACTGAAGTGACTGACTGGTGTAAACTGGAGTGACTGACTGGTGTAAACCTGGCCTGGTGAGACAGCATACATCCCACTTTGGATGGTGCTGCTCTCTTATCTAGAAACATGTCCTACCATCACATCCTACTACAGAGACTAGAACATGTAATTGGCATTAAAGGGACTTCATTAAACTGGTTTAAATCATATTTATCAGGTTGGTTTCAGTTTGTGCATGTTAATGATGAATCCTTCACGTGTGCAAAGGTTAACCTTTAGAATGAACAGGGAGAGAGAGAGATTATAACGGTAGAGAGACATAGAAAGAGCAGGGAGAGAGAGATTACAAAGGTAGAGAGACATAGAAAAAACAGAAAGAGAGAGAGAGTTTATAAAAGTAGAGAGACACTGACAGACAGCAGAGAGAGAGAAATTATAAAGGTAGAGAGACATAGAAAGAGCAGGGAGAGAGAGTTTATAAAAGAGACACTGACAGACAGCAGAGAGAGAGAGTTTATAAAGGTAGAGAGACACTGACAGACAGCAGAGAGAGAGAAATTATGAAGGTAGAGAGACATAGAAAAAACAGAAAGAGAGAGAGAGTTTATAAAAGTAGAGAGACACTGACAGACAGCAGAGAGAGAGAAATTATAAAGGTAGAGAAACACTGACAGACAGCAGGGAGAGAGATTACAAAGGTAGAGAGACATAGAAAAAACAAAGAGAGAGAGAGTTTATAAAAGTAGAGAGACACTGACAGACAGCAGAGAGAGAGAAATTATGAAGGTAGAGAGACATAGAAAAAACAGAAAGAGAGAGAGAGTTTATAAAAGTAGAGAGACACTGACAGACAGCAGGGAGAGAGAAATTATGAAGGTAGAGAGACACTGGCAGGCAGCAGGGAGAGAGAGCCGTGTCTCCGCCTCTGTTTTTTGGGGCGGAGGTCTGACTCTGAAAATCTTTTCAGAAAAAAAACTTTGTTGAGAAGAATCTGCGACAATTTCAGAGCGACTTTAACCTCTTTGACCTCCTCTTCTCCTCCTTCACCATGTCCGGCGTGGCCTCCACTCTGGCCAAGCAGCGGGCCCAGGCCGCGGGCTTCGGCACCAACGCTAACGCGGTGCGGTACCTGAACCAGGACTTCGCGGCGCTCCGGGCGCAATGCCGCTCCGCAGGACGCCTCTTCGTCGACCCGACCTTCCCCGCCGTGCCGGAGTCGCTGGGCTTCAAGGAGCTGGGCCGCAACTCCCACAAGACCCGGGGAGTCACCTGGAAGAGGCCCACGGTAAGAGTCTGGTCCCGGACGGGGATCTGGGCAGATGGGTGGGGTTCGGTGGGGGTAGAGGGGGTGGTGGAGCGGAGCTGAAAAACTCTGCTGCTCGGTATCACCAGTGGTCGAAGAAATGCTAAAGTAAAACTATTAATACTGCGCAGTAAAAATACTGTAAAACTTCTGCATTCAAACATAAAGTGAAGTCAGCTAATGGCATCTACTGAATTAAATATAAGTTCAGTAGTTCACATGATGAATCTACTTGAAACAAATAGAAAATACTCAAATAGAAAGTAAACAAAGTGAGGAGATAAAGATGCTCCAGTAAACAACTGAATACACAAGAATATCACAGGAACATTATAAAATATAAAATAATGTGTTGACAGGATGTTTTCTGCTCTCTGATGACAAACAGTAAAGCTGTTTAACTTCTTGTTCTTTAACTTCATTTATCAGCTTATATACAGTCAAATAAAACACAATCACTGTCAGAGTCACAATCAGAGTTCATGTTGATCAGTGCTGTAGGACACAGCTGTAAAAACAGACACTGAAAGACTAAAACACAGCTGTAATCATATAAAACATGTTTTTATGGGAGTTATAATACATACTTAATAAACACTTGGGTTAGGGTAAGGGTTAATAAGTTATAAAACATGTATTACCGGTAACTGTAAATATGTTGAATATTTGTGTAGGACAACTTTTAACAGAAATAGTTAAATATGAGAGGAGTGAGTCATATCAAAGATGTTAACAGCAGTAGGATGAGTCACTACAGTCATAAAGCAGAATGTGGAGACATGGGTGTGGATGAGGAAACATTTACATGGTGTTCATGAGTGACTATTGAATACAGTTATACTATGATCAGTGGAGTCCTGTAGCAGACAGGAGGATAACTTTACCGAACTATATTATTACTAATCATGGCATTACTGTTGAAAGCGACCTGACTTTACTTTTAGAGCCTAAAACCTTTGCACAGTACTGTATGGGTTTTAGACATCATGTTCACATTTTATGTCTGATCACATGGCTTCCTGAAAACTATGATAAAATGTTCCTGATTTAATATTTAGCGTCAGTGCTGCACAGATGTTGTCCTCGTGCAGGTGTGTCACGGGCAGGAGCAGGAAGTAACAGACTGAGGAAAAGGAGGGAATGACGACTGCTCTCACATTGAGTGAGACTCTGAACTCAGAGTGATGGTTTCATCTAATATTTTGTACAGTGTGTAAATCATATCTGTGCAGAGAGTCAGTGTGAGTCTACTGTGGACAGGAAGCTTTGGACAAAACTATGTCAGAGAGACACAAAACTACCTCCTGATTAGTTCAGCTTGTATTTCAGTTGTGTTTTTCTATTCAGTTTTGTTGGAACCTCTGTTCTGTTCTATCCTGTTCCGTTCTATTCTATCCTGTTCTATCCTGTTCTGTTCTGTTCTGTCCTGTTCTGTTTTGTTCTGTTCTATCCTGTTCTATCCTGTTCTGTTCTATCCTGTTTTGTTCTGTTCTGTTCTATCCTGTTCTATCTTGTTCTGTTCTGTTCTGTTCTGTTCTGTCCTGTTCTGTTCTATCCTGTTATGTTCTGTTTTGTTCTGTTCTGTTCTATCCTGTTCTATCTTGTTCTGTTCTGTTCTGTTCTGTCCTGTTCTGTTCTATTCTGTTCTGTTCTATCCTGTTCTGTTCTGTTCTGTTCTATCTTGTTCTGTTCTGTTCTGTTCTGTCCTGTTCTGTTCTATTCTGTTCTGTTCTATCCTGTTCTGTTCTGTTCTATTCTATCCTGTTCTGTCCTGTTCTATTCTGTTCTGTTCTGTTCTGTTCTGTTCTGTTCTATCCTGTTCTGTCCTGTTCTGTTCTGTTCTGTTCTATTCTATCCTGTTCTATCTTGTTCTATCTTGTTCTGTTCTGTTCTGTTCTGTTCTATCCTGTTCTGTTCTATCTTGTTCTGTTCTATTCTATTCTATCCTGTTCTGTTCTGTTCTATTCTATCCTGTTCTGTTCTGTTCTGTGGTAGTTTGTTGTCGTCTGTTCAGTCGTTACCAACACTCTTTAATCATGTTTCTGCCCCTGCGATAAATATATAGAAACTTATATGTTCCTCAGTGTTTGGGTCTACTCTCTGTTGTTCTTGATACAAAGAGACGCAAAAAAAAACACACACAGCAAAGAGACCCAAGATGACCACAAAGACATGTTAAATGTGTATAAACGTGTGTAAGTGTCTCATTGGTTGTATCTCTCTGTGTCTCCGTCCATCAGGAACTGGTCTCTAACCCAGAGTTCATCATGGGTGGAGCCACCAGGACTGACATCTGCCAGGGAGCTCTGGGTGAGTTTTTCCTCACAGTTAAATGCCTTGCAGCCTCCAGGCTGTGAGATGCTTGTCGTGTGCAGACAGGTACGCTGACATTTCACTGCTCAGGTGTGGTGTCTGTGTGCACATGTCCGGTGGTCAGAGGTTACAGAGCTGCTGTCAAAGCAGAAACAGGTTAGGGTTAGGATTAGAGTTAACAAACATGTTAATCACACTCCTGACAGTCTTACATTAATGTTGAACTATTTATTTATAATCTATGTTTTAGATGCATCATGAATGGATTCTAGTAAAATGCAGAAAGGTGAATATTCAGTGTTTATCTGTCTGCAGAACCGACAGACCACTCCGTGTTTACAGCAGTAATTTAAAAACTCAATGTAAACCTGGATCCTGCTGTAATTAGAGGCCTGATTGGGGACCAGGAAGCAGCACAAGGACAGGAAGAGGCCTGCCAGTTATAGTTAGAGACTCAAACATCAGAGAGAGAGGGGGCCATGATCTGAGCTGTCAGCCAATGAGGACACACCCTCACCCTCTCTCTCACACACACACACAGACACACACAGTGTTGTGGTGATGACTCACCAGCATGCCATGTCCTCGTTAAACCTCAGCTCTGACTGTCCGCCTGTTATTGTGTAACACGATTTGTTTTCACACATAGAAACATTTTCATTAAAGTGGAAAAAGAAATAAATTCAGATCATTTTTCAGCATTAACCCTGTTTGTGTTTTTGTAGACTTCTCACAAACTGTGCTGTAAATATTTGTGGTCAGAGATTGTAGAAGCGGGTTTTTATTTGCATGATTTTAATTCACTGCTGCTTCATCAAAAAAACTATACAAATTATATCCTCCTGCATGTGTATGACAAACACACAAATACAGAATACAAAAACAAGATAATGTCCAACAAAAATATAAACTAATATCTTGGTATAACATGCTGCTACACTGTGATGCCATATATAGTTTTAATGTGTAACAGTACTTCATTAGAAGCTCATAAATAATGTAATATCGTTTAGACCTTACATGTAACTTTATTTAGTTTAATCTAAATTTATGCTTAATTGACAATTAATTAAAATAATATTCAATTCATTGTCAGTTTGTTTCTTTTTTAACCTTAATACAAGAGCTCCAGTTTGCATGTACCACGTGCAATTGGCAATAAAGTCTCCTTTTAAAAAATCAAAAAAAGGTTGATTAAATATTTTACCTTAATGTAATAAAAATTATAAGACTGCTTTCAGATCAAAAATTATAATTTGAGACTTTCTGCAGCAAATGTTGCAGTTTAGATGTAAATTACTAAATGATATTTATGTCACTAACTTGTTTGGGTCTTCAGTTGAAACAAAGCTGCTAGATTTCTGATGTTGTAACCTCTGACCTTTCCTTCCTTATATGAATATTTCTGATGTTACTGTTGTTATGAACAGATCATGAAAATAAACAGAAATGTCCTGATCTCCTTACTGCTCCTCAGTGGATGAACCTTCAGATTTTAATGATAAATCAAACAAGTCAGATTAACCATGTTGAAGATGTGATGATGATGCTTTCTATAGGGGGCGCTGACAGGCCTATAGACTGTTGCTTGGTGTTTACCTGTCTGTCTGTCTGTCTGCCAGGTGACTGCTGGCTATTGGCAGCCATCGCTTCACTGACACTGAATGAGTATGTGATGGCTAGAGTCGTTCCCACAGATCAGGGCTTCAGTGACGACTACGCAGGCATCTTCCACTTCCAGGTAACACAAGAGTTACCTTGATTACCAATTAAACCACATTTAACTCAGTTTAACTCTGCTTAACCCAGTTTAAATCAGGCTTATGTTCGTTTCACTGATGCTGAGTGGGAACAGGTTGGAAGTTTTAGTTGAGACTGAAGTTCAGATTTGAAAGTATTGGAAACGGTCGGGAGATTAAATGTAGAACACACATAGACAATACTGGCAAATATGCCTTTGTGTAAGAGGTCAGGTTTGCTGTCAACCATGCTTAGGCCCTGTCTGTACCAGAAAGAAAATCTGGACTCGATTTTAGCTGAATTAAATAGGTCATTGTTAGAAACTGCTGTAGCCAGGGGAATTGTTTTCTATGCCATGATATACCAAAGCTTTTAAAACAGCACCAATGAGTGGTTCTTGCCATGCTCCCTGTCTGTAGTTCTGGCAGTTCGGGGAATGGGTGGACGTGGTGATTGACGACCTCCTGCCGGTCAAAGATGGAGAGCTGATGTTTGTCCACTCAGCGGAGGGAAGGGAGTTCTGGAGCGCTCTGCTGGAGAAGGCCTATGCCAAGTAAGACAGCAGCATTACTCCTTATAAGACTTTACTCCTTAATTAAAATACATTTTAATGAGCACCTGGTGACAGCAGCAAGAAAAACCTCAAGCAGAACCGGAGAGACACAGAGATGCACAACAGCAACAATAACAACGATAATAATTAAGATTATGTAATGCTAATAACACAAATATGATGATGTAAAGCGATCCAGATCCAGAGAAGGTGGGTGGAGAGGGGTGGTCATTGCCATCACATTACCAGCATCCTGACAGTTGAGATATGAATGCATGTGCAGTCTAGGCCTATAGCAGCATAACTAGGTGCTGGTCCAAGGCAGACCTGAGCCAGCCCTAACTATAAGATTTATCAAAAAGGAAAATTTCAACATCATCTTAACACCTCTTAAACATAGAGAGGGTGTCTGCCCCCCTGAACCTGGAAGATGATTCACCAGGAGAGGAGCCTGATAGCTGAAGGCTCTGCCTCCCATTGGACTCCTAGAGACTCTAGAAACCACAAGAAAGGCTGTATTCAGGGAGCACAGTGTTCTAGGAGGATAACAGGCTCTTTAAGATACGATGATGCCTGACCATTAAGGGCTTTGAAGGCGAGGAGAAGGATTTTATATTCTATTCTACATTTTAAAGGGAGCCTTTAAAGGGAGAAGTTAATATGGGAGAAATATGGTCTCTTTTCCTAGTTCTTGTCAGAACATGTGCAGCAGCATCTGGACCAGCTGGAGAGTCTTTAGAGACGTGTTGGGGCAGCCTGATCATCTCACCAGTGTCTCAGTGATATGATGCTTTCTAAATCCTGACTGATAATCATCAAATAAACTATTGATATGTAGAAATTCACATAGCAGACTGGTGACTGCTTGGCTAACAACAACGTCCACATGAATGAATAAATCAATATGATAAACTGATATGAGATCATTCATTTAGCTTTAGATGACAGAGATCTAATGTTTGAGTCCTGGAGGTTTATTTTTATTATTTTTTAAGTATATTCCTCTTTTGTTAACTTCAGATTAAATTGATTTCAGACACAGTTTCTATGGGGTTTCTGTATATGTATAGATTCTGCTGTTAGTCAGACGTGTTTGTTCAGCCTGCTGTTCTGGGTTTTCACTGCAGAGTGAATGGCTGCTACGAGGCGTTATCTGGTGGTTCCACCACTGAGGGCTTTGAGGATTTCACCGGGGGCATCGCTGAGAACTATGACCTCCAGCGCCCCCCCCCCAACCTGTTTCAGATCATCAAGAAAGCCCTGGAGGCCGGAGCACTGCTGGGCTGCTCCATCGATGTGAGTCTGCAAGAAATACATGACGAATAACCAACATCATCTCATCATCCTTTACTTAGATCCAGGCAACTTTTGGCACATGGCGGCATAATCATTGGCACCTCTGGATTAAAAAACAAAAAAAGCAAGATCTCCTGCCCACATTCCCCACAGCACTGAGCCATGCATCAGATGTGTAAAGATACAGACTCCTCCTTCTAAGATCTAGTCAAGCAATGGCAGCGTCACCTGCTGTAAAAGCTAAAGGTAGCATTTCAGCCCTCATGGACTGTAGAGTTTGCGTTTGTGTTTTTGAAAGACCGTGCTGTGTGCGCCATATGTTGTGAGAATGTTGTGTGCTGAAACTTTAGGGGGGTTTCCACACAGCGTAACATCAGCACCGCTGAGATAGACGCATACAGTTCACAGCGAAGTTTTTAGTCTCAACCCACACTTATTTTTTGGCCTAAATATGTTGCTGTTTGCCTGTATCTTTAAAATGCCGTTTTGTTCTGATGTAGGCTGATTAAAGTTTTAACACTGTGCAAAAAGTTTTAAAGAAGGTTCTAAGGGCAGTATTTTGAAATTAGATCCAGGCCCCTCTTGTGAAAACTATAATGAGAATATCTTTGAAATGTTATCATACATAGGCCACCTATGTATGATAAAATTCTGGGAATGTTGTTCTTGTATCTTGTGCCATTTTACCAATATTGTTGATACTGGCACACAATGTCACAAAGGTTGCCGACCCCTCTAGTCAATTACAGCTCTGCCAACAAACCAACCAAATCCAAACTCTTCCACAGAAATTAAAGCTCAATCTGATACAATTCAACTTTAAACAGCATTTCTCATTCTCACTGAGAGGAGCTTATATTGACATATGATATTTAGAGTTTGTTTATGAATATTTAACTCAGAGGAGGGGGTTAAAGTAAGAATAGTATATCAAAGTAATTAAAAAAAATCTTTTTTAAGAATAAAAGTGTTTATGTTCACAAAGTTCTGTTTTGGGTGCTTGTTCTGTGAAATGATGATAATGAAGATGATGATGATGAGATAATGTCTCTGTTTTGTTCTTGGTGTAGATCAGCAGCGCTGCAGACTCAGAGGCCGTCACTCGTCAGAAGCTGGTGAAGGGCCATGCCTACTCACTGACCGGTGCTGTGGAGGTAAAATCACCTCCTGAGAATGAAATGAGATGATATTAAACAAGAGTTAAGTCAGGTCAATTTTATTTATATAGCACAGATCAAAACAAAACTTGTCTTGTTACACTATTCGAATAGAGAAGGTCTAGACCCAACAATTCACAAGGAAATATTTCCGTTTAACTAAAAATTAAACCTAGGTGAGCACCATCTGCTTTGACCTGTTGGCAGTCTAGGCCTATAGCAGCATAACTAGGGGCTGATTTATCAAAAAGGAAAGCCTCCTCTTAAACATAGAAAGGGTGTCGGCCCCCCTGACTGAACCTGGAAGATGATTCACCAGGAGAGGAGCCTGATAGCTGAAGGCTCTGCCTCCCATTGGACTCCTTTAAACTCTAGGAACCACAAGAAAGGCTGTATTCAGGGAGCACGGTGTTCTAGGAGAATAACAGGGATCTATAAGCTCTTTAAGATACGATGATGCCTGACCATTAAGGGCTTTGAAGGCGAGGAGAAGGATTTTAAAGTCTGTTCTGGATTTTACAGGGAGCCTCTACAGAGAAGTTAATATGGGAAAGTCACATAACTGACTAGTCAATGCTTTCTCAACAATCATAGACACAAAGAGAAAGTTAGTAGTTGAGTCAAGAGTAGGCTTTTTAGAGGTTTAATTACAAATACTTTAAATGACTGTGCTACATAGCCTGCTAATAAAGACAGTTTCATCATATCTAACAAGGAAGTACTGATTAATAACATTTCCTTAAGCAGCCTAGTTGGGATGGAAAGATTAGAACAACATGTTTTTTTGTTTTTTCTCTCTCCAGGTGAGCTACCGGGGTCGGCAGGAGAAGCTGGTGAGGATGAGAAACCCCTGGGGTCAAGTGGAGTGGACCGGAGCCTGGAGCGATGGGTAACCAAACCCACCACAACAATGATATACAACATAACACAGCTTCACAATGGAGCTTGCAGCTTGTAGCATTAGCATGTTGTTGTAATATAATAACTGTGTGGTAACATGAGCCAAGAGGATAGAATGCTTTAGATTAGAACAGATGTGAAGAGATGAGATAACTGAAGGAAAAGAGGGTATGAGAAGAAGTTACAGAGATGAGTAAAGATTAGTTTACTAAACATTTTATGTACATTTTACTAATCTTATTTTTATGTAAAAAAGTCTGTTCTATTTAAAATGTTTTATTATAATGTTGGCCCAGGTCGTCTGAATGGAACTATGTGCAAGGAGACTGTCCAAATGCCAATGCAGAGGATGGAGAGTTCTGGTAGGTTGTGGAATATTTACACTATAAACTACTTTGGATACACCTGATTGATCCATCAGGTCAGAGGTCTATGGTAAGTATGCCTGGACAAGGTTGAGATTGGAGGTTGACCCTTGAGTGAGTTCTTACAGTGTTTCATAGAAGTGGTAGTGATGTTTGTGTGGTCGTGCTTCTGGCTATAGAGTGAGAGCTCTTACTTATCTAATCTCTACAGGATGTCCTTCACGGACTTCTTGCGTCACTACTCTCGTATTGAGGTGTGCACACTGACGCCTGACACCATCGACGATGACTCTGTCAAGCACTGGAGTGTCAGCAAGTTCGACGGCAGCTGGAGGAGAGGATCTACTGCCGGAGGCTGCAGGAACCACCCCTGTTAGTACTGGAACCACTAATACTAGCATGAATAAAATAGTAAAGACTAAACTGGATAAGGTTTTTTAATCCCTTGTGAAGGTGGAGGTCTGATGATGGAGGTCTTTCTAATAAAACTGCAAGCTGTTTTTCCTCTGCAGACACATTCTGGATGAATCCACAGTTTGTGATCAAACTGGATGAGGAGGATGACGACCCAGATGACAACGAGGTGGGCTGCAGCTTCGTGGTCGGCCTGATCCAGAAGAACCGCAGAAAGCTCCGGAAAGTTGGAGAAGACATGCATACTGTTGGCTTTGCCATCTACGAGGTAAGAACTGAAGAGTTAGCTTGAATATAAAAAAGGTATTTTATATTTTTAGTTTTATTTTTAGTTGATACTACTTTATACTTCTCTTGTGTTTCAGCTTCCGCAACAGGTGAGCAACAGGTGACCCATGACATCATCTTCAGGTTAAAGTTCAAACCCACAATTCATTCTTTGAATTTGAAGTCTGCCCTTCAACTTCCAGGTCTATCAGTCTTACCATTAGCAGTAATGGAGTGCAGCTTAATGGTTCATAACAGAAGATGTAAAGATGATGCTTATTGGCTGTACCTGTCTTTGTGTCTGCTCCTGATTGGCTGCTTTCCTTTATCAGTTCCATGGACAGAGGGATGTGCACTTGGATAAGAATTTCTTCCTGACCCACGCTCAGACAGCACGGTCAGAAACCTTCATCAACCTGCGCGAGGTCAGCTCTCGCTTCAAGCTGCCACCCGGCGAGTACCTGATCGTCCCATCCACCTTTGAGCCACACCTCAACGGAGACTTCTGCATCCGTGTGTTCTCTGAGAAGCAGTCAGAGATCAAGTAAGATTGTGTGTCAACCTCCAGTCAGTGGTGGTAACAAAATCCTACTTAAGTAAAAGTACTAAACTCCTGAAGTAAGTTAAAGTACTGGTTTTGTAGAAAATCCACCACAGTAACTGATATATTAAATGTGTTCAATAGTGCATATAAAAGTACTTTATTAATACTAATATATACAGACTTTGTATAGTTTTGTCTTTTTGATGTAGTCTGGTGGCTCCCAACCTAGGGATCGGCCTCTCCAAAGGGTCACCACATAAATCTGAAAAACTATAAATTTACTGCAAACTACTCTAAATATGGATTTAATTTTCAGGTTTTTGGGAATATTGGAGGATTTTACTCTTTGTGAACTGGAACAACTCACAGATATTTGAAACATGAGCTACAACTACACACTAATTTTAAAGAGCTCAAAAGACAAAACATGTCAGGCTCTACTTTAGATTTAGTTTTTTAACAATGCAGTGCAAAAAAGTACATAACTTCCCTCTGAAATGCCTCCAGTTCTTCCTCTGTCAGCGCTAAAGAGATACGGGCAGAAATCCAAAGAACTGAGCCTGTCCACATTCTTTAGCAGTGGTTCACGGTCGGGGACACATTATGTATAAAAACATGTCAACTGTCTGTTTCTAAATGGAGGTGTTGAGGCCTGGAGTTTAGGTTTGCTGTTTGCACTTACTGGGAAAGTGAAGAAGAAATAAAGGATGTCAGTGTTTGTAGGTGGGCTTCCCAAATAGATGGTGAGTGTGTGTGTGTGTGTGTGTGCGTGCGTATTGGTCTTATTAATATGCTATGTGCTTTCTGACCTATCAATAATTCTCTGTCGGTCAGACCCTGTGATGACCCGGTCAACGCTGAACTTGATGATGTAAGTGATAATAATAATGTTGTCTATATACTGTTTGTAAACAATATGGCAAACTGTAAAAAACATCCTCCAATCTTTAAAGTTAGATCACAAAATAATAAAAAGGTTGAATATTAAAAATCACAAACTAAAACTGAGTTTGACATCATTTTACAGTTTGCAACATAATAATATCATACTAGAGCAACAAAAACAAAAAAATAATTAAATAAAACACAGTGTTTGTGTTTATTACGAATATCCTGACTCTTGTTCTGTTGTTTGTGTGTTCAGGAGATGGTGTCTGATGCCGAGGTGGACGCAGGATTCAGAGGCCTGTTCACAAAGCTGGCTGGAGATGTGAGTTCATACAAGGAAAACACAACAACATAACACAACAACAACAACAGCTCTGTGAGCTAAATGCTAACACCAACATGCTAGCATGTGCTCAGTAATAACGATAGCATGTGCATGGTTTAGCAGGTATGATGTTTACCATGTTCATCATGCTGAGGTTAATGGGAGTGTCTTTAGTTTTGCAGGTATTTGCTCTTAAACCAAAGTATTTTTGACCGGATGATGGCACTAGATTAAAAGTCAGAATATCCAAAGTTATTATAATTTATCCTGAAGGGAACATAAATGTATGAAACAATTTTCACAGAAATCCGACCAATAGATCCAAACATCAGCATGTATCACTGTGCGCAGGTTAGCATGTAGCTCAGCTACAGTTTGTTAACCTGTTTTGTGTTTCAGGACATGGAGATCTCTGCGACGGAGCTGAAGACCATCATGAACAAAATCGTCTCCAAACGTAAGATGAAGCTCCACCAGCCGCATGAACACAAGCAGCTGCAGCGTTTTAATTACAACTTCTTATTTTCTTCATAGGAACCGACATCAAAACTGACGGTTTCAGCACGGAGACTTGCAGAATCATGGTCAACCTGATGGACGTATCCTTTAACGTCAGGTCAGGTTACCATGGAAACAAACAGAAAGGTCATATATATATATATATATATATATATATATATATATATATATATATATATATATATATATATATATATATATATATATGGTTTTACATCATTTGAGACTTAGCACCACCTGCTGTTTATCTTGACGAACTTTTGGATGGCAGTGGCACTCGACAACACCCACTCACCACATTTTACACACATGCACATCCTACACCACTGATAATACTGACATCATTTTTGTTCATTGATTTATGTTAAACAAGAAACATGTTAAACGGTGCATCTCCGGTTTTTGTCATGGCTCAGGAGCCAGGTTGTGACAGAGGGTTGGGGGTTTCATCTCTGAGCCTGATGCTGACAGGAGCAGCTGCAGAGTGTAATATCACATTAAGCCGTAGCAGCTTGATAAAATATCTGTAAAACATCTGAAAAAATAGCATCCTTAACTCTGTAGCAGGACAGTGGTAATGGGAAACTTGGCCTTGGAGAGTTTGCCACGCTGTGGAAGAAGGTGCAGCGATTTCTGGTGAGACGTGACCTTTGACCTTTAAATTCAGAAGACTGAATTTGCTCAACGAGTTGTACAAATATTTACAAGCGTGTCTCGTCTGCAGTCGATCTACAAGAAGAACGACTCTGATAACTCAGGCACGATGAGCACTCCAGAGATGAGAGTCGCCTTCAAAGACGCAGGTCGGTTGTCATTGTCCATCATGAAGAGAGGAATGTGGCTAAAAGCAAATCATTATGACAGTAAAACCATAAACAATAAATGAATAATCTTAATAATAATGATACTGCATTCACCATAACTCAGAGAAGCTCTCAGAGTCCTTGTAGTGACTCTGTGATTCTTTAATGTGCGTTTGTGTGTTTTAAATGATTCAGCTCATTTAAAACACACAAACGCAGTGTTTTAATGTTAATGTTGGATTTTATTTAGATGTAGCTGTCAGTGATTTTTGCCATTTTGTTTGTTGACATATCTGTTATATCAGCATAAAGTTTTTCTCCCTTCGACACTTGTAAACAACACTGACAGATTTGACATAGATGAGAAATCTCACCACATGGGAAATGAAGCTAACTAATCCAGGCAGCTTTATTCATCAAAAGCAAGTTTAAAAAGTGCTTCACAGATATAAAAACATACATAGTGCACAAATTAAAATAAGTTTAATGCAATCATAGCTGTAGATTATTGTAATGTAACTTAATGACTCCAATAGAGGAACAACTTTAAAACAGCTTCCATGTTGTGGGTTGTATGCATGAATAAATTCAGGCTAACCCAGCTTGCTTTAAATATCAATCTGGTTGGCTAAAAGCTAAAAGCTAACTGCTAGCCCTGCAGCTAACTGAACGGAGGCAGTCAAGCAGTAACTAAAGTTAGCTAGTTAGTCTAGATTAGCAAACTGCCCGAGGTTGATGAAACCAGATTATAGTTAGTCGTGTTTGCTAGTTATGTAGCTTTATGTTCAAACAATGCAGGCTGTTTTTAAATTGAATGGCCGAGTATAAACTTTATGATTTATATGAATTAAATAAAGAACAAGTGTGTGACAGAGTCAATAATAAATCGATTAGAGTCATTATGCAGCTTTTAAACCATGTTTGATTTGAACTTCTCGTTTGTGCAGGTACGCTAACATTCGGTGACTCTATTATGGGATGTGTTATAGCAGCAAAAAGAATCTGTCTTTATTATTTCTAAACTTTCATTAGATTTATTTCTAGTTTTGGGTGAGAAGTCTTTCTAATCTCACCAGCACAGCCCCGTTTTACTCCTTTAAACTAAGAAGAAGAAACTAAACTAAACTATTCTGCTTCCAGTGAGGAGGAATGTTGTTTTTATAGTGTAAAATATACTGTGAACTGAACTAAGCTACATGGTAGCAGTGAGGACAGTAAGATGTTCACTACTGGAGGTGTTTTGATCACATCTCTGCTTGTCTTTGTTTAACCAGAAACTCATATTGTGCACATCTGCATCCTTTATCTTCTTGATTTATTTTTATCTGCATCCAGTAATACTCAACTAAATTTGAGTTAAATGTTTGTGGTTGATATTTGGGGCTGATTCACGCTGCTTGTTGTCGTAACGTACTGCTCTCCTCCCAGTCACAACAGGAAGGAGAGTTTTTATTTTCTCGCTGCTTTTAGGGTGAAGACGTTGAATCTTTACACTGATAATCTCCTGTTGAGGATCTTTTGTGTCACATTGCTGTTAAACTAAATGTGTATTTGTGTTTCTCACTGTGCTGCTGCTGGACACTATCTACCTCCACTTTACTGTCAGTGCACTGATGTCCAGGGTACGTCCATACGTCCATATAAACAAGGCGGTAGCTAAATCCACTCATGATGAAGGACAAACCAGATATTATATTGATATTTTTAGTTTTTTCTATTTTTTTGCTGCTGTTAACAAGTGAATTTCCCCGTTGTGGGATAAATAAAGTATTATCTTAGATACTCGTGCTAATTAGCCTAGCTTAGCAGAGTACTATCACAGCATCAGACTGGAGTTCATGTGATTTGTTGTACTTGGGTTTAAATATTAAATTCTGGTGATTTTCTATATTTTCCTTGAACATATTTACTAACATGTATTGTGTGTGGATCCAAAGCCTGATATATCTTATATCTCTAAAATATGTTTCATATTTTAGATTAATCAAAGTATACTGTTTGTCTTGATTTACACACTATTGGCATAATCTGATCCATTAATGAGATTTTACATGATGAACGAGAAGCGTCCAAACCTTTGACTGGTACTGTAGTTCATACAACCTGTTGTCAACAAACATGTTGTTAACATGTTGTTAGCATGTTAGTGGTGTTGTTTGTTGTCCTTGGTAACGCCCCTGTCGTCCTCCAGGTTTCACTCTCAACAACACCATCTACCAGCTGCTGGTGGCTCGATACTCTGACCCTGAAATGACCATCGACTTCGACAACTTCGTGGCATGTCTGATGAGGCTGGAGATGATGTTCAGTGAGTCCACTGATGGCTAACTATAGATAACTATAGTTACTATACTACTATACTATAGATTAACAATTATTTTAATTATCAATGGCTTTTACTTATACTTACTAGTGTCCTTTGGTCCTTTAGTCCATAAAATGTCAGAAACTTTCCGTCACAGTTTCTAAGAGTCCAAAAGTCTTCTTTGATTGATTGATTAACCTGCTGTTTATCTAATAATCAATTAGTCGATGTTGGTTTCAGCACTGATGATGTTGAATCTTCCTGCAGAGAAGAAGAAATGTTCTGAAAGTATCCTCTAGTCTGAATGACGAGTCCTTCAGTCACGATATGCAGCCAGACTGTGTTCAAACCCACAAAACTTTATTTCAACTCTTTTGTTTACAATGTTCACAGGATGAATTGTCACTAAGTTGTTGAACAGCAGTTCAGTAACATCTCTAACAGATCCAACATGATTTCAATAAATCTGGAGAGACTTTTTAAAATCCAGTGGTTCCCAACCTAGGGGTCGGGGCCCTCCAAAGGGTCACCAGATAAATCTGAGGGGTCGTGAGATGATTAATGGGAGAGGAAAGAAGAAGAAACAAAGTTCTGATACACAAATCTGTTTTCAGCTTTTGGACTTTTTCTTTTTTGCTGAAATATTGGATCATTTGAAAATGTATTGAAATGAAACCATGTATACTATTTATACATAAATATATTTATGCACGGATATATGACAGATGTCACTGCTGACGTGTGATCCATCTTCCTCCTCAGAGATCTTCAAGCAGCTTGACGCTCACGACAGCGGCTCCATCGAGCTCGACTTCAATCAGGTGAGAACAGACACACTTGAAATGTGACTCTACTAAATAAACAGTTCAGGTGTGTTCACAGTCGTGTTGTCTTTGTTTCCTCCTGCAGTGGTTAAACTTCGCCATGATCTGAGCTGCTGCCCGCGGAGCCTCCGTGTCTACGGCACACCATCTTCCTGTTTACACCTGCAGCTTCTCCTCCTGTCACTCATGTTTTATATTTTATATGAGAGGCTTCTTTATTATTCTCTACACTACCCGACTGACAAGAGTCTATGTAAATGAATTCAATAAATATAACAGGCAGTCTTCACATTAAAAGCCTAGTGACGTGTGTTTTTGTGTTTCAACCAGAAGTCTCAATTTAGAAACATGTTCTTCTTCTGGTTCCTTCAATTGGATGCTCTCTTTTCTGTGCAGAATGATGTATCTCAGTTTAACACGTTCCTATGTGAACAATATGTGACATCACAGCTAATTTGGTGGTTCACTCACATGCGTGTGACTTTATAGTGTAGGAGGAGACATGTAGTCTGTGTAGATTCTCACTCATCCAGGTCTTCGTAGTCAAAGGAGTTTAGTTTAGTAGTTGTAGCAACTGGACTTTTTCTTAGTGTTTGAAGACGTTTCATCTTTCATCCAAAAGGATTTGGTGGTAGTGGTAATTATAGTTTTTGTGGTAAAACTATATTAAACACACCGAGCAGAGTATGTTTATGTCTTAATAATCTTAAAGCTTAAGAGATAGAGAAGTCTGCGACAGGAAGGTTGTTGATTCAATCCCGGACTGACAGGATAAATCTTGGTGGGGAAAGTGAAAGGCAGCACTCGCTCCCTCATTACCACCACTAAGATGCCCTTGAGCAAAGCCCTTAACCCAACTGCTGCAGTGGCAGCAGGTCAGACTGGTTATACTGAACAGCTTCCAGTGTGAACATGTAACTGTGTCATTGTGATCGGGTACAGGTGAAAAGAAAAAATATCTCTGGTCAGGATAAGCTACAGAAAGTTGGCTCTTAGCTCAAGTAACTGGAACATGGTTAAATTGTTTCAAGCCAACACAATGCAGACGAGAAGTTGAATTGTTTATAGTGGCATGGCTCTACTCTATTTCATGTTTTAATGGTCCACAGTGGTGGAAGACAGCGAACCTCAGCTGTGTGGCCAGAAGATGACGCCAGAGATCCACTCCTCACTGAGGAGGCTCCTCACCTCGGCATGTTGCTGATCAGATCCCACTGCCAGCAAGATCTGATGCTGGACCTCAGATTAATTTGTCCTGACATGATTGGATGACATTAAGGTCAGTTATCTGTGATAACTGCGTGTTTAGTTTCAGGACTGATGTGTGTTTCTGAGACTCAGCATTCAGCAATATTAGTGATGTCAGAAAAATACTAACAAAGTTCATATTCATGGATTTTCTCTCCTGTTATTATTCTTTGTTCCCATAAAGCTAAAACAGGACAGCTGTTACATTTAGTAAATGAGGTAGATCATCATCAATAAAGACATAACAAAGAAAAGGAATAATACACCAAATAAATGTAAACTCAGGTGTTCACAGTATTTCATGTGTAGCAAATTTCTAACAGGATAGACTGACCAACCGGATGTGACGCCAGCAGACGGTGTCAGGCGGGGCTCTGCACTGCAGCACAGCATCCACATCAACACACAGTCACAGTACTACTGCACAGAATACTACAGTAGCAGAATACTACAGTACCAGAGCACCACAGCACCAGGGCAGCAGAGCACCAGGGCACCGACAGCATCCAGGAGCGGCAGCGGGACTCTGAGGCGGAGCGACCACACTCGGTGAGTCTGAGTGATATTTAAATAATAATTCATAAATATAAATCAGTAAAATGTCTCCGAAACAAAGAAATCTGATCTTTGAGGCCGCAGTCACAGGTAGGTCCGATCAGCTGTTTACATCATGTATATCCGCCAATCAGAGAGCTCCTTCTGCAGCGTCACGAAGTGGTGAAAACATCATAATTTACTGTAATTGTACATATAGTTAGCTTTACAGTGTACATTTTAAATAAGAAAGCTATAATAATTTATATATTTAATGAGGTCATAACTTTAAAGTAAAATGAGTTTAAACCTAAATAATCATTTTAATTGTAAACAGTCATTATCTGGAATTAATTGGAAGTGTAACAAGTGAATCTAATTAGTACCAAATAACATGATTCTTAACAGGACAATTCTTATGATACGATCAGGAAATTTTTTTATGAGATTTCAGATGTATAAGTTTTTAAAAGTATTTCTGTAAGATGATTGAAATAATAAGTCGAATCTGAAAATGGAAACAGATGAATCAAGCAGATAATAATTTCAGCATTATAAAAACTATAAAAAGACTTACTTTATTTCAATAAATCCATTCATCTACAGACAAACTGACGCAGGCCTTCTCTATTATATATTATAATAATAGATATTATCTGCACACACAGGTCTGCTTCAGCCTCTTTAATATTTTCACATACAGATCAGTCTGCAGGTCATCAATAATAAAACTTTATTTATAAAGCAGCTCTGGACAGCATGTTCAGCCCAGGGTCCATTTAGTAGCTGTTCTGGAGCTTTTGATCAAGTCTCATCATCTTCATCATCCATGACAACTGGGCTAACTCCATCTGCTGATGAAGATCATGTGAAAGATCAACTGCTACTAAATGATTGTTTCTAAAAAAAAAAAAAAAAAGAAAAGAAAAACTTAGTGATTGTTTAGAGTGAAGATAATAATTTAATGACATGTTCATAAATATGTGTGTTCATTCTTGTTTACAAACTGCACTCTGCTCCTAGAAGATGCTTCCCAGAACCTTTACTGGATCAGAACCAGTCTGATGGACTCAGAGTGCTGAGTCAGCTCTCATTGATCTGAAGATGGGTCTGATGGGACTGCTAAGTGTTTTCCTCCAGCAGTGTTGCTCGTGTTATTTGTGCATCTGCAGTTTTGACTAAGATGATGAACAAACTCCATCAGATCTTTTTGGTTTCTCTATATTTTAATTAGAGAAACCAATTATTGTTTAGACTAATGCTGGTAAATGTGTAATAGTTAGATTTAGAGAGTAAAAATGATTCATTCAAAGACTGCCTACATATGTTAAAGATAAATGTGCACATGTGCGCATTAATATCTTTACTGCCATTGGAGTCAAATGAAGACCCTGCCTTTTATTTACCCATTGCCATGGTGGCTTTTTATTTTCATATCTGCATATCACAACCTCTGGATATATGGATAACTCTGGACTACATTATAGATTTATTGATATGTAGCACCAAACGTGTCACCCAGTGCAGCAGTGTGACTCACTGTTGTGTTTTTAACAGTTTCTGGACAAGTTCTACAGTTTGATTCATACACAATACTTGTTATTAGATCAGTTCATCATTAGTTTGAATCCAAACATGAGATCTGTTGACAAAAAGAAAAATATGGAAAATCAACAACCTTTTATGCTTTTAGACAAACAGAGTTGATAAATGTTGGAAGGAACTGATTGTGTTTGTTTACCAACTGGTCTTTGCTACATGCGTTATGCGTTATGTGTAGACTATAATGAGACTAATAAGATGGATAAATGATCTGTAGGCACAAACTCTTGTCTCTTTTCTTTTTCATTGCATCTATTTTGTGTTATTTATTTTGTTAAATAAATGAATTGTTGTCTATAATGTATCAAAGTGTGATTTTCCAGGTTTAGTTGTTGTTGTTTTGCTGGTCATCAGTAAACTGAACTCACCAGATTTCTATTTTCTCTCAGCTTCCTACGAACGTATTGGACAGAGAACAGGTACAAACCATTGCATCTTTATTATTTCTCTCTAATCTGAACTCACCTACCTTCATTTTACCTGGATTCTGTCAAAAATGAAATCACAGAACGTTTTTCAGTATACAGGTGTGAATCTAGATATTCTGCTAAATAAGAACCTTGATGTTCCTGAGCACAGAACCAGAGCTCACACCTGGACTATAACAGAAATGATGCTCTGTGATTGGTCCATTCTGTTGTTCTGATGTTAATCAGGTCTTTGTTGTTGTGGGTCAGGATGTTCGGAGGTGTTTCTGGGCGGATCCAGAAGGACCGGCAGCGTGCTAGAGGACTGGGCTCAGTCCAGCAGGCTGTGCAGTACCTGAACCAGGACTTCCAGGCCCTGAAGGAGGACTGCCTCCAGAATGGATCCCTGTTCCAGGACCCAATGTTCCCAGCAGAACCTACCTCACTGGGCTTCAAGGAGCTTGGGCCCTTTAGTGCCAAAACCAGAGGGTTGGAGTGGAAGAGACCCATGGTGAGACCCTGATATAACCAGAACTCAGTATACCCTGATAGAACATATAGACCCACTGTGAAACCCAGTTTCTCTTCCATGAATTTGATGTAATGAACAGTTTTCTACTTTTTACCGAAATGTTTGTAGCAGTGACAATGTGGAGACAGTTTTAATGAGCAGGAGGACAGACATCTCGGAACCCATCTGTCATACGTCCAACTACCGTATTTTTTGGACTATATGGCGCATCTAAAATCGTTAAATTTTCTCAAAAATCAAGAATGAGCCTTATAATCCAGTGCGCCTTATGTATGACCTTTCGTTGTGTTTACTAACCTCAAACCGATTTTATGTTGTACACATTACGGCTAATAACGTATTAGCACACACCTGTCTATAAGACCTTACAGTGCATGTCAGAGCAAATGAGAATAACTGCCCAAGGAGCTCAGAGACAGCATTGTGGCAAGGCACAGATCTGGACAAGGTTACAAAAACAATTCCAGAAAGAAAGTTGCACAAAGTCAACTATCACTGCAGCCTCCACCAGTCAGGGCTTTATGGCAGAGTGGCCCGACAGAAGCCTCTCTTCAGTGCAAGACATATGAAAGCCTGCATAGAATTTGCCAAAAAACACATGAAGGACTCCCAGAATATGAGAAATAAGATTCTCTGGTCTGATGAAACGAAGATTGAACTTTTTGGCATTGATTCTAAGTTTTGTTTGGAGAAAACCAGGCACTGTTCATCACCTGCCCAATACAATCCCCACAGCACCCTGGGGCTATACACTAAGCGGAAAGAGGGAGGCCGTGATCTAGTGAGCACCATTATTGCCTTGCAGTAACCCGCCTACTGTTGGATGGCTACTGTGTGTGCACATTGAAGTCTTGATGGGAAAAAGAAAAAGCTATTTTTCTATTATATGATAGCCGGAGATTGCATTTCAGTCAATGTGTTTTTTGCTTTTTTGCTTTGCTCGAACTACAAATAGAAACCAGGATGCTTCTGATACCAAACTCTTGTCCCGTTGCCCACATATTTTGCATCTGTGTAGAGATTAAAGGTCAGAGGACGTCTGATCACAGAGTTTCTTTGTTCTCAGAGGAGAATTAGTTTATTGTTGTGAGTTAGATGCTGCTTTCTGTGCAGCCGTCAGCTGTTTGTGGCAGGAAGTTGCTGAGTCACTGTGGTGTTTGGAGGAAGACAGTGAGTCTTTAGTAGAAAGCTTGTAGAGTTTTAACAGCAAGACACTTTGATCCGACACAGACACTCTCCTCTGATTGGCTGCATCTTCCCCTTCAGTGATGTACTGCAGACGTTGTCTCTGATTGGCTGCGTTATCCCCCTGAGTTAAATAACGCAGACACTGTTTCTGATTGGCTGTTTCAGGAGCTGACAGAGAACCCTCAGTTCATTGTGGACGGAGCCTCGAGGACTGACATCTGTCAGGGAGCGCTCGGTGAGTCTATTCGTCATATGACCTCACTCATTGTGTATCACACTGGAGAACCTTCCCTGACAACGGTTGCCAAGAGACCTGCTGACTGTGTCAGAGAGTTAACTGTCAGTCAGCAGGAAGGTAAATCTGTCCCCCCAGATAGATACCGAATGCTGCATTTATCCATCCTTTCATCCATCCAGACAGTAACACATACGATATTATGATGAATTGTGTTTTTCATAATATTGTTCATCTAACAACAGAAATGCTGTAAACTGCTGAATTATAGTGCACCAACACTGAAAAACACTTATTTAGCACCTGAGACTTAAATGATGTGTTCTGCCCATCTTTCATTTTCATTTAACAAACGGTGCTCTGTGACAGTGGGTTGGCCCAGAGTGTGTGTGACTGGATGATCAGTGGGTGGGGCTTTTAGTTTTTCTTGCTGCTTTAGCTCTGCTTGATGGACGCTGACATCACAGCTCAGACCGAGGCTGTGTTTCAAATCAAATCAAATCAAATCAAATTTTATTTATATAGCCCAGGGAGTGACACCCTCTGTCCTTAGACCCTCGATTAGTGAGGAAAAACTTGACCACCAAAAAACCTTTTAACAGGGAAAAAGGTGGAAGAAACCTCAGGAAGAGCCACAGAGGAGGGATCCCTCTCCCAGGACGGACAGAGGTTGTTTGTGTGTGTGTGTGTGTGTGTGTGTGAGAGAGAGAGAGAGAGAGAGAGAGAGAGAGAGAAAAAACACATACATACATGCAATAATTTTACATTTCTCATTTCAATATGTACAAATTGTACATGAGATATGTTGTTATTGTATATAAAATTAGATCATATTCATAATACATACTTTTATATACTGATTCAACTTTGCCAACATGTCTTCACTTCACTGCAGCTTTGCATTCTGGGAAACCTGCATCGTCTCTGACCTGAACTTTAACTGCTTAACTAGTTTGTCTCCACACTTATCATCAACTTCAGATATGAATATTTCCAGAAGCACCCAAAGGCAGCACTCAGCTCACTTCTGACCTTGTATTGATCGGTTTGTTGATCAGTGAGTGGATGTCTGAAGGAAGTTGTTGGTGGATGTTGGCATTTAGCGTAGCATTAGTGCGTCCCCACAGACAGTCCGATGAGATAATGGAGTCTGCAAGTTAACAAACATTTCCTGTAACTATGTGAGGATGACGGGAACACCACCCTGTTCTACGGGAACACCACCCTGTTCTACAGGAACACCACCCTGTTCTACGGGAACACCACCCTGTTCTACAGGAACACCACCCTGTTCTTATAAGAACACAGACGCTGTTATTACCTTCACTGCAGCTGCACGTCGGACAGTTCTGGTATTATCCTTTACAGATATTACTGTACATTAAAGCCTCATCAAGTCACATCTAAATAATAACATTATCTCAAGTTATCAAATATGTCTTTGAAGATCTTTATCCTGACTGTGAAATGTCCAAAACATATTAATAAGATATCAGTAAAATATCAATTGGCTGTTTATATAGCGCTTTTATCCAAAGTGCTTTACAATGTTTCTGCTGCTTATTCACCCATTCATGCACGCACACACACATCGATGGCAGCCTAAATGACACTTCGATATGCGGACAGAAGGAGTTAAAATCCATTATTGATCTTATACTGGCCCTTTTTGTAGCCCCTCAGTCTGTCTGAAACAGGCCATTTAGTTTTAAGGCCCGCCTCCTGATGAGTTCTGTGTTCTCTTCTGATTGGTCATCGTTAACATCTGACATCATATAACCATAAAATTGACAGAAAATCACAAAAACTTTGTTTTATTTGTATGCTTTTTAAAATATGCACTATGATGTCATTTTAAATCTGAATAGAGAGATGTTGGATCAGAAAACCGTCCTGTATCATTCTGGAAAAGCAAGTTTGGCTTTCTGTTACCTGTTTATAGGTGACTGCTGGCTGCTGGCTGCAATCGGCTCTCTGACTCTGAACCAGCAGCTCCTGCATCGCATCGTTCCTCACGGTCAGAGCTTCAACCATGGATACGCTGGCATCTTCCACTTCCAGGTGAGACTCTACCTGCTCACAGCTGACAGAGGCCACGCCCTCTGATGGAACATTTGGCAGTAAACAGTGATATTCGACTCAATCATTTGTTTAGAATATTGTGTGTTTCTGATGTGATTTGTAGTTTTTAATGATCCAGATTTTGTTTTTGACCTAATTTAATTAAGATAAATATGTCCTCGGTCTGTAGTTCTGGCAGTTTGGGGAGTGGGTGGATGTGGTGATCGACGACCGGCTGCCGGTCAAAGATGGAGAGCTGATGTTCGTCCACTCAGCTGAAGGCAGTGAGTTCTGGAGCGCTCTGTTGGAGAAAGCCTATGCCAAGTAAGCTCTACACAGACACCTGCTGAGGACTCTGCAAAATTTCAAACTGTCAGACATTGTGAGACTTACATACTTACTGAGAATTTCCAAGACTTTTCAATTTCAGAAAATGTTTAAGTGTGTGTTCCCTGTGTGTGTGGAGGTTGAGCGGCTCATATGAGGCATTGTCGGGCGGCAGCACCACTGAAGGCTTTGAGGACTTCACGGGCGGCGTGGCAGAGATGTACGAGTTGAAGAAAGCTCCCAGAGATCTTCCGCGCATCATCAGCAGAGCTCTGGAGAGAGGCTCGCTGCTGGGCTGCTCCATCGATGTCAGTCACTCACACAAACACTGTTAGCTAAACTCCACCCCAAAATAAAGTCTACTGAGCGTTTCTAAAACCAGGAGAGTGTGTCTGTCTGCTCTGATGTTAACATTAGAGCTTGGAGTGAGATGTGGGGGTACTATAGTTGTACTATATGTACTACTATTTGTTAATGGCCTAATGAAGCAACATCTGCTCATCATTCTGCTATTTTTTCTTTATTGTTTAGCATTTTATATACTCCAGATATTACACATATTTTTGTTCAAAACGTATTAAAAGAAAGATCTATGCTCCTCACGAAGTTGCTCCCATTATATGACACTCAGGTCTATCCTAATAGAAGTCATATATAAATAAATTATCATATTAATACAGACCCAGAGAAAATAAATGAATATATTATACAGTATATGTTACAAACAACAAAGAGCAGGACGCAGCAAGACCTGAAAATAACTGTAATAACAGGCAGACAGAGAATCCAACAAAAAAAGGGCTGAAATCCAAACTGAACTAATCAAGAAATGGGTACAGGTAAGTAGCCAGCATACAAGCAGGGAGCTGATTGGTTGGGGAAGGCATAGGGAGGAGGACAGGACTGATTATACAGGGCAGGTGTGGAGGGAGGAGCCCAGAGCACAGGAGGGTAAAAACAGTGCAGGTCAGCTAGCTGCTGTCTGATATTTAGCTGTTAGCTCCATTGTCCTGTTAGCATTTATTAGCCACACTGTCTGCTCTAACCTCAGATCACCAGTGCCCTCGACATGGAGGCGGTCACCTTCAAGAAGCTGGTCAAAGGCCATGCCTACTCTGTGACTGCACTCAGACAGGTGAGTTCAGGTATCACTTTAACATTAAAAACCTGACAGAAAAAAGTGATTGTTATTTTGCCTCAGAAGTTGTCTGGTTGAAAGTCTATCAGAGCTCAATCTTAATGTTTGCCTTCAGGTGGAGTACTGCGGGCGTCAGGAGCGTCTGATCCGGATCAGAAACCCCTGGGGTCAGGTGGAGTGGACTGGAGCCTGGAGTGACAGGTCAGTGCTTCACCTTTACACTTTTAAACATTTTATAATTAAACCTGTCATCTCTTTGTTCATCAAATCAGCACAGAGCAATCATGCAGAGAGAAGATAGCTGTATTTTATTTAAATTCCTACTTACAGAGAATCTCATTGAGAGAGTCCTGGAAAGACCTCTTGTTACATAATACAATATAATAATAAAACTATAATAAAATCATCAATCCAATTACACTGAAAGGGGAAATGAAAATACAGCATTGATATTAGAGTTGGACTGACAAACTGCAACTGGAGGCATTGAAAACCTCCTACTTGACATGACCCAAAATGATGATGCAGCAAAGCTTTAACGTGTGTACTACTAATTTTGTTGGCGTGTCAGTTCCTCAGAGTGGAACTCCATCGACTCAGCAGAGAAAGACGAGATGCTTTGTAAGATGGAGGATGGCGAGTTCTGGTAGGTCCGGACCTTTTGGATAAACCTTTAGGAGATCATTTACAGGAAGCAGACAGTGAGATGTGTCTGTCTCTGTGCCAGGATGTCGTTCCAGGAGTTTCTGCGTCAGTTCTCCAGGTTGGAGATCTGTAATCTGACTCCGGACACTCTCAGTCAGGACTCCGTCAGCTTTTGGACCACGGTGATGTTTGAGGGTGGCTGGAGGAGAGGAAGCACTGCCGGAGGATGCAGGAACCATCCCAGTGAGTGATAACAGGGAGCAGCTGTAGTGCTGTGCCTGTTTCTCAGTTTGTATCTTGGTTTAAACTTGTGTTCCACTGAATTAAATACACTTTTCTCTGGAAACCCAAAGTACCCACAGTGTAGAAGACATTGAATGAAAATGTATTAGAAGTTACCCAGACAGATTTTCCACTTTAATGAAATAAACCAGATGGTTTGGAGATGGAGAATTCTTTGTCCCAGTCAGAAAATGGTTCCTCATGTTTTTCTGGATCAAATGCAACGACCCAGTCGCCATTTGGTGCTAAATGTCTTCATTTTTATCCTCAGCCTTCTACTTTCTGCTCGTTTGGATCAGAAATCTTCACATTATTAGCTATAACTACATCCAAGCCAATGACTGTATTACACTGTATGACATAGGTTTCATGGGAAATGTAGGATTAGGAGGATTATTCCTGCAGCTTCAAACAGATGAAGTGATTATTCAAGCTTGATTGATCACTAGCCAAGTTGGCAAGTAACTCTACAGTGTTACCCACCACGGTTCATTTTTGCTGCATTTGGCAGGTTGGCAGTTGTTTATTTCAAGCCCCGTGTACATAAAACATTATTATTATTCAGGGTATTATTGCACAATAAACAACAAACATATACTGTGTGTTCTTGGATTCTAGTACCCAATAACAGAAAAATAGCGATTATAAACACCTGTAATCCTCTTCAACATGTACTTGACCTGTACATATACTGTGGATCTTCCTCACCTGAATATGTGGATGTGTTTCACTGGGAGAGCATGACCCAGGTCGGTTCTTGGTTCATGCTCTCCTGCTATCCTGTATATAGATGGACAGCAGATCTGTCAACTCTCATGCTTCTCCCTAATTTTCAACCCCCATCCCGCTCCCATTTTGTCATCCACACCAGTCCAGCAGGTGGCAGCAACATACAGCAAGCAGCATCCTCGTCCCTGTCTGTTCTTTTTGACAGATATGTGTCAATATTTAAATAAGTGGGAGATTGTTTTCCATGAATTTAGAGATTGAGACCATAATGACTCATTGAAAACAATGACTGACTTCGTATTTCTAGGATTGTGGTGTTTTGATTCAGTTGGAGCAGCTAGTAGCTAACAGTGGCTTTTTAAGGTTCTCCTCCGACAACATCACTCCTCATCATCAACACACATTGTTGTAGTTTTTAAGTATTCCCTTATAACTCCCAGTACCTCCTTGATCTCATCATAAATTCCTAAACTCCTTCTTTACATCCTTTCTTAGTGTATAGAAAAAATAAAACGGCTTTATGTCAGAGGTGAAGGCGGGTGGATGTTAGCGTCCTCGTCACACTTCATGACTGATTTGTGTTGTTTTTGTCCTGAACCTATCTGGAGTCTGATGTGGACACTGCTCCTTTTTTCACATGAAAACTACAGACACGTTCTGGATCAATCCTCAGTACAAGATTACACTGCTGGAAGAGGATGACGACGCTGATGATGACGAAGCCGCCTGCAGCTTCCTGGTGGCTCTGATGCAGAAGGACCGCCGCCGCTACCGCCGTCATGGCCAGGACATGCACACCATCGGCTTTGCCATCTATGAGGTCAGAGGTCAAAGGTCACTGAGAATGCAGTGTTGTACAGAGTTTTCTCTCAGTGCTGCTACTAACATTTACCAAAGTAACTAGCAATATGCTATAAACCAACACCCAAACAGACACTTACGTCTTGGTAACAAAGCACAGCTAATTAGAACTTAATAAATGACCTGGAATGTTGTTGGGTCTGATTTAGTTTGTCAGTTGTCGGTCTTAATGTTTCAGTTTGATCCTCTATCTGTTTTCTCTGTTGTTACAGATTCCTGAGGAGGTGAGTGAGTCCGGTCCAATTTTGTAACAAATGAAACTCATAAAATCAGACAGTTTTATTTAACATTTAGCCTCTAAAAGATAACACCAGCGTCCATCTGTCTGGCAGTACCGAGGCTGTCAGAGTGTCCACATGAAGAAAGATTTCTTCCTGCGTCACTCCTCCTGTGCTCGCTCTGAGACCTTCATCAACCTGCGAGAGGTGAGCACCCGGCTTCGCCTCCCGCCAGGTGAGTACCTGATCATCCCTTCAACCTTCGAACCGTCGAAGGAGGCTGACTTCATCCTGAGAGTTTTCAGTGAGAAACAGTCCGAGACCGAGTGAGTCTGTCAGAGAGATTACTTGTTATGAGTCAGAAACATGTTTTATATAAATATAAATCAGTGTGTAAATCTCTGCAGGGAGATGGACGACGACGTGGTGGCAAACTTTCATGAAGAGGTAAAGAATAAGACGTCACACTGATGTTTCCAAATCTAAAAATGAAACCAATAAACTCATCATTGTTTCATTGAGCTTCCTGTTCTTCTTCTGTGCAGGAGGAAATCTCAGAGAGCGACATTGATGATTCCTTCAGGTCCATGTTCGCTCAGCTGTCCGGAGATGTGAGTGCATTAAAGTTTAAAGTGAAGCTATTAATGTTTCAGAGACTCTGTATGTTCAGTCCATTTATTTAAAAAACAGAAAGGTAAATTCAATGACAAAAAAATCAAGACATGAAAATGTATTTTTAGTTTCCATCTTCACAAACAACAGATATAAAATTAGACTTGATTCAAAAACTAAAAAACAAGTGATTTTCCATCGTTTGAAACTAGAAGCACTTCTTTTCCTGCAGCAACACAGATGGAGTACTGATGTTAAAGTGGCAACAACTCAGGAGCACACTAATACGATCATTATAAACCAGCAAGGAGACACACTCTTATGCTGAAAAGCTCAAAGCCGTGTTCCATTTTGTTTTCTTAATTTAAAATTTTAGCCACTAAAACAATAATTTCAGATACCAACAAGTTCACAGAGCATATTTAAATGCGACCATACACATGAAAATCTTGATATTGATTTGTCGACAATGATATGGCTGGATAGCTAGCTAGTCTTGTTTTTAAACATACTGTCAAGTTACATTCACTCTTTTACAATGTTATTGACTTTAAATATTATTTAGCATAATAACTCAACTATGAGCGGACTGCATCTAAGGTTCGTCCTATTTACTGGAGTAGAGAACAACGCTTCCATTGCATGAGCACCTTAAGGTAATGACTCTTCCAGGCATTAGTATAACCTTCAAGTGTTACAAGGGAAACTTATGGCTTAGACTTTAGACTTTGATTGCAAAACGCATGAAAATATAAATTAATGGTCTTAATTAGTTTTCTTTGGCCAGTGACCATGATATAAGCAAGGAGTCATTATCAGGAATTAATGGATGAGAAGAAGGCCAGAACCTCCACAGAATCAGGCTTTATTCCTTACAAAATACACATTTGATGGATTATTGATTATCTCATCAGGACATGGAGATCTCAGTGCAAGAACTCAGGACCATCCTCAACCGAGTCGTGTCCAAACGTAAGTTCTGCTCTTTTTGGTTAACAAATAAATATAATTCAGAATGAGACAACGAAGAAACAGAAGGTACAAAAAAACAAGATCCTTCTGCTCTGGAGGCTGTAGAGGTTATCAATTAACTCTTAAATCAACAGATACTTGGATTGATAAAAACGTTCAACTAACTGCTCAACAACTTTCATCCTCTGCTGATTGATCAGAGCAGACTAACATCTCCTCCAAAACAGAAAACGGCTGACATGAACATCGCATCACACTGCTGACTGAAGGGATGAACCAGACTTTCAGTCTGATCTTCAGGCTTTAACAGGTTTAATCACAATGTGTTTAATCAGGTGCTGCAGGATGTCCAACTGTCTTTATGTCAGCTTTTAACCAAAAAGAATCACACATCACCTTGTCATTATTTAAGGCTCAGATCAGCATCCAGTAAGAGCTGGTAGTAATGAATTCTTCTTCTGTGGTGGTGATTGTGTTCACAGATGGAGATCTGCAGACGGATGGGTTTAGTATGGAGTCCAGCAGAGCCATGGTCAGCCTCATGGATGTATCCGCCCTGCTGTCTGCTGGTTCCTGACTGAAGCTGACAGCTACTCAGAACAAGAGAGATTTACAAACTGATGACACAATTTATAAAGCAGGATGGTAAATCTATATAAATATATCATGTGTATATATTCCCAGCAGTTCAAGATTAGAAGAGCCCTTCATAATGCACTCTGTCTGTGCAGAAATGGATTTAAAGTTTATGTGAAGCTAATATGAAGCTTCAAATCCAGTAAATGTAAATGTGTCAGATATCCACTTGATATGACTAACTCACACTGATGAAGCCTCAGAGAAGCTTCACATCTACTTTAAATGACTGTGTGGACACACTGTGGATTTTAACCTCCATCACTGACACTGAAAGCACATTTGAAGCAGATCTTTGAACAGCCAGTATGAACAGGAGCAATGATTACAGTCACTGTTCATGTGGACACCTGGCTGATGCTTTAACACACACTGGTCAAACTGTGAACCCCTCCTTAAGATAAGCCTATGATGTAGTGCCAGAACTGATGATGCATTGCTCTTATAATCCTGTTCCTTTGTCAGAAACGGTTTGTTCTCCTAAAGTTGATGTGTTGTAAACTTTGACCCACCTGAACTCAGAAAGATGGAAGCGCTCGTCTCGGTCTGCTGGAGTTTCAGGTTCTCTGGAACAAGATCAGGAAGTGGCTGGTGAGTCTAAAATAAATCTAAATCAGTCTCCGTCTGTCACCTCCATGTGACATTTCAGTCCAACAACATCTGTGAGTGAATCTCTTCCACATGTTGCACCTTGTGTCTGCAGGGATTCATGATCAGCTTTAACTTTAGATGTTGTTGATGTCGTTGTTGCTGCTTAATGTTAACGTCAGCCATGTTTCCATTCATGTGTGGATAAATAAATGTACATGAAGAGTTCAAAACATCAGATCTGTGTGGAACGATGAGGACACTGTAATGCTCCTTATATTTGATCCACATTTCCAGAGCATTTTCTATTTAAAATGTACCAAGTGGCAGATAAACAGCAGGTGGCGCTAATTCTCCAAAAACAATTCAATGGCACTAACTGGCAAGATGACATCATTAATAGAGCAGCAGCCAAAGCACAAACGATGTAAATATGATGTAAATATGACACGTCTGTTTGTTTCATGTATTTATTTGAAGAGCGTTACAGTCTCTTCATCTATGGGATTAAATTTGTGTCAAACAGAATCTCACAAAAATTAAAAATAAAATCTCACCTGCCAACAAAAATGATGCCACAGACCGATCAGAGCAGTCAGTGAGAGGAATACAAGCTGATGGAAATAATCCAAACTCACATCTGATGCTCTCAGCGCTTCAGTGAATCTTTGACTTGTTTGAGGTGTTTTTCTGGTGTATTGATCATCTTTGTGATGATGGGTCTTATTTGAACTCTCCAGGGAATCTTCAGAGAGTTTGATCTGGATAAATCCGGCAGTATGAACTCGTATGAGATGCGTCTGGCGCTGGAAAGCGGCGGTAAATCCTCCAAACTGTGATGTCACTGCATTATTGACGTCACACAGGTTGATTAAACTGACCTGTGATCTGTGACGTCCGCAGGATTCAAACTGAACAACAAGCTGAATCAGATGCTGGTGGCTCGATATGCTGACAACGACATGATCGACTTTGACAACTTCACCTGCTGTCTGGTCAAACTGGAGGTCATGTTCAGTACGTGACACACATCTGTCAGGATATTTAATATTCAGCTGCAGGTTCATGTCAGCGTGTTAAAAAGAAAAGAAATAAGACAAATTATTCTAAAGGGCTTTATAGTCTCAGCAGATGTGAGGAAATATTGAAAAACTTCACATTTAAGAAGCTGAAACCAGAAAATATTTAGTTTGCTTTAAAAATGACTAAAAACTGATTGATGATAATAATAGTAATAATAGTAATAATAAACTTTACTTATACAGAACTTTTTAAGTTACAAAGTGCTTAATTAATTAATGAATAAATTATTTAAGTTCTACAATAAAGCAGAACACAATATAACAATAACACAGTTAGTAATAAACATAAAAATAAAACCGTGTTATTAATAAGACTGTGACTATACACATAAGAGATTAATGGACTAATGGCTGCAGCTTCTGTGCTGTTTGTGTTGCTCAGAGGTGTTTCAGCAGCTGGACCGAGACGGGACAGGAAAAGTGGAGATGAACATCATCGAGGTACAAACCGCCTGTAAACAGTTCACATTTAAAGGATTTTAGAGTTTTTTAAAGTATAATTCTGTTGATTTGTCATCTTGGAGATAAATCTGATGTTTGAGGAAATTGCCTGCAAACACATAAACAACGATGTAGTTGATTATATATATTATGACAATATATGGAGACATTACGGTCAACACAGTGAATGTCTGAAAGGAGGGAGACGTACGGCGGTTTTTATAGCATTCACAGAACAAATGAAACCTAGTAGGATTGGTTCCCAGCGTCTAAAGGCAGGAAGCCTACTTACAGTTCATACAGTTCATACAGCACAGATATGACCACAGACGAATACAAACGAGACTCGAAGCAAGAAACCCTCCGAGACTGAAAGCTGTAAATATAAAAAGCTGTACTGTGTTCAATGATCCTGACTCTGTGTGTGTGTGTGTGTGTGTCTCTGTCTGTCTGTCTCTGTGTCTGTGTGTGTGTGTGTGTGTGTCTCTGTCTGTCTGTCTCTGTGTCTGTGTGTGTGTGTGTCTCTCTCTCTCCTCCCTCCCTCAGTGGCTCTATATGACCATGTGTGGATGAACCTGGATGGATGATTCAGGACTTCAATCAACAGGAAGAACCAACAACCAACCAGAGAGCTTCACCTGCAGCTGCACAGTAGTAGTACTACAGTAGTAGTACAGTAGTAGTACACTGTAGTACTACTACTGTAGTACTGTGCTGCTCTGTATTAACAATATCCTCAGTCTTTCATCATCACTGTGTCAAATCACTCCTGCCTGAACAAAACTACATGACATCAAAAGATGATTATGACTTCGAACATCAAAATTATTTATTTATTTATTTTATCATTGACATTTTTGATGATTGATTTTTTTAATAATTCTGGTTCGTGTTTCTCGTGTGTCCGTTGTGTCTCTGTGAGTCAGGATCACTTCATCGTAACGCTGCTGAGCCTCGGACAGTTTTAAACAGAACAGACTAAAAGTGATTAACTGAGTGAAAACGAATCAGGTTGAGTTGTCGTTAACGTGAGTGACGATGAGACACGATGAGGAGGAAGGTCGTAGTTGTTCTGGCAGGATTGATCTTCCATAAAGACGCATTACAGTACTAAATATGTATACACAGTACTACATATTCCAAGTTTTACTTACATCACTACTTATTCACACTAGTACATATACAAAGTAATTCAGTAATTCAGTACTATAAGCACTGAAACCGGCTGCTGCTTTCTGTACCCAGCTGCTACAGCTCCAACTATATGACTTCTGCATGGTGAATAAATAAATGATTTATTTATTAATGAGATCCAGCTGCCACGCCTCCTCAGAGCTCTGGGCTTATTCTGCTCAGACTGAAAGTCAGTGAATGCCTCAGCAGGTGGAGACAGGTGATGGAGGTGTTCAGGGTCACCTGATGTTACTTATATGATCCTGATGGAAACGTCAGCTTTGTGTTTTCACTCATTAAAGGACGGAAAGAAAGCCAATCAGCTCACTCTGTTTGATTTATGCATCACGTGACTCACCTGATGATCATAAACCAAAGATATTAATAAATAATAACTCATTTATTAGTTTCTGACTAGTGATTTACTGAATTAATCCTGATTCATCATTAAAACAAATGTTTTGTCCAGTAAAATGAAAAAATAAAAAACATGAAAAATATCAAGAAATGAAGCAAATATTTCAGCTACAGCCTCAACTAACAATTATCTAAATTGTTGATTAATTAATCTATTGATTATTATCTCAATTAATGGGAAATAGGTCATTTGGTCCATAAAATATCAAGAAATGTGGATCAGTGTTTCACAAAGTCAACATGATGTCCTCAAATGTCTCGTTTTGATCAGTTTACTGTCATAAAGCAGTATGATAAATATGATATGACTGCTGGTGTCACATTTACAGCGTATTTATTTAGTCATGTTTTTTTATTTATGCATTTTGGGAAGGTGGTCGTCAGTCCTGTTATAGACGTTTAAGTGACAACACTTATTAATCTTTTGATCAATACCTGTAATAACTGATCAATGACGCACTCATGTGATCAACATCTGGACTAAAGAAACCTTCACTGAGGAAAATGTTTCATGCTTCATAAATAAATTGATTAAACTGATTATCAAAACAGCTGGTGACTAATTTAGTAGTTGCTAAGTGATCAATGGTTTGTTAATAAGACAATTCACAACTGTTTTCACGTGTTTATTATGTTAAATATATCTTTCAGTTTTCAGCACCCAGCTCTCCACAGACAGATAAATGTCCAGAGTCCTTTCAGAAAAGTCTGTAGTTCAGTCCAGCGGACCGAGCAATTCACCCTGGGCCTCCAGCAGCGTGGTGTCGGTTCCGGCTCCCAAGAAGCGACCAGTAAGCTCCAGGTCCTGCAGCCGTAGCCGAACCTTGTTTCCCCGCTGCAGCCGGGACCGTTCCTGGGCCAAGTCCGCCGGCAGCTGGCACACGCAGTGAAACTTCCCCCCGAATTCAATGTACAGGTCGTCCTGGACCACGTGGAAGATCCTCCCGACCACCACCTTGCCTTTAGCTGGTCCCATCTGGATCAGCGGAGACCGGCGAAGCAGCGAGGCGAAGCTGTCCTGCTGCCCGGCCGAGGGGACCCCGGCCTCGGCCTCCGCCTCCCGCCGGAGCTCCGACTGCAGGTCGAAGGCTGCAGCGAAGCCGTGTCTGGGTCTCTCCGCGGCGGGCTGATCGCTGCCCTCGCTAGAGGCCTTGCTCGAGTCCGAGCTGAAGGAGTTTCTGAGGAACCGTGTGGTGAAGCAGACTCGTCCACACCGGCGACCGGTCACCACCTTACACAAGGCCGCCATGTTGACCAGAGACTTCCTGGTTTAACCAGCTGAAGAGGAAACGCGTCACAGCGCCGCAGGAAGCTGCGAAGAACATATGTAAGACACACATTGATTTATTTTAACTTTATTAGATCAGTGCTTTATTTCATATTTTTATTTAATTGTATTTATTTTTCATGTTTTTATTTTTATTCTATTGTATTTTATTTTTCACGTTTTTATTTTTATTCTATTGTATTTTATTTTTCTGTGTTTTTCCTTCCACCGACACCGGATAAATGGAGTTTGAGCATGCGCAGTGAGAGGGTGTTTGTAAAGACGACAACATGGAGGTGTTTGTTTGTGCTCCCGGTTTCAGGTTTTCCAACTTGGTGTTTGCAGACAGTTCTGTGGTCAGAGACGTTGTACACAGGTACACTCAGCTACAGGTGAGCGCTGACGTCACTCTGAGGCATTTCAGAGGTGTATTAACCCGGTTCGGGTCGCTGTTAGCTGTTAGCTCAGAAGCTAACGGTAGCTAGCAAACAGTCGTTCAAGCGTTTCTAAATAAAACGGCAAAATCCTTAAAATGAAGTTAAAGGAAAGTTTCTGTTAACTTCACGTTACATTTATATTGGCTTCAGCTTCATTATTGATCAGAACAAGTCGCGTTTTTTGTAAAACTCAGTAAAATAACTAATAATATAATATATAATATAATATCTCCTTTTAGCAGACACACCGGTGTAATCAACAGGAAATGTGACTCTGTCTTTTACAGAGGAACAGTGTCAGGTTGTTGTACAAAGACATTTAGATGTGAACGAGGTTATTTGAACGCTTCTGTTCTGGTTTCAGGATTTAATTTGATGCTGTTAGTTTGTCCTGAACTTTGTTTGTGTTTTTTGTTTGTTTGTATTTACCCTTGTGATGGGTTTCTATGGTGACAGCCTCTAAACCAAATCAGTCATAACTCAAACTTGACTCTTTGTTGAATTCTTCACGTCATATCACATGAAGATATATAATAATTGTTTGATTGATGGATATAATATTTGTCAAGAAGCAAAATCGAGTTGGAGTACATCTAAAAACGCTGCTGTGTGTGCATGTGACCGCAGGGCTCGTCTTTGGAGGATTTCTATGTCAGCAGAAACGGTCGACTGTTGGACCTGCAGGATCCCTTGCAGCATGGAGCCGTGTATCGCCTGGAGCCACGTCTTTGTGGAGGGAAAGGAGGTCTGTTCAGGCAGTAAACAGGACCAGGTTAAGCCCTGTCTCTTCTGTGGTGGTTTTTAATGATGTGTCTGTGTGTGTTTCAGGGTTTGGCTCCATGCTGCGAGCTCTGGGCGCTCAGATTGAGAAGACAACAAACCGCGAAGCTTGCAGAGATCTGAGCGGACGCCGTCTCCGAGACGTCAACCACGAGAAAGAGTAAGAGCTGTATCTCCATATGTAGATCAGTAATCCAAACAATATTAATAAATGGTAGCAGAGAACAGATAAAGACAATGTTTTCTGTCAGTTAAAGAATTGCAAATTAACATCTGTGTATGAATCCAAATATAATGTGTGTACTTCTAAAGCTAAAAATATTAAATATCTGCAAATTCCACAGAATATTAGGAAATAAATATAAAATAAAGCAGTGCTGCTGTTTTAAGCACATCAAGTGACGGATCACTTTCTTGACTTCCAGATGTTGATCCACTTTAGTCTGTCATTGATCAGCTGTTCCAGATGTTGATCTTCTGTGGTGTTTGTGTGACTAACTCTTCTACTGTGGTGGTGTGCAGGATGGCAGAGTGGCTGAAGAAGCAGGCGGAGCGCGAGGCGGAGAAGGAGCAGCGGCGTCTGGAGCGTCTACAGAGGAAATTAGCTGAACCCAAGCACCAGTTCACTGACAGCGAGTACCAGCGGCAGTGTCACGATCTGTCGGAGCGACTCGAGGACTCTGTGCTCAAAGGTAAATGTGGAAACCAGTCTGTCCCAGAGGAGTTCAGACGATCAGGAGAAATCACCACATTGCAAAGATAAATGAATACTTTTACTTCTTACCAAGTTTTATTAATGAAGTAAAAATATGCAACAAATGAAGCATCACAGTCGGGTTTGTTGTCCAGCAGTCAAAATATATTGAATACAAGTGTTACATGTCGAGTAATCGCGCGTGTGTGTCTGTCTGTGTGTCTGTGTAGGTCTGCAGGTGTCCTCCAGCTCTCAGGTAAAGGCGAACAATGTCTCTGCACCAAAGAGACCAAACTCAGATGATGGCGAGCAGCCAGAGAGGAAGAAGAAGACGACAGCTGCCGCATGTTTATGGTCAGTCTCAGACAAACATGACGGAGCTGATGATGATCAGCTGATGATGTGTTAAATATGTCGTCCTTGTTACAGGACAGGCGTGGATGAGCTGCTGAGCTCAGAGGACGAAGATGTGGACGAGTCTCCGTCCATGTCCTCTTCCAGCTGTGGACCTGCTACTGTTACCAGAATGACGCAGGTGGAGGAGGAGGAGGAGGGTGACGAGTCTTCCTCCTCTAGCTGTGGTGCTGCTGTTCCCATGACGACACTGACTAAAGAGGCGGAGCCTGAGCAGAGCAGCAGGTAGAGATCAAACTCACTGATGTATTTTGATTTTATGTCAAGTGGTTGCTGTCCTTTGGTTGTTATAATATTTGGATGAAATGTGACCAGCTCTGTGTCCTCCTGCTGCTCCGCGTCTCACATCGTCAGACCCTCAGAGGAACAATCCAGCTGCTCTCAGCAGGTGAGTAGTTTGTCCTCTTTCTATGATGGAGTGTTGATTTTAGGAATCTCAGGTTTAATCTAACAAGAATAAAGTCAGATCTTTAAAGAGAAGAGGTGAGCTGTTTAGTATTTAAACAGCCTGAGCTGATTAAGCTACTGACTTGATGACATCATGACTCTGAATGATATTAAAGGCTGTTAAAGAGAATATTCTGTACATCAGCAGTTAAGCATTGATCATAGATAGATAGATAGATAGATAGATAGATACTTTATTAATCCCGAAAACTGATGAAAGTACATCAAGTTATTTCTTATGGTTTGATCAGTGTTGTTACTTTAAGATGTGAGTGCTGTCATTTCCAAATTTTGATGGATAAATAAACTGAATCTTAAACATAATACTAAAAGTGAAGATTACCTTCCAAAATACTGGAACTTTAGGGGCGGGGTTTGCAGGAATGACTGTCACTGATTGGTCAAACAAAATGCAGCTGCTTCTGGTTCCTCACATGCATCTCAGTGCCCTGAGATGAAACTGGACTGGATGTGTGGAGTAGCTTCAGCTTAGTTGAACGTGTTTTGACGCTGCAATGATCTTGACTGCTGTTTGTGAAGATCAGATGACCACCAGCCAGGCTCACAGAAAAGGGAAAACAAGCGCTCCTGTCATCCTAGTTTCTAGACTTAAACATGTTTTTTATTTTAGATTGTCATTGAGATCTGAAAGATATGGAGTCTTGTCAGTGTTGATGCAGATGTAAAAATGCACATGTGCTGTGTTTCCCAGCAGCCTCAGTGTGTCTCCGCGGTAGATCTGTCCTCAGTGTCCTCACCACAGCAGCTGGAGTCTCTGGGTCTGGACGCCCTGAAGGAGGAACTAATGTCACGAGGGTTGAAGTGCGGGGGAACCCTGATGGAGCGCGCCGTCCGACTCTTCTCTGTCCGAGGACTGACGACAGAGCAGATCGACCCAGCGCTGCTCGCCAAACCCAGCAACAGGAAGTGAAGAGGAGGAGGAGGATGTTTCCAGATTAAAGGGACATTACTTTCAAATGTGCAGTAGCTTTGTGTGCTTTCTCGAAGCTATAAAACATTTATACAGGTGTCTTTGGATCTGTCCAAACAGAAAGCAGGATTTTCTATTACTGAGTTTCTCTGAGCTTCATTATTGTGCTGCTGTTTCATGATTCCAATGAAAAGCTGCCGTCTTGTTTTTTTTGTTTTTTTTTGTAATGTTAGCTGACAAAACTCTTATTAAAACTCTGAAACAGATTTTTTTTGTGTATGAACTGGTGGTGTTTGTTGGTTATAACCTGCTGATCTTTCAGCCTCCTCGCCAGCTTGTTCTCACTGTGGTTTGGAAATCATGCTGTACAGAAACAGAACTGATCCATATTTTATTTACAGCATTACATTTACATACATTACTGTCCCAGGCCTCTTTGTTCCCTCGTGCTCCACCTCCCCACTTGTTTCTTTTATTTGTTTTTAACTTTTACTAGTCATACCGTTTCTAAATTAACACTGATTTTTATTACAAATGATCAATAAGTGACTAACTTATAAAGTTAGTTAACTTCTGTTTCAGTTCACACAGACCAATGTGACCATTCATTAGTTGTTTTTTAAATTGATTAATGAAGAAAAGATTTCAGTTAAACATGACGCCAAACTTTCTGTACAATTTGTCCTTCAAACATTAAAAGTTAAATTTACATCTTTCATCATCGTCAGTCTAGACGGGGAGTTGAAGCCCTGAGAAGCAGAGGCTCATGGGAAGTCGGTGCTGTCATCAGAAGCCAGGATCCCAGGAAGTGACCTGCGGCACCGGCAGCTCCTCGAAGCAGATGATGGCATCTCCAGCTCTGAAATCCACATCAGAGTCAGCTGACAGGCCGCACTCCATCCCGAGCCGCACGGTCTGCACATCGTCTTTGTGGTGCTTCAGTGTCTCGAGGCGACCTGCAGGAACGTTCCAGAAACATCACAACCTTTCTTCAGCCGAGTTAGAAACACTGTGTGATGTAATCTGTATTGACTTAAACTTTCTCTTCTTCACACTATAATGGGTCAACGATCTTATAGATATTCTCAGTTCTACAATTACAAATGTGATTAATTCAGAAAATACAAGCATGACTTTTAGGGCTGCAACTAATGATTATTATTAATTAATGGTAATAAAATATAAAAAAAAGAAAAATACTGATTGGTTGATAGCTGTAGATTATATACTGTGATTATATCACAGTTAATGTTCTTTATGAAGAAGCAGGAAGTTTTCTATATTAATAAACGAAGGTGAGTAAAGTGACTCACCCTCCCAGATGGTGTCTTGGCCTCGAATCAGTCTGAATTTGTGTCGTCGGTCCAGCTGACCTTTCTGAACTCGACACCCGGCTACAGTGACCACCTTCTTCCCCATAGAGATTGGAAACAAGGCAAGCACCGTCGCCTCACCTGTGGAGCAGAGCAAGCAGGTAACACCTGAGACACGTCGCCTCCTGTCAGAGTGGACGGGGTTATGGTCAGTTACTCACCGACAGTGTTCTGCGTGATGCTCGGCGGCAGTTTGCTGCTCAGCTCGTCCTTCAGCTCATCAATCAGTTTGTAGATGACGCTGTGCAAACGCAGCGGGACGCTTTTCCTCGCAGCCAGCTGCTGTATTGACTTGTTCACCGCCACATTGAAGCCATAGATCGAACCTGAAGGAGGAGAACAAAGTTGAGTCGTCATTCATTCTCAAACTTCCTGTTCAGCTGATATTTTGAAACATTTATCAAGTATCAAAACTCAAACCTTCAACCTATAAACTTTAGAAACATATTTACTACGAGAATAACAAAATATGTTTTGGAGATCTGTTGTTAATTTATTTATTCTAACATCTGCAGACACAAGTTGTGCAGGAACATAAACCTGCAGGTGTTTAAGGGTTAATGTTACCTCATTTTTAACATCACTATCATATCTGAAATGTTCCTGATGTTTATGTCTCTTCAGTTTTATCACTTTCATACCTCCAAAAGTTTCAGCCAAACTGACATCGTTCTCTGAGACATCTCCGATGCCAAAGTGAATGAGTTCCAGCTGACACTGCTGCTGAGCATCATAACTATCCAGGACATTCAAGATGGCCTCCATCGACCCATCAACATCACCTGGAGGTCAAAGGTCAGTCATTATGAAGAGTGAATGTGATGACTAGAAGATGTTACACATATATATATATATATATATACGGTATTTAAAAAATATATATAAAATATAGTGTATATATATATATATATATATATGCACTATACAGTTTCATAAAGACGAATCAGGAGAGTCAAGTATGGTGAATGTTGAGTTTCCATGGTAACACAGGTGAGATGTATTTAAACCTGCTCACTTCCTGTCATCTCATAAACGCATAGAAATGTATTTAAAAACAGGAAGTGTCTCCCTGCCGTGCTGCCGTCTGATTCATTCATCTACCTTTGACGATGATTGGCAGCATGTTCTCGTCTCTCTGGATCTTCTCGCCGGGTCTCATAGGGAACTTGGCCTTGTAGGCTCGGTGCAGAGCCCACTTCCTCTGTCTCCAGCTCAGGTGAGAGAGCTCCTCCCTCTCCTTCCTGTACTCATCCAGGTGTTGTTTTTGTTTCAGCTCGATGATGCTCTGCTCTTCCTGCAGCTTCTTCTGCGCCTCCTCATAACTCCTCCACTCCACCACCTCTCTTGCTCGCTGCTGCAGGAGCCGCAGAGCAGATGGACCGCAGCTCAGAAAAATATGTTTATGTAATGTGGCATGTGTTACCTGACAAGTTGTTGTTTTCACCTCTGACTCCACCTCCAGGATGACCTCTCCAGCAGACGGCAGCTCCTTCCAGCCCACCACCTCCACAGCAGTACTCGGCCCTGCCTCCACCACTGCTCGCCCGTTCTCATCAAACAGGAACCGGACTTTAGCCCAACTCTTCCCAGCCACCAAGACACAACCTCGCTTCAGCGTCCCCTGCTGGATTATGGCGGTCGTCACATTACTGAGGGGACAGAGATGGTTTGGTTCACAGCTTCTCACACAGACAGGAAGGATAAAACTCGTTGTATGAATGTAGACTCACCCTTTTCCTTTGTCCGTGCGACTCTCGATTACGAGCCCCTCCACTGGGCCGCCACGTTCTGCCTTCAGCTCCATCACCTCTGCCAACGCCACCGTGGCCTCGGCCAGACCCACTAGGTTGTCACCCTGACGACAACAACAACAACAACTGAACTGAACTTCATCCCTGACCGCTTCACCACCTCCTTTATCCAACAACATCATATCACACTGATGATCCTCTTTATCGCCTCAATAACTACAGATCTCAGCCTGCAGGGGGCGCCACCGTCGATTAGGTTTAACCCTCTCAACTTGTAAAAGCAATGGAAACAATACTTTTACACTTCTTTCCTTTGAATGCTACAAGATTATCAATCAGGTTGAGTTAAATACAGATAATATCACAAGTCACCTTGAGAGCAGAGATGTGGATCGCCTGAACGACTCCTCCAAACTCCTCGCAGACAACGTCATGAGCGAGCAGCTCCTGTTTGACTCTCTGAGGGTCAGCCTGAGGTTTATCACACTTATTCACTGCCACAATCACTGGGACTGAAACGCAAGTAACACAACTGTATATAATGAAAACAGCAGACATCTTGAGGCCATCAGCTGCAACTGCCAGGTGGAGCCAATACCTTTGGCTTTCTTGGCGTGCTGGATGGACTCGACCGTCTGGTTCATCACACCGTCATCTGCCGCCACCACCAGAATGACGATGTCTGTGGCGTTGGCTCCGCGGGCTCTAATCGAGGAGAAGGCAGCATGACCCGGAGTGTCCAGGAAGGTGATCTTCTCACCTGTTGGCAGCTGGACTGGAAGAAGATAAACGCCAGGAAATTCCTCAAAACATCAAAAGAATGTCAAAGCAGCAAAAGTCATTTTCATTTTATAAATAAGGAATTAAATTACTTTAGTATTTTATATTTTTATAATATAAAATACTTAAAATTAATTAGTTTAAATTAATTACTTAAAGTGTTTTTTTCAGAGACAGATGATTTTTTTCTAGTCCTTTTTAAGCAATAACTCCATCCTCCTCCAACCACGTTAATAACAGAAAAAGTATATAATATAATATAATATAATTATTTTTCACTATTTTCTAACATTTTATAAATGATTTATTGAGGAAAAAATCAGCAAATTAATTGATGATGAAAATAATTGATACTTAAATTTTATGTTAAATTGTGTAAATCTTTTCTTACATTTCTTTGTATTTAAATGCACCATAAAAAAAGTTTAACTATTATTATTATTTAAACCTCATCAAACACAGAAAAGCTCCTTATTAATGCGGACATGTTTTCACTACGCTGTTCAGGAAATAACTTTAAATTGATTAATTTAGAAACTGGTATTTCATGTAGTGTGTGTTGTTTTGTTTGTTGTTTTCAGTATTTTGTGTGTACACTTTGTGTTACCCAGAAATGCTCCAATGTGCTGTGTGATGCCTCCAGCCTCCATGGAGACCATCTGGCTCTTCCTCAGACTGTCCAGCAGCGTGGTCTTCCCGTGGTCTACGTGACCCATGATGGTGACCACGGGGTGGCGGGGCTCTGCCCTGGCCGGGTCAGCTGGAGGTCTGACGGGGTCAGAGGTCAGAGAGGCTGCATTTACCAATGTCTTTATATACTGTCTGCAGCAGACATTACTACTTTAATTCTAAATATCTGACAAACATATTAATGGGTTTAGATGTCATTACGGTGAGTAATTAATCTGGGTTTACTCAGATTTAGGACAAAATAATATAAAAAGTTGTCCCTGTTTCCTCCCATTTTGAGGAAAATTTAGTTATAAAAACATACATGACAAAATCACTTTAATGTCATTTGAACCATGTAAAAATCCCTCAGATGATCCATTAGTTTGATGGTGCAGATGGTTCTGCTACCAGCACACAGATGTGTGAAGTCTGTTTTGTTGTTTCAGTAAGAAAACATGTGATCTGATGCTTTATGGAGAAACTGCACATATTAGCAAGTAAACTGAAAATATAAAAGGATCAAGAGCAGGACCCTGAGGAACTCACAAGCCTTAATGTGATGATCATGTTGTTCTGTGTCTGCTGGATGTTTGTTCTGATGTGTTTCTGTCCCCAAACTGGTAAAGCAGCTTTATATCTACTTTACTGTCATGTTTCTGCTGCAGTACGTTAAACTGTGAGATTAGCCTAGCTTAGCACAAATACTGCATGTCTACAGGTTCATCATTTTTTCAGGTGTGTGTTAAAACAACAGTCAGGAACCAAATGAACAGTGAACATGTGTTTGTTGCTGTAATCATCCTCCTGTTCATACTGACCATTAGATCCCTTCATAATACACTTACAATGGAAGTGATGGAGACTAAACCCACAAACATGGATTTAAAGTTTATGTGAAGCTGATATGAAGCTTCAAATCCAGTAGATATGTTAATTTTGGTTACTATATTTCATATAAATATATTTTTACTTTTATGTTGGTTTATGTCCATCTTTGCTCAGCCAGTTTCGGGAACATTTAGGGATTGTTCTGCTCTGTCTGTGGCATGAATGCTGAACGCTGCCATGACGTCAGTTAACATCACACCAAATGTGTCTGTTGATTTGTACATTTAATGCAGAAAAGTTGCAATTCTCATAGATATAAAGAGCTGCAACGACTGTTGCTTTAAGACACACTGAAAATCATGAAGTTGTCCTATAAAGTATTATTACTCTTCAGTATCAGTAATATTCAGCGTACAGAAGATGTTTATTGACAGTTATTAACGAACCTGCGGTGGGCATCACGGTTCTCTCTCTCTCTGCTCACGCTCAGTTTGGCCCATTTGTACTTCATCCCTGACCGAGTCACCACCTCCTTTATCCAGTGCTCCTTCAGCACCGAGTCCGGCTGCAGAGCATACACGTCCACCTCCGTGTTCAGCAGGGTCTCCAACACGTGATCTAAAACATGCAAATAAACTTTATTCAGTGCAGGGAAGATGACAGATGACGGTTTCCTGTCTGTCTAAAGATGTCTCTTACTGAAGTCTTTATTCATCGCCTCAGCAAGAGCCTCCACCGTCATTCTCTGTCTGATCTCCACTTCCTGTTTGACCAATTTAACTTTGACCGACTTCTGGGTCTTCTGGGTCTTCTGGTTCCTCTGACCTTTGACCTGCAGACACATTACAACGTGTCATCACAGACCGGCCAGCTTCCTGATTGGCTGCCAAGTAGACATATTCTCACCTGTCTGGTGGCGAGTGTCCTGCTCTGCTGAGAGGTAAGAAGGGAGGTGGAGCTTCGGGCCAAGCACAGGAATCTGTTGAGCAGCGCCGGGTCGGTGTGGACGAGCCTCCTGGCACCCGACATCACTGATGACATCACACTCATACCTGAAGAGTCAAGCACCAACATAGAATTTTACTGCAGTAAAAGTACCAATACAGCAATGTACAAATATGTAATTACCAGTAAAGGACCTGCATGAAAAATACTATTACAGTAAAAGTACATCAGTACTGTGATCTTGATGTAGTTAAAGTACTGCAGTATCAGTACATAAGTATAGTGATCTTGATGTAGTTAAAGTACTGCAGTAACAGTACATCAGTATTGTGATCTTGATGTAGTTAAAGTACTGCAGTATCAGTACATAAGTATAGTGATCTTGATGTAGTTAAAGTACTGCAGTATCAGTACATAAGTATAGTGATCTTGATGTAGTTAAAGTACTGCAGTAACAGTACATAAGTATAGTGATCTTGATGTAGTTAAAGTACTGCAGTAACAGTACATAAGTATAGTGATCTTGATGTAGTTAAAGTACTGCAGTAACAGTACATAAGTATAGTGATCTTGATGTAGTTAAAGTACTGCAGTAACAGTAGTGACTGATATATTATTATATATGACATCATTATATTATTAATACTGAAGCATCAGTGTTAGAGCAGCATGTTACTGTTGTAGCTGCTGGAGGTGGAGCTAGTTTCAACTACTTTATATACAGTTAGCTAGTTTAGTATCTGTGGCTAACACTAACTGATAACGCCATCACATCACCACCACCACCACCACCACCACCACCACCACCATAATGTTTAAGTTTGAGCGGGTCTAACAGGCAGACCACCACAGTGACCAGCAGGGAAACTGACATACTGCTGAATAAGAGCAGTTTGGTGACTATACCGAGTTTTCTGGTAGAAGCCAACATTTCAGAGAGAAGCGGTAAACGTTGTCTCGGTGTCTCACCTGCTGGTTTCTTCTCTCAGCTCATCCTAAAGTAACGATTCACCGCGACAAGAACCTCCGACAGGGAGCCGCCATGACACTCCGATAAGAGGCCGGGAGTCACTGACAGCGTGCCCGCTGGCGGGGAGGGGAACTACCGGCGGCCTCTTCTTCCATTAGCGCCCCCTGCTGTGTGGGAGTGTGAACGACAGAGCCAATGTGTGGATAACTGGGCAGAGCCAGTTCAGAGTGAGACAGAGTGATCTATACATAATCTTTATCATTGTGAGACGTAGTCCAGCTCCACCCATTTGGCTCTGCAGCAAGCATGACGTAGCATTAGCTGCCTCCTTAAACAAACACAAGGCAGCAATAGTAATAATAATGATAAAAGACAACCTATATTTCACTGAACAGACTCTCTGACGGTAAACACATTTTCAGACTAGTTTCTGTCTTTTTCTGTTTTATTGAGTGTGGTGCATCTGACCCTCGACCTGTTGTCTCCTCCAACCGACCTCCACCTACTGAACTGCATACAGGCGATGCTTCTTTTAATTATTCCTGTTGCTTCAGATTTACTGAATGAAATGTCCATGATCTTCTCGTGTTTCAGTGCAACGCCAGCATTACAACCCACATTGTGGTTGTAGAGAGGATTACATCTGTAGTGAGAAAACTACCATCAAGAACAGGCTTGTGTGATCAAATGTTTCTGAAATATCTGGTTTAAATCTTCTGATGAAATTAAGATGTGAACAGGAAGGTCACAACTCTGAGAATATATTTGCTTGGTTACTATTGGTTGCTTTATTTTCTGGTCCGTGCCTCCCAGTGTGTACATGCTGCATGTGTGTGTGTGGAGGGGCACACATACAGAGAGCAGAGACCATAAAAGTGCACATAAAATAAATGTCATAGATAAAGATAATATGTGCTGCATTTTCATTTATGGTCGTTTCTTCTCTACACATGGATCTCAGCGGTGCAGAGAGTTGACAACATCTACCGTACACTGGTTGCATTACTGTAAGTGCAATAAAGGCTTTTCAAGTAAAAAGCTGGTAATTTATAATGCAACCCACGGAAAAGACAGTCAGAGTCCAAATGACGATGTCCACATTAACACTTTGTTGTATTTCATTTGGTGTTTTTTTCTTAAAATGAACCAAAACTGACATCTCTAGTTATGAATCTACTTCAATAAATCCATCAGCATCTCAGAGATTACTGCAGTTGTTTCACTGCTGAGAGACAAGTTGTAAACTTCATGATCCAGCTCAGTTGTGTGTTTCTTCACCAATAACCCCACTGAGACTTCTGCATATCTCTACACCTCAATAATCAACACCCAGAAACAGCTGTTAGCCTCAATGACTTTCCAATGAGCTTTTAACATCTATTGTTACATTCATTGTGCTAGCTGTTTTGAGGCTACGTTGACTAGCTTTCCTCATGCTTTCAGTGTTTATGCTAAGATGGTACATCCTGGACCTAAACGTCTGACTCTTTTGGTGTCTGGTGTCTCTCTTGAGGTCATGCTGCAGCATCGGGACCCTGACGGGGCTGCTCCAGAAGACGCTTTTTCTTCTGTTGATTTACTTTTGTGTTTTAGGTCGTTATCCTGTTGCATCACCCATTTTCTGTTGAGCTTTAGTTAAGCAGACAGATGGACTTGAGTTTTCCTGCAAAATATGTTGAATACATTTTTCCGTCAGTGACAGCAATCCATCCAGGCCCTGAAGCAACAAAGCAGCCCCAAACCATGATGCCCCCTCCTCCATGTTTCATAGTTGGGATGAGGTTTTGATGTTGGTGTGCTGTACCTTTTTTTCTCCACACTTGTGGTGTGTTGTCCTCCCATGAACTCCATTCTTGTTTGAATTTCAGTAAGTCTTTAGCTGACACTCCAGGTTTCTTCTTCAATATTACACATCTCAGTCATGTGATCTTTTCCAGATAAAAGACAAAACTGAAAGGGGCAGATCCACAAAGCTAAAATACTGGATTTTTCATGTAGTGCTCCTAATCATTAGTATCACATTACAGCATTGATTCAAGACGAGAAACAGCTGCAACGATCAATTAATTGACTGACTGAAGATTTATTGGTTTTTATTAATTGTTTAATCGTTAAAGTAAATTTTAAGTAAAAAATCCATACGATCTCTTGTTTCAGCTTCTCAAGAGTCAAATGTTGGCAGTGTAGTAATTTTAATACTTTTGGAAGACAAGAAATAACTTTAGACTGTAGTAAATTGCAATGAGCATTTTTATTGTTTTCTGATGTTACTGGCAACATTAATTGAGAAAATAATAATCAGATTATTTGATTATGAACCCCACAGTGTTGCAGGAATGAGTCCTAAAACCTGGAAATGAGTCAGCATTTTTGCAATTTCGGTTCACATTTTGTTCTATGTCATAAAATATGTCAGTAAATACCCCACTTGTGAATTTTGAAGCCTTTATGTGTCTTAAAAAAGGCTAACGAGCGGTTAAACGAGGACGTGCGGGTCATTAAACAGAAGCTCATCCATCACTCGTCCTCATTTACAGGCTCTAGTTGTGTTTCTGTTGCAAACTATTCTAACTCAAAGTTTCCAGATTTTCATTTTTTTAGTATTTTCCAATTGTAGCTTTTTAAAATCGTACTAGTTGAAGGTGGTGGTCATGTATAGCCTAACGTTAGCTTTTTACTCACAGCGATTGGATTTATGCTTCAAAAATCATAAAAGTGGAGTTTATCTGGCTGAACAAACATGTAAGCATCATAAACCTTTTGTTTACTGCAGTTATACAAAATCCAATGAAAAATCCAAGTGGCTTTTTGTTGGTTAGGGTTAGCGATGGTAACTTCCCAGATATGTCATCCCTGCAGCGCTGCATTGCAGAGGCTCCTCATGAAACACATCACAGGAGATCATCAGCTAAATAATTCTAATTATCATTTACAAATAAGTGTTTTGGTTGGTATTTCCCTTTAAATCCTATTTATTTTAAAAGTTGCCCTCTCAAGTTCTGCTTAATGAAAATTGGATTCTATTAAATATGTATTTTCTACCTTAAATATTATCTATTATTATTCAGTTTCACTTTATTGTATTTTGAGGTAGAATTATTTTAAAAGTTTTATCTAAACTATTTTCTGTCATTTTCACACCTTAGATTTTTTAAACTGGGATCAAACAAAGACCCATCTTTCCTCTTTTATTATTATTATTCTCTTTAAATTATTTTTGCAGAAGGAGCCTGATGCTTCTGCTCAGCTCAGTGCAGTGAAATATAACTGCTTCATCATCATCATCATCATCATCATCATACAGTACAAGATACAAAACAAACAATACAACAACAGTACTCTTCATCCATATTTGTAAAAACCCTAAACGGTTATGTTTCATAGCACCATAATTATAAATATAGTTGCATGACAAATGTTAAAATGTTTGGTCAGAGTTTGTGAGAAAGGCACTGCTACACAATAACACTATGATTTCTTTAAAGAAGAACTGCACTTTTCTCATTTTTCTATCTTTTCTGACACATTTAACAAGATCATGTGTACACATATAATGTCACACTAAGAGACGGTACCAGAGGAGTGTCACAGGTTTGATCCCACACAGCTTCAGCAGCAGTGAAACTCTTGCAGGTTCTCAGTTTGTGTTCAGACTTGCTTTCCTGTGTTTTCAGGTAAAGGGACTGAAGCATCAGGTCAGTGCAGCATCACAGGAAGAGAAGACGACGACTCTGATGAAGGATTCATCTCACTGGCATTTCCACACAAATAAACTAGAGAGGAAGTGACAGATTTGTTTAATAATGTGGAGATGGATCAGTTTGTACAAAACCTGTAACAATAACCATTGAAAACAAAATCTGTAATAAAATGTTTGTTGTTAATGGATAAAATCTAAACCATAATGTTAAAGACGAAGACAGTTTTAATGTAAAGTCTTATTGGATCACACACTGTATCTCCTGATTGGTCAAACAGTGTCCTCCAGCAACCAATAATATCACTTGTCCAGAAGATTTAGCCGTTTGACTTGTTGCATCTTGTATTTCTGACTAAATTCATCTACAATCCAATAAAATGATGTCATATATGCTTCAGAATATGGTTCAAGCTCAACAATACTTCCGTCTGATAAGATATCACTGTGTAAAATCTGATTACAGAGTCATAACTTGTGACTTTTTCGTGAGACATGGCTACCTCATGCTACCTCATGCTACCTCACAGATTTTTCATGTAGCGTCGCCTAATATTAGCATTACATTGCAGCATTCTTCACAAAGAGTACACAAGGACAAGGAGTATTTTTAGAGCGGCAAAGCTCGGACGATTAAAAGATTATTCAATGTAAAGTTTTATTTCTACAGAAAACTGAGAGAAGACAAAGCACCATCTTGTGGACAGAAAATACTTACAAATACCAAAATCATTCCTCTCTCAACTTGGCATGTTAACAGCTCACCTGTTGTCATACTTGGTGAGAGAAGATAAACAAATTCTGACACAGCTGAGGCTGATGGGAATATCAATAGTTTTGCAGGTATTTGGTCATAAACCAAAAGTATTGACAAAATTATGATGGCGCTAGATGAGGATCATAGTTACTAATTCATCCTGAGGGGAACGTGAATGAAGTAACGTGTAACGTTTTCTATGCTGAACCAGAGGTTGAGAAGTTTATTCTCACCTGCAGTCACTGCCGCCAGCACTGATGACATACTTATCATCACAGGAGAAGCGAACGTTGGTCACATGAGCAGAGTGACCGAAGTAGCGCTTGTGTTTAGCCTGTGAAAAGATCAGGAGGTACAAAGAGGAGGTGAAGAAATCCCAGACTATTTGTTGAAGACAAACAGATCAGAAGGCTGTGAGAAGTTGTTGTTGAATTAAATTCACTCACAAATTTTTCCAAGCACGGAAAATCAAAGAGTTTGATAAGGCCGAAGTCGTCTCCAGTAACCAGGTTGAGGCCAGCGTGGGAAACACAAGCACAGTTAACATCGGCCTTCTCAGCGTTACGTGGCCAAACACCGAGAACCTCGTCACCCAGGATGCTAGAAAAAAAACTGTGATAAATATATATATATGTTCCCTAGATTCAACAGGTACAGGTTGTTCCTTAGGTTCCATATAAAGCATAAAGTTGTGTTGTATGTTTCTTAAGCACTATCCCTTGGCTCAACAGTTCTCTTTCTACATCATTTTTCTAGGATCTAAAATTATTTGCCTGGATTTACGGCTAGTTCACTCGGTTCTACATTTAGTTGACCAGTAACATACCAGGCTCCAGGTTCCATCCTTGGACTCTGTTTTATGTTCACTAGGCTGTATACTTAGTTCCCAGGTATCACCATTATGTTCATTTAGCTGTCTTAGTACTGGTTCCCCAGGATATTAACTTAGAGTTTAAACATAGGTAGTTCTTGACAGTATGTTTTCGGTGTCCTGTAGTAAAACATTTTACCTGAGATGTTCAGTATACAGTATTCCCAGTGTCCTGTGTTCCCTAAGCTAAACATGTCATCAATATGTGAGCCTTATGTATGTCTCAGCCAGACATACCTGGTCCAGGTAGCCCATGTGATCCTCTCAATGACAAGCGGGTCTGTGACGACCTTCCCAGAAGGAACTTCATGGATCTGCCGAGTATAAGTGCTAGTGGACACCTTGGATGGAAATGAAGGAGATTTAATATTTTTATTTCAGGCCCTGACTCAACATACAATAAAAGTAACTGAAGGTTAATAGACGTTTTAACCTGGATGTGTTTGCTGTCAGCAGAGAAGTCAATCTGGATGACGAAGCCTGGGATGTCCTTACAGTAACCGATCCGGTTGAGGGCCGGTCCAAGTGAAAGGTCATAGAAATCCACAGCACTTTCAACAGAACCCACTGCCAGGAACCGGTTATCTGGACTGAATCTACAACACAATCCACAAAGAGTACAAAGAGTTAAAAGGTTTTTTTGGTGGGCAAGTTTTTCCTCACTCGAATCGAGGGTCTAAGGACAGAGGGTGTCACTCCCTGTACAGATTGTAAAGCCCTCTGAGACAAATGCATTTTGTGATTTTGGGCTATATAAATACAATTTGATTTGATTTGATTTGATTTGAGTTCAGCTCATTATGTGGACAGGCAGCTACAGAATAATGCCCTACTGTTTCTACTTAAATCTGTTGAATTCTGTTGTCCTACCGTATGTCCTGGATGGTGACGCTGCGATCTCTCTTCTTGCCCCAGACAGTGAGAGAGTTGACCAGCAGAACAATGAACTCTCCGTTCTCCATGCCGATGGAAACCATCTCTCCATTGGGGCTATAGGATGTGCACTTGGCAGGATGACCCAAACTCACTTTGTTCAGGAGTTTCTAGCACAGAAAACAATACAACATATGATCAGACAGTTAACAGGCTGCAGACGTACAGAGGGGCAAGGCGTACGCACTATGGTTCTTAAGATAAAATAACGCCAAATGCAGAGTCTCCACCCTCGGTCTTCAAACAGGTACCTTGTCAGCCAGGTCCCATATCCGGATGGTTCCGTCATCACTGGCAGAGATGAAGACATCTTTGAAAGGGTGAGTCGCCAAACCCCAGATCCCTCCCTGAGTGTGTCCGTTGATCATGGTATTGGAGGCAGCGTTCTTCTCTCCAACTTCAATTATCTCACCATCTTTGGTTCCCACCAGGATTTTGCCCTGAATCAGAACAGATGTGGCAAAATGTTTGTTTTTCAGTGGTGATACACTAAATACCACAGACTGCATTAAAGACATAAGTTCACAAAACTAAGAAGTGAACATGGACATGCTTTTCAGTGGTTGTTGCATCTGTACCGCTGAATGTGACATTTTGATTAAAGGAGTTCAAACATCAAATCTAGCTCGTACCTTCCCTCTGCAGACAGATCGGACATTCTCCACCGGTTGGCCGGTCTCCAGCTGAAACGCCCTGCAGCGCTTCATCTCCTGGTCCCAAAGCTTCACAGCACCACCCTCTTTAGTGCTGCAAATAAACATCTCAGTTTTATGTTCAAAGTTCATTTGTCTGGTCCGTTACCAGAGACTGAGGTGCAAAAACACTACAACAATAAGACCCTGATCCAAAGATGGAAAATCTGGTCAGTCATGTGACTGGACATCAATTTTTCAATCACGAATAAGTAAGAGGGTGGCTCTAGCTGTGGCTTGCTGCCATCGCTGTGTGTGAATGAGCAGCATGAATATTGTAAAGTGCTTTGGATAAAAGTTCTATATAAGCAGCCACTTACCCTTTTTTTAAAAATCAAATTATATGTGCTGAAAGGCTGAATAAACAAAACACATCCCTGAAGGAACCACCTGAATTTTTTATCACTTTCCAAACAGTAGCTAGAATGAAGCGTGTAGATTTGAAGTTACTCACGGCCGTTCCTTCCCCCCAGTGACGATAAGTCCGTCTCTCAGCGTGGTGTACATGGTAAAGACTGGACCACTGTGTGCCTTTGCCACCACACGCACCAGGAAGTGCTCCCTCCAGACATACACATCTCCATTTATAGCACCGGTGAATGTCAGGTTGTTCTAGACGAGACAAGCAATGAATCAAAGCAAATTCATATAATATATAGTAAATATTTTTAGTGAGTCATTTTCAGTAGTTTAAAAACAACCTTAAATCAGTGCTTTGTATTTAGTGACCCAGTTAGTTTTGGGAAGTAGAAAGTCACCACTGATAAAATGTTAATAATAATGACAGTATTTATCTTACTGCACCAAAGGCCACAGACAGCATGGTCTGTATGCGTCCGTCTTCCACTGAGCCGATCACACCTTTCTTGTACATGAGTGAACCTCCGACTAGCGTCCAGAACTTGATGTGTTTTATTCCCACTGACACAAACTGGGTGTCAGAGTCTGGTCTGAACTCCACCACAAAGATCCGCTCAGTGTGGCCACCTTTACTGGTCACCTTGGTGCCTGGCAGAGAGGTCAGAGGTTACTCTGGATATCTCTCTATGGTATGTACATATTAATACTCAGTTTGCTATTCTGTACTGTAACAACAACACAGAAGGCTCTTTGATACCTTCCTGCCACCTCCACACAGTGATGGCGTGTTCAGGCTCCACACCGACAGACAGCAGCAGCTTTCCTGTAGCACTGAAGTTGATGTAGCTGACACCTTTAGCGTGAGAACAGCGGAGGATGGACAGTGTCTGTTTGGTCATGGCGTCCCACACATGGATGGATGGGGCGAGACCTGGAAAAAAAGAACAGAAAGTAGGAACCAAAGAACCAATGAACCAGGGCATCAAGCAGCCCATGACCTAAGGACCCAAGGAACTATGGAACCAATAACCCACAGCATTAAGGTAGCCGAGGAACCATGAATCCATAGGCCCAAGGAACATGAGAAACACAACATTCAGGCACTGTGGAACCAAGGATCTAAGGTATTCAGCTAACCAAAGATTCAAGGAACCAAAGGACCAAAGGCAGCCAAGGACCTTAACATCTTTGCAACTGTGGAACCAATAACCTTGGTAATAAAGGTCATTGCTTCCACACCAGGAACTGTGGTACCAAGGAACCAGAGCATCAAGCAGCCCTATACCTAAAGATCCAAGGAACTGTGGACCCTGGGTCTAAGGCCAAGGAACCTAGGAACCACAGTATTAAGAGGCCAAGGAACTGAGGACTGTTTAACCATTGGCCAAAAACTCTGAGCAGACAAGGGCTTAAGGAACACAGGAATCAAGCACCTGTGGTATAAAGGGAAGACAAAGAACCAAAAACAGATGAACAGCAGAACAATGGATCAAATAGTTCATGGATGGATGATTTGATTTGGGAGTTGGGCAAGAACATGTGTGTACTTCCGTATTATTCAGCGGAAGGAGGGGGCTGGTACTGACATACTGATTCAACAGAGCAGAACTGATAAGTGTTTTTGATTCAGAGTCAGGAAAATCAAAATCCTGTATCCAAACACACAGGTCATGATCACACAGGACTGCATCCTCAGTCTAACGTCTAAGGATACTATATTAATATCATTATAGATCACTATACATTTTTTGGTTTAATTTTGGGAGCTTAAAGATGGTTCTTTAAAGACGAAAGAAATCTGTCTCGTTAGTAGAAGCATTCAAGATATTAGTATATTTATTTATATAGCTTACATCTCCTTCATCCCTTCTCTACATCTCCTTGGATCCATCCAATGTTCCCAATCAAAGTCCAAAAGGTGATCAATGAGCTCCCAGACTGTGGAACAGTTTACATTCAGTCACGTCTTCTCCATCCATCATCACTTTTATGTCTGAAGATCCATCCTTTTACAGCTGCTTTTGATTACCCTACATGATCATTCTTCTGTCCGTTACCTTTCTACCCATTCCATTTACCGTAGAGTTATTAACATTTCTGTTGTTTTAAATGTGCTCTATAAATAAACTGATGACTATCTACAGCAACATTCATGACCATCTGTCCAGCAGCTGTCTTGTGATGTGCTGCAGAACAGTCCCATGTGATCTTGGCAGGCGTAATATAACAAGATCATTGCATCCTGTCAAGCAGATAAAGACTAGTAATGTCTAACATGCAATGATATCTACTGCCTCAAAACAACAGATCCAAGTCTAGCTACTATCAGAACACACACAGTAACCGGCTAGCTCAGCTAGGTTAACATGCTAATGAGAGGTGCTAAGACTTTGTTCTGAGTGTGACTTGTTTAGTTTCTCTACTGCCATGCTCACACTAATGGAGAAGAATAAAACACTGTTATTAAAGTTTTTGCACAAACAGATTCAGATTGTTTTTTACATCCTCCGCACGACTTTAAAATGCAAAGAGAAAAATGTATTTACCAGGTCCTTTAACTTTAACAACAAATTCTTTCAATGAATTCAATTTCAAAGTAATTCACAGATATTACAAATATTCACAGGTAATTTTAAAGACAGGGTGGTGCAGTGTTAGTTTGATTTAGTTGGTAAGTAGCTATTTATTATATTTGGGTTCCTTGTTGTTAATTTGCAGAAAATCTTAATTAATTAGTGTCTTGGACTCATGGCTTTTGGCCTCTGTTTTTATTTTGGTTTCCTGAATTTCCTCCGTCATGAACTCTGTTTTGTGTTTAAATTTGCCCTGCTGGCATTTCAGGTGCTCTCAAGTCTGACTGTTTTTGGGGGGGTGGGGTTTGTTTTTGTTTGCACTGTTTTTCCCTCCACACCTACCCTACATCACCTCCATCAGCCCTTTCCTGCTCCCTGTACATTCCTAGCCAATCGGCTCCCTGGGTGTGCTCCGCCCACTGCCTTCTTTTCCTAGTTTGTTGTATTGTTTGTTGTCTGTTTTAGGTTGTTCTGTGTTGTCTTGTCTTGCAGCCTCTGTCTCCTCTGTATGGGTCAATGCTCCCCTTTACATGATAACTAGACTCTTTATAGACTGTAAAATACCATAAACACTTTTTGTTTAGTCTGAAATTTTATGACTTTTCCCAAAGTGACCTAGAATAAACAAAAATGGAAATATTTCAATTTGTCTTTGTGCTACTGATACATTTTGTACTTGGAGGATGTTCCATATTACATTTGATTCATATGTATTAAAAAATAATAAACATGTTCTCTAGATATGAGGCTTTCTTTGTTCAGATAGAGACTAGTTATAAAAAGGATACCATGAAGGATCAGAATATGAACAGTATTATTAAAATAAAAGCATTAACATAAAGATACAGTCAGCCGCTTCATCACAGTGATCCTCATTAGTGCTGACATGGTCTCAGATTTACAACCAGGACTAAATCAGACCCCGGCAGGATCCTGCCTGCCGATACTCACCACACACTTCGGCCTCTACACACCGGCAGCGAACAACACCGAGACGTTAAACACATCAGCTGTCCACGAGTTACAACATGATCACGTGTGCGAAGGGATGAGTGACAGCAGAAAGATGAGCAGAATCTTACCTGGCATGTCAGTGATGTCACCTGGAGATGAAGGTGAGACGGTGACGATGAGGAAGCAGGGAAAGAAAAGAGGTGTGATGGGCAAAAAGCAGCCAGTTCATGCAGAAAACAACACGTTGATCAATTCAACAGCTGAGATCTGATTACTAAAGATAAATGATTGTATAGAAACATCAGTCTGAGGTCCTGCTGTTTCTACATCAGACCAACACCTTTATTTCCTGTAGAGACCTGCTGTAGCTTCCACTGAGGACACAGTAGTATATTTTTCAGTTTGTTTCACTTTGGCAAATACCAACATTTATTCCCGGCAGGGAAGATAAAATAGCTGCAGAGAAACTCTATTTATGTACTGTATGTTTATGTATAACAGAACAGTTATTATTCAAATGAACAGAAGCTGAACGGCAAAATAGTCCATCATAGTTTCCAAGGTGATGAGTTGTTCAGGTACTTTGTCCAAAACAAAGATATTTAAGAAAACCAGCAAATATCCAAACTTGAAAGGATGTAAGAAGAAGAGACTCTTCTGGTGTTTTTGTGTAAATAAAAAATGACTGAGAGGAATAATCAATTATTAAAATAACTTTCTGTCAATTGTCTTCTTATAATACATCCATTATTTGACATTCAGTTAAAAGCTTTAGAAACATCTAGCAGTGGAATCAGGGTCAAAATATTGGTTTATAAAATATGGCATTAAACACACCAGATTTAATTTTAAAGTGTGAAGTCAGTCAGCAGAATAAAGAGTAAACAGGAACATGAACACTGAGAACATGAGAGCAGCAAAAAGTCCTACAGAAATCCCACATAGTGATTGATTGTTTGAAGCAGTTGCAAATATCGATGATTGATGGTTTGTTTGTTTTGATCAGAATGTTCAGTCTAACTTCAGAGCTGAGACTTACCGATTTGTCCCGTGGCGATGATATTTTGGTATTTGGGGTGTTGATTAACAGTCAGACACAGAATGTCGTCCGTGTGTTCCAGGTAGAAACTCTGAGTTCCTGTTGGGACAGGAAACAGGAAGTGTGATGTCAGTACAACAACATTTGAGATAAAAAGCTGAGTCAGAGTGTTTTACCGACCAGAGGACAGGCTCTGGATGACCACGGCAGCGGCCGTGTGGAAGATGATGTCAGCGCCGTCGTTGAGGTAATGCAGGTTGTTGCGACAATCGAAGCCTCGGTATCCAAACACGTGCTCCAACACAAGCTCCTGAAACACACAGCTGTTTGAAGTCATATGACATGTTAGCAATGGATGCTAACGAGACATTCGGAGGCTCACACTGACCTCGACCGCTTTCTTCTTCTTGGTCACGTTGTTCTTCAGCAGCTTGTCGGGCAGAGGCGCAGCTCGGCTCACAGGAGGCCTGTCAGACACAGAGTACTCAGATCCTTTACTGCAGTAAAGTATTTGGTGGAGCTGTTAACAACTCATAGACATCTGAAATGTGACCCGACTACACACTGCTTTTAGTAAGACGTCAACAGACTAAAAGGTTGAAACCACTGGTTTCATCTTTAACAATGTGTTGGATTTTAAAAGCTTCTTATATTATCCATTGAGTCAAATGAAGGTGAAGGTACCTCTCCTCCACAGGAAGCTCTTTGTGCTGCAGGTGAGGTTTGGTTCCTGACATGTTCCTGATGCTGGCGGAGTAGATCTTGGTGATGTAGTCCACTGCCTTCTCCCGGGCCACGTCGCTGTCATACCCTGAAAACACAACACGACCAACCCATAAATCTGACATAAGTCACACCTGTAGTTCTGTTGTGATACGTTTTGATAGTTTAACATTTTCTAATCTTAAACTCCAGTTCCTCCCAGGGTTTCTTAACCCACAGAATTCTGCTGTTCATCTCACAGACTTGACCCCAAACAAATGGACATTAATCTCAATCAATAATCTCTGAAAATGTATAATTGTAAATTGTAAAAAGTTTTCCTGATGGAGACAAGATGTTTCCTGTTTCACTGTAAAGTCCCCTCTCGGGGTTTATGCACTGGAAGCTTCAAGTTTCCAGGTCATACCTGTGTAGGTTGCATACTGAACCACGATTGGCTCCAAACTAGTTGTGATGTCATAAATCCTGCAGGTCTGGGCTGAACTGAGTCTGAAGGAGTGCAGAACGAACTCTGCTTCTATCCTAGAGGACTTTATTCATTTTTTATTAAATTCACATCGTTGTTTTTGTCTCAGTGGGGTTTCTGTGGTTGCCATGGTGGTTGCCATGTTGTTTGCTGCCTGAAAGCGTCTTTATTGACATTTTTTATCATTACCTCCGTCTTCCTCGGTGTCGTTGTCCGACTCCTCGCTGTCCACAGCTTTGCTCTCTTTGTGTCCTGGTGGCTCTCTGGTCCATATCATCAGTGCTGTGTCTGCCCCGCCCGCGGACAGCAGCATAGTGTCGTCATTGGACCAGCGCACGTTGGTCACGTTGGTGCTGTGACCCACGTACTTCTTAAACTTTGCAAACTGGCCCTGAAAGAGTGTTTTTGTACAGATAAGGAGGAATGAGAATAAAACCTGATCTAAAAGTTGTTTGGGTGATACTCAGAGCAGACGGCGTCTCACCCTGGACGGAAAGCTGAACAGTTTAAGGAAGCCGAAGTCGTCTCCGGTGGCAAGCAGTTTGCGGTCTTTGGTGAGTGAGGCGGTATTGACGAAGCTGAGTGTCGGCCATATTCCCTCGCAGGTCGGACCCAGAACTGATGTCCAGCTCGCCCATTCGAGCTTCTCAAACTAGAAACATACAGAAAGATGTTGTCAGAAAGATCTTGACAGAAACAGAAAGGATTTAATTAAAATCAGTCAAACACAGACTGACCTCGGCTACGCTGATGTTCTGTTTGCGCCCTCGCGGCGCCTCGAAGAACAGTTGCTCTTTGGCTCCTGTGTTTACCTGCAGGAGTTTACCTGTACAGGAAACATCAGGGACTTTACAGACTGAACTTCACCAACAGTCACCCGAGACTCTGAGGAGTTCAACTGTTTGTAGGTTAATATGTTGATTCAAACATAAACTCCTCCAGAATCACACTGAACTGGACTTAAATGCTAACAGAAGCAGCTAACATTATTGGCAGCATGTAATGTACGCTTAGTAAGCGTTATCTTGCTAACATGTTAGCATTTTAGTGAGTGCATTTATTATATGATCAGTGTGTTAGCTTGGTAAGATTCAAAGGCACTAATTATGGTGGTGTTTTGCATGTCAGCATTATAATGTATGTTTAATACATAATGTTTAGTATGTTCCCCACTTCCCCCCGTCAACAGAGACACAAGAACCAGAACACAGAAGAAACTGACCATCACAGAGCTTTAACTGATGATGTGATCAGAAACAACATGTAAACTAGCTTCACCTTCCAGACATTCGCAGCTATGGAAGTCCAGAGTGGCCATTATTAATGAGAAGAAATCTTTGAGGGAAAACGTAAAGTTACAAGAATGATGTGATGTTTAACTTGATATGTTAGCTTGAAAACACACTACGAACACACATGCTTGCATTAATACTACAGTTTAAAACTAAACTAAATTCTTTCTTGCTGTTCTGGTTTTGATCTGTAAGATATACAGTACAGTACAGTTAGCATGTACAGGCTAAACATTAGCGTGTCAGTGTAGCAGCAGGTGCAGGTGGGCATGGTCACCTCGGGCGTCCCAGTCCATGTGTGTGATGTAGCTGCTGGCTCCTTTACAGATACCGACTCTCTTACTGGTCAGTACGTTGTAGATATCCACGAAGGAATCATAGGATGCCACGGCCAGGTACTTCCCCGCATCTGCAACACACAGAGCACCGTGACCAATCACCCTCCACCTCTGCCACACCTCTGTCACACCTGTATAGTGTGTTCAGGTACCTTGGGAAAAGCAGATGTCAGAGATGAGCTCCCGGCGGTGGTGGAAGGTCACCATGTCTTCCAGCGTGTCAGCGTTCACCACCAGGAAGCTGCCGTCGTTCAGACCGACCGCCAAAGCTTTACCGTCAGGAGAGAAGGAGCAGCACCGCCCCCCTGACACAGGTAACACAAACAGGTAATAAACACAAAGGTAACACACACACACACAGGTGAATCTTTTTGTAAATATTATGGGATGTATTTTTATTTTCTCCTATTCACCTTTCTTGAGTTTTCGCACGGCGACCATACGGTGATTGGCCGATAGCTCCCAGATCCTCAGAGTTTTATCATCGCTGACGGTGGCACAGACAGGAAGCAGGGGGTGAGCGGCCAGACCCCAAACCTCACCCTCCATGTGACCCTGAACGCAACACACAGCAGTTATTAAAGTTATTAATTTATTTTCAGAAACAACCTTAACCTATAAAGACTCAAAACATCTTGCAGCTAGTAAATCGTCAAGTCCTCAGTCTGACCTGAACCAGCAGTGTCATCGGTCCACTCTTGTCGATCTCCAGGATTTCTCCATTCTTCGTCCCCAACAGGATATGACCATGACCCAGAGTGATGGCTCTGATGGACGGGTTGTCCTCCAACAGCAGCCCTGATTTAAAAACAGCAGTTGAGACACTGCAACCTTTAAAGTGAAGAAAAAATAAAAGAGATAAAGTGTGTGATACCTTTGGACGATGGCGACAGGGCAGCTCTCTTGATGGCGTAGGTCTTCAGACATCTTTCAAACATGTCGTCCCAGAGCTCCACGATGCCATCCTTCCCGCCCGTCACAAAGCCCTGGACAGTGAACGCAACACGAGAAACAGAAAACAGAAGAAACTGACCATTGTGAAACTTTAACGTTGACATCACTTATCAACTGATGATCTGTTAAGAAACATGAATCCAGAAACAACACGTAAAACAGCTTCTGAGCTGTGTCCACTGTATAACTTCTTCTTGTAAAATAACCCTTAATTCTCATCATGACTTTCTTCCTTTAAAGTTTTCTTAATTTCTTAACATTTTTATTGTGATATGACTTTTTCAATTGTTTCTTTTTTCATACTTTTGCATTTCTTATCTCAGAAATTTAAGACTTTTATTGTAAAATTACAATATTATCTGATTATATTATCTGATTTTCTCCCCTCTAAATTACAACTAAACCACATTATAGTCTGTTTTTTGTAATATAATGTTTTTTTATATCAACATAACCAAATTCTCATAGTTTTCTCAAAGAATTATGACTCTCAGATCTCCACGACGCTGGTTGTTTTCTCTGTGATGGATAGAAGGATGATTGAATGATTCCTCTGACCCAGGTGACCCTGCAGTCCAGGTCCAGATGTTACCTTGTCCAGAGCACACATGGCGAACACAGGACCGTCATGAGCTTTGACAGTTTTGATAAGTGTTGTGTCTCTCCAGATGTAAACGTCTCCGTTTGTGGCTCCGGAAAAAACCAGGTCCTCCGACCGACCGTAACATGCCGACATCATCGTCTCCTGCTTCCCCAGGTTTCCGAAAATCCCACGTTTAAACGTCAGACCGCCACCTGGTAGAAGATCCCAGAAGGATCAATAAAATCAAGTCTAGTCTACTCAACTCCGACTTGTGACTGTCACCTTTTTGCTTTTTGTTTACCTGAGAAAAACTGTTATTACAATTATTTTGATTTGAGTAAAACCACATTACGTTTTGCTTTTAAATATTTAGTGTAATTCAAATGATATATACTTCAACATAACATTTAAACATCTCTCTGTGGCTTTTAAACATCACATCCATACTGTTTCTACCTGAATGTTGCCAGAACTTGATGTGCTTCATTCCCACAGTCACCAGTTTGTCCATCCTGAACGGATTACTCTTCACCACAAAGATTTTGTCTTTATGACCCCTGAAGGACAGAGACAGTTTCAAAAGGAAGAACCCTTAATGGGGAAAATTATTTTTTTCCACTCTGTTTTATTATTTCACATGCATTTTAACCCAAACACACATACAAGGACTCATAGACATGCAAATGTGGAGATAGATGGTGTCGTGATGGGCAGCCCCCCTGAGAAGAGCCCTGTGAGTAGTTGAACGGGGTACGGACTTGAACCCGCCATCTTCCGGTTCCCAAACCTCTACTTCCACCCCTCAATCACCAAAGTTGAAGGATGAGTATCACATCATTAAATCTTGCATAAAATGTTCTCAAACCATAATTTAGCCTCATACAAGAACCACAAGCATATCTGTTCTCAAGAGGGATGTATGAGTGACTTAAGAACATTTGTCACATTCAGCATTGTCTCGTTGTATTTAGAGTTTTCTCTGAGGTAAGAGCAAAATGCTTTATTTTACTCTTTGGGAATATTTTTATAAATAAAACACAGAGAATTTGTTGGAACATAAAGTCAGAGGTTTCGGAGAAGAACATGTTCCTGCATGAGGTTGAGTGTGTCTCTCAGCTCCAGGTTCATTGGTTTCTATTGAAGATCTTTAAAAACTGCTCAAATATAGTTTCATGTTAACCATCATCTTGTTAAGTCTCTAAAACAGCTGCTCACTGTAGTTTTTAACAAACAGGAGGATAATAGTGCAGTTGTGGTCAACAGATATGTCAGGTGTGTACCTAGCTTTAGCCAGTCTCTCTCCTTTCTTCCAGTCCCAGATGACGATGCAATGAAATTCATCGATTCCCACAGAGACCAAGCTCTTCCCATCCGCTGTGATAGAGACAGAGAGACAGAAGAGACAGAGAGACAGAAGAGACAGAAGAGACAGAGAGACAGAGGAGCAGAGACAGAAGAGACAGAGAGACAGAAGAGACAGAGGAGACAGAAGAGCAGAGACAGAAGAGACAGAGAGACAGCAGAGAAAGAGAGACAGAAGAGACAGAGGAGACAGAAGAGCAGAGACAGAAGATACAGAGAGACAGAAGATACAGAGAGACAGTAGAGACAGAGAGACAGCAGAGACAGAGAGACAAAAGAGCAGAGACAGAGAGACAGAGAGACAGTAGAGACAGAGAGACAGCAGAGACAGAAGACACAGAGAGACAGCAGAGACAGAGAGACAGAAAGACAGCAGAGACAGAAGACACAGAGAGACAGAAGACACAGAGAGACAGAGACAGAAGAGACAGAGAGACAGCAGAGACAGAGAGATAGAAGAGCAGAGACAGAAGAGACAGCAGAGGCCGTGTTACAAAATTGTTTCCACATTTTTGTTCCACTGAATGTTTTCTGAAAGTCTGCTGACACGGGATAACAAATCAAACTGAAAGATTTTAGTCCCCAGAGGACTCTGCTAGCTAATGTCTCTATATGAAGTCAATGTAAACATTCAGGACAGATGGTTCAGGGGTAACAAATGGTGCAAAGGGCGATTAAGGAATTACAGATTCCTGATTCTTATGATATGAAGCTACAGGTGGTGATGTCATACTGGGATAACAAATGGTGGCAGGGCGATAATACATAGGGTTAACAAATGTTGACATAGAAACAGCAAATAGTAACATGGGGATAATAAATATTGACATAGGGATAACAAATAGTGACTGAGGGATACCAAATGGTGAGTGGTACAGTGAGCGTACCTGTAAACTCCAGGGCACACACCCCTCTGCTGTGGTGCCCTTTGAGTAGTGACAAACACTTTAGAGTCTGGACATCCCAGACATGGATGGCCGGGTCTCTGCCCACCTGAACAACACACAAACAGCCAATCAGAAACACTTCCTTCAGCCTGACAGTAATCTGCTGTGCTCTGATTGGCCCGGCGTACCTGTGCAGAGGCCACATAGTCTTTGAGCGGGTGGACGGTGAGGCTGAGGATGTCATCGTCATGACCGAGGTAGAACCTCTGGCTGTGCTGTAGCCGGTTGTAGACAACAGCGACGGCAGCTACGTGGTACAGCACCTCCCCCGCCTGGCTGTAGAACAGGTTGTTACGGCAGTCGAAGCCCCGATACCTGCAGAAAACAGGAAGTACCCGCCACATAAAGGTCACATTTGTTTTATTGTGTTCTTATTTAGTTGTATTGATTAAATTTCTGTTTAGCTGTGATTCAGCTGAAAGAAAATCTTATGTCAGAGATACAGTCTTCAGCTTAGTTTGTTTGTTTCACCCGTGCACAAACTGAAGGCGAAGCCCCTCCTCTGGAGCTTTTTGCCTCTTCAGGGAACCAATCAGCTTCTTCCTCAGCTGAGGTAGGTCCTCCTTGTACACCTGCTGACAGAGACAAGTGAGTCAGACAGGACAGACAGATAATTTACAGAGCATATGTATTCACAACCCTTCACTTTTTCCACATTACATTATGTTACAGCCTCATTCTAAAATGGATATAATTAAAGTTCTTTACACAATACCCCACACAATAATGACAACTTGTCTGGCCGCTCTACCATACAGGCCTGATTGGTGCAGAGCTGCAGTGATGGTTCTCCTTCTGGAAGGTTCTCCTCTCTCCACAGAGGAACCCTGGATCTCTGTCAGAGTGACCATCAGGTTATTGATCATCTCCCCAAGTAAAGCCCCCCGATCACTATCACTAAGTTTAGAGGGACTGCAGCTCTACGAAGAGTCCTGGTGGTTCCAAACTTCTTCTATTTACAGACGATGGAGGCCACTGTTCTCATTGCAATCTTTAAAGCAGCAGAAATGTTCCTGTTCCTTCCCCAGATTTGTACCTCCAGATAATCCTATCTCAGAGCTCTACAGACGATTCCTTCGACTTCATGTCCAATCAATTGAATTTACCACAGGTGGACTCCAAATAGGCTGTAGGAACATCTCAAGGATGATCAGTGGAAGCAGAAGCACCTGAGCTCAGTTTTGAGCTTGTTTACAACGGCTGTGAATACTTGCGCACAAGTGATTACTTCATTTTTTATTTTTAATAAAATTGCAAAAATCTCAAACACACTTGTTTAATTTGTCATTATGGGGTATTATGGGTAGAATTTTGAGGGAAATACTGTATGTTTCATGGTCACCTGACGTTCGTAGCTGGTCTGAGCTTCCTGTTCAATGTCTGAGTCAAGCTCTGGGACGTCTGACACATCTGAGTCCGACTCTCCGCTGTTGGAGTCAGCGTAACCCTCTGAGGACACCAACCAGAAAAAACTTTATTGACAACATTTATAACATTTTTTAAATTGTTTCATTATAGGAAATCAGATAACATGGATGTTTATCTACATGGAAAACCGTGGCCTTATATACACACTAATGGATCAATGGATGTTTTAGGGATAACAATGGTGAATTAAGGAGTCATAACTAGTAATTTAAAGATAGTAAATTAAGGATAATTTAAGCCCAAATTCACAGATTTCCCTCGAAAGGCTCAACCATCTGTACAGCATTATGATGTGTTCATTGATGGTGATTTAAGCTTATACATAACAAGTTAGGGATAACGAATGTTAATATAGTGTTTACTTAAAGTGAATTAAAGGTGAGGGGCTTAGTGGTAAACTGTGGCATTACCTTGGAGGAGGGGCTCCAGGACACCGTTCATGACGCCTTCAGGCAGAAACCTCCACTGAAAGACAGCGTGGTCTGCGCCACCAGTGCTGATGACCCACTGCAGATCGTTGGACCAGCGAACATTTGTCACATGGGCAGAGTGACCGATGTACTTCTTGAATTTGGCTCCTGTTTTGTCCAAAGAGATGCAGAGCGTTTACAGAGGGACACTGAGGAGTACATGAAGCTGTTAGAAAAAATACTTTTTCTCATTTTTTAGGTTGCCCCTATAGTTCCTAGTAGATGGCTGCATTGGAATCGGGACCCAAGAGGGAAGTTTTAACTGTGCTGCAGGTGGGAGCAGGCAGTCAAAAAATAAACCCTGAACTTACCGCTGCAACTTACATTTGCGCTCTAAGACATCAATTTGCATACCATCATCATTATGAGCGCTACTTCTGATCAGTGAGGTTAAAAAATACACAAGGAAATGAAAGAAAATAAAACAACCTCAGCAAGACAAACAGACACATATAATTATTGCACTAGTATGAATATGATTATGCACTAGACCTCTTTATCAATACTACACAGTAAAATAATGTGTCATTGCGGGATTTGGAGAAGACACAAAAAACTATTGTGCAGGTGTGAATGGGATTAAGGAAACAGTCCTGCACAGGGATGTAGTTTCTATTCTCGACAAAAGTACCCTTCTGGACACATTTGGACCCTGGTTTATTTGATCAAAAACAAGTAAATTTTATGAGTTATAACTAAGAAGATCCCTGTGGTATAAAGGGGTCTACTGTTTGTCAGACCAACCTTTCTTGAGGCAGGGGAATCTGAAGAGTTTGACGAGGCCAAGGTCGTCACCGGTCACCAGTACTGCGCTGCTGTAGTTGGCATCCACAGAGTTCACATTGGTGACGGTAGAGTATTTGTGCCAGATGCCATTCACCTCCGGCCCGATGACACCTGTCCACGTCATCCAGTGGATCCCCTTAGCCTCCTCTTTAGGCACCAGCTTCCCCGCTACAGGAGACAGGAAGAGGTCAAAGGTCAGGAGATCAGAGAAGTCAAGGAAACCAGCCAACAATTCATCTAAACTACAAAAGATGAAGTAGGAAGGGGGTCTGTTAAATGATGTTAATTAACGAGTCGTTAATCTTTTGATTAATGATTTTGACATTATTAGATTCATGACTCTAGTCTGACTGGATGTATGCAGCACCCATGTAACTGGTATTTTTAGTTGTGTTATCTATAATGTGAATAGATTAATGATAGTTTTGTCAAATAATTTTACTTTGTGCACTTCTTGTTTAATCTTTAAGTTATAGGTAAATACATTCAGCGTGTACAGCTTTATATCTGTATATTAAAGCCTGCATTACACCAGTCCATTGGGGACTTTAATGACAAAAGAAGTGTAAATGAAGTGAGCTCAAGAGTAATGGAGCTTCAGACTTTGAGGTCTCACACTGGTACCTGGCATCCTGTAGAAGAGCCGCTCTCCAGCACCGTCATTGGTCTGCAGGAAGCGGCTGTCCACTGACCAGTCCAGGTGTGTAATGAAGGAGGCGGAGCGGCAGCACTCGCCCACCTTCTTGTAGCGCTGGGCTACGGCGTAGATGTCCACCAGACCGTCATTTGATCCCACCGCCAGCAGGGAACCGTCCGGAGAAAACTTGAGCTCATGGATCACCTCCTTCCTGTCCTTAATGTGCACGACCTCCGTCATATCCCTGAAGAACAACTGTTGTTATTTATGTTCCTCAGGAAATCCAAATCTAAACTCTAAGTCAAGTCAATTTTATTTATATATTTATTTATTTTATTATATATTTTTGTTTCTTAATTTTATTCTGTGTATTTTGCTTTCAAACAGAGATGAACATGTATTTAGCTTTTATGTTATTCATGCCAACCACATACATGAGTACCGCCATTTTTTGGAAACACTTGCAGGTTCTAGACTGATCGGAAACTCCTTGAACACTCAGATCTCAGTGGACTGCAGTGTGTCAGAGAATAAAGTACTACTACTGCTACTACTACTACTACTACTACTACTACTACTACTACTACTACTATCAGGACCAGAATACAAGTTTGAAGAGTCAGAGGTCACCTGACTCGCAGCACAGTAAAGGATCCGTCCTTCATGCCCAGAGCGAGCTGAGAGCCGTCGTTGTTGAAGGAAACGCTTCGAACTGATTCCTCCATGTTACAGCGAGCCAGCAGAGTGTGGTCAGGAAGACTCCACAACCTGAGAGACAGACAGGTGAGACAGACAGTTGAGACACAAGACAGGTGAGGAACAGACAGGTGAGACAGAGACAGATGCGGAACACACAGGTGAGACAGAGATAGGTGAGGAACAGACAGGTGAAGCAGACAGGTGAGACAGGTAGGTGAGACACAAGACAGGTGAGGACCAGACAGGTGAGACAGAGACAGGTGAGGAACAGACAGGTGAGAAACAGATAGGGGAGAGTAAAGCTCAGGTGTTTCTTCAGGTGATGGTGGTTCAAACAGACCTGACCGAGTGGTCGTCGCTCCCGGTAACAGCCACCGGCTGTTTGGGGTGCAGGTCCAGTGCCCACAGCTCCCCCTCGCTGTGACCCTGCATCAGCAGAACCGGTTTGTCCCGGTCCCGGACCATGACCTCAAAGATTTCACTGTCCTGCGTCCCTGCCAGGATCCGGTCGGCTTTCCAGCACACGCTGCGGATCGACAGACCTGAACCACAATTAACACACAGCAGCTTGTTTTCCTCTGGGTCACGTATTTGCATGTGTTTGGTTTTCAGGATGAACTACAGCAGGTAGCGCTTTAAAGTTCCAAGTGGAACCAGCTCTGCAGGTTTTTAATGGATGTGGAAGGTTAAAGGGCAGGTTCACATGTTTCCAGTGTGTTAAAGCATCAGTCAGGTGTCCATATGAACAGTGACTGTAATCATTGCTCCTGTTCATACTGGCTGTTCAAAGATCTGCTTCAAATGTGCTTTCAGTGTCAGTGATGGAGGTTAAAATCCACAGTGTGTCCACACAGTCATTTAAAGTAGATGTGAAGCTTACAGTGGGACAAAAAAGTATTTATTCAGCCACCAGTTGTTCAAGTTCTCCCACTTAAAAAGATGAGAGAGGCCTGTAATTTTCATCATAGGTACACTTCAACTACGAGAGACAGATTTTTAATGTATTAATTAGTAAATTATGTTGGAAAATTAATATTTGGTCAATAACAAAAGTTCATCTCAATACTTTGTTATATACCCTTTGTTGACAGTGACAGAGGTCAAACGTTTTCTGTTTGATATTTGTACTTAATTGATTAACTATTAATGCTTTTCTGATGACTGATGAATGTTTCAGCTCTATATCATATTATTGTATGCTATGTTAGTTGATCAGACCTTTGTATCCTTGCTCAGCCTCTCTCAGATCGATCTTGGTGATGGGTTTGAAGTCGCCGTCCCAAAGTCGGATGCAGCCGTCTCTTCCTCCGGTGGCAAAGCCTTCCTCACAGGCGTGCATGCTGAAGATCCCAGCCTGAAAACACAAACATAGTAAAAGCACATTTCCCATCAGCCCTGCTGCTCTTCTACTACGTTCAGTTGTTGACAAAGTAAAATAAGTTTCTTTTGAAATAATGCAGATGTGGTCCAGCAAGTTGTGATGAGGTTCATCAACACTAAAACACTGACATTTAATTATTAGTTTGATATACTGCAAGCAGAGGTGGAAGGAGTATTAAGACCTTTTACGTCAGCAAAAAACAATAAAACAGTATAAAAATACTTCTGAACAGTGAAGTAAAAGTACAGAAATGTAGTGGAGTACCATTAAATGGAAATACTCAAGTTGTACAAGTGGTAGTACTAATGTACTTTGTTACTTTACACCACAGGTATATACAATGCCCAAAAAATAAAGGGAACACTAGAATAACACATCCTAGATCAGAATTAATGAAATATTCTTATTAAATAATTTGTGCTTTACATAGTTGAATGACAACAAACAACAAAATAACACAAATATTATGAAAATCACATTTATTAACCCATGGAGGTCTGGATTTGGAGTCACACATTAAAGTGGAAAAACACACTACTGATCCAGGCTCATCCAACTTTGATGTAATGTCCTTTAAAACAAGTCATGTTGCCCTCCTACGGCCTCCTCCACATCTCTGTCTCCTGGTAGCGCCTCCATGCTCTGGACACTATGCTGACACAGATCGCATTGATGTGCCATCCTGGATGAGCTGCACTACCTGAGCCACTTGTGTGGGTTGTAGACTCAGTCTCATTCTACCACTAGAGTGAAAGCAGTAAAACATCAGCCAGAAAGCACAGGAACAGAGAAGTGGTCTGTAGAACCACTCCTTTATTGCGGGTGTCTTGCTAATTGCCTATAATTTCCACTTGTTGTCTATTTGCTGAACAACATGTGAAATTGATCAATCAGGGTTGCTTCCTAAGTGACACATCTCGTCAATCATCTTAGGTCATGTGTTTTGTTTTTTATTTTTGATTTCTGTTCTGCTCTTATTGTGAAACTTACCTCTCCTCTCATTTCAGACCCGCCTCACTTCCTGTCCCTGTGTTTCTCCCTCCAGTGTTGATTGTGTGCCCCGCCCTCATTGGATTCACCTGTGTCTTGTTACCACCCCCCTCTGGTGTATTTAGTCTGCGTTTCTCCTCCTCTCTGTGACAGTTGGTTTTGTACCTCAGCTTTGATTATGTCTAGTGACTGGATTTTACCTGTTTGCTGACCTTTGCCTTTGCCTAGCCCATTTGGTTTTTGTTTGCCTTGTCTCACTGTTTACCGAACCCTCCTTCTGGCAAGTTGTTTTGAACTTTAAACTGTGTTTGAGTCCTATCCTTTATGGAGCACCAGTCATAACACTAAGAAAACAGTTTAATTTCACAGATGTGTGATTGACCTGGAGTTACATTCTGTTGTTTCAGTGTGCTCTTAAGTTTTTTGAGCAGTGTATATACCTGCGTATATGTGTGTGTGTGTGTGTGTGTGTGTGTGTGTGTGTGTGTGTGTGTGTGTGTACTCACCCCGTGTGCGGCCTGTACAGTCCTGATCAGAGTGATTCCTTTCCAGACGTAAACATCTCCGTTCAGAGCTCCAGAGTACGTGAGCTCCTCTTTGGCTGTAGCCACACACAGGATGGTCTGCAGGTCACCCGTCTTTCCGAATATCCCTCGCTTCGGAGTCAAGGCGTTCCCACACAAAGTCCAGAACTGGGTACAGACCACACACTCAATGATCAGTATCATTTATTACAGTAGATGTCATAATCATTTATTTCTGCTTTTCAAACTATGTGTGTAAAATAATCCACGTGTCCACAGCTGACACAGTGAGCGAGTTCAGCCCCACCCACACGTCTCACCTTGATGTGTTTGACCCCACAGCTGACCAATCGGCTGGACTGGAATGAATCCCAGGACACGTCGAAGATCTGCAGGAAAAACCAGCATCAATACAACACTGAGGCCAGTCAGGCTCACACCGTTTGATCGTTGTTATAATCAGAATAGAAGCTGATGAATATTAATGTTAGTATGAAGATTAATAATAAAAAAATAAAAAACGTATTTACATTAAATAAAACATGAATATAAATAATTCTCTTCTGATTAAAATCCAATTTCAGTTATGTTAATAAAAGTATAGTAGATGTAGAATAGTTGTCGATAGTTTTCCAGTTTTGTTTTATTATATTTTTCTCTGCATCACATACCATTATTTTAATAAATAAGTTTTATTTGTTACATTTTGTTTTACAAAGTTAGGAAAACAATGATGATGCCAGTCTCTTCCACATAGTGAGGCATACAGCCTAATAATTCAACACCGATACTGGATCGGTACCAGATATTAGCTTTTTACTGTATCTGAATGTAGCGATGCTTTGAACAGGTAGCAGGTGGAGTAGTTGAACCACAACCTCAACACTGCTAGACTGTCTTTAAGTCACCTGACCAAACAATTACCACCCAGCCATCAAAGATAATTAAAACAAATCATATTCAAAGTTCCAGGTTTTCCACGGTAAGTAAATATATTAGTTCTGACTCACATGTACAATAATTAATGTCAACTATAAATGTCTATAACACCAGGTATCTGTATCGGGACTGACAGTGAGATCAATGCCTCCCTGATGTTTTATTATGTTTCTAGCATGTGCTGATTTTTGCAGCTTTTCACATCTTGCACTGAAAACTTGTTTTTCGGTCACTTATTATCTGCAGATGGAGTTTCATACTCTGTCCGAGTGTCCGGTTGCCGTGGCGAGGACTCGTCCTCTCCTCCAATCCCAAACACATATTGTGTTTTTGGCGTCCAAACCTACTGATGCCAGCCGCTACAACAAGAAAGAAACACAAACCATCATCATCATGCATACAAACCATAAACATTCATGTTGGACAGAAAAAAATATTGAAAACAAACATAAAATCATAGTAATTTAATTTAGTGTGACTAAACACTGATACACATGTTAACCACCGTCTAGCTCCACCCACCACTGACATTCATAAAAAAAACTGGAATTAAGAGTAGACATTAATTACATAATTAATTAAATAAAGCAAACATCTAAATGCCGTCAGACAAAAGTTGTTTACATTATGTGTAATATTATAATATTATAGCATGAGTGAGGACGGAGATGTTATTGGGACAATGTGAGCAGAGCAGCAGTGAGTGTAGATTCTCCTGACTACGACCAAACTACACAGTGTTGTTCCTTCACATACAAGCCACCTTTACCAGAGGAAAACAATAATAAAGTCAATGGAAGTGGAAGAATACTGGAATATGTTTTATAGGTTCTTTGTCATTTTTTGTGATTTTGTTCAATTACTGTTTGACACATTTCTTCAACTCTTTGTGTGCAGATGATAAGCAGTGACATCATGAGGGGGTGTGGTCTTACCTGTCCGTCTGAGTCGAAGGCCAGACAGGCCACACCATGCGTGTGAATATCCCGCAGGATGGAGACGGTCTGCATGGCGTAGGTGTCCCAGACACAGATGTACGGGTCTTTACCCACCTGACCTGTCGCCACCTGGATCTTATCTGAATGGATTGCCAGACTGAAGGAGCGAGAGAAAAACATTTACCAGCCAAAAAATATTTTTCTGACCATAAACTGCATCATGAAACGCATCTTTAGCATCACTTTAAAGAGACAATGTTGGAGTTACAACTTTTATTCTGCCCTTCCTGCTGCAGATCTACAAAGACACAGTGCAGCTCCCTCTGACCTTCTCTGTACTTCTCTATCAACATCCTCAAAGCAAATACTGCATCAGTAGTACTCTTATTTTATCATGAAACCATACTGCTGCTCACTTCTGCCCTTAGTCTAGCTTCAACTACTTGTTTCCTATAACTTCATCGTATGTCTCATCAGCTTTATTCCTCTGTAGTTGCCACAAGTCTTCACATCTCCTTTGTTCTTAAAGATGGGACCATCACTCTTCTCCTCCGTTCCTCAGGCATCTTCTCACCATCTAAGATCCTGTTGAACAACTCAGTCAACAACTCTACTGCCACCTCTCCTAGACACTTCCATACCTCCACAGGTATGTCATCAGGACCGAGAGCGTTTCCACTCTTCATCCTCTTCAGAGTCCTCCTCACTTCATCCTTACTTCCATTCTTAATCTTAAAGGTTCACACCACACAGGGATGCCCACTGTCTCGCTTGCTTGTACCATGTAACGAAACCATAAAATAAAAGGCATTTACGCTGCAAACACAGTTCATAAATTTCATTTATATGACAATGATTTTTTTTCTCTTTCTTCAAGATCCACAAAACTCACTACATGAAGTAATCAATCCGATTACCACAAATCTCAGAATATTCCATAAACTGGTCCAAATCCAACTCAATTTAACCCCAAAAAGTCACCAATGATCTGAAGCGACGGTCCGATCTTCTTCTTTCTCTAACTGGACAAACAGCAACGATCAAGATGAAAGCTCAAATCAATAATCTCTTTTCAATAATTCGGACACCTCCAGTCACTGAATCCCATCATATTACATTTCTAAAAATAAATAAATAAATAAAAAAGCAGATGTTTGGGGTCAGAGGGGGAGCTTTCTCCAATACCTTACCAATTAAATCAATATAATTTGTAATGTACTCAAGCCGCCCACCTTTAGAACAGATTGTAGAGATCCACCAAAATACTTTCATATATATATGAATTAATCTCCAATATATATAAAAACATCTACCTGCCAACCACTAACAGTCTCTCTCCTTTTTAAACTATTTAAATATATATTTTTATTTACATGTGTATATATATTATTATATATTATATTCCAAACCAAAGACGCAGCAAAGCAGCTCAGCGTGAACGTAACGTCCCGTCGTGTCGACGGCAGACTGATATTCATAGAGACATTTTTCATTTGAGCCGCTGATTAGAGATGTTGTAAATGTAGTTGACCAATCAGATTTCCTGGTTTAAACTACTGTTGTATAATCTGTGTTTGATGATCGATGTCTGTGATGTGAGTTGTGGTCAGTGTCCTGCACCAGAAACAACACGAGAAACTGCTGAAGCTGAAGTGGGTCAGAGAGAAACCTGCAGGTGAGCCTGCAGCCACATCTGGAACAGCTGTCAGAGAGTGTGTGTGTGTGTGTGTGTGTGTGTGTGACATGTCAAACAGAACTAAACAGTAGAGATTATGTAATGATTCACTGATGTCTCTGTGAAATGACTAAAATATGATTCAATTGATTTTTTTCATCTTCTTTGATCAATAATTATCGGTTCATTTATTGATCAAACCAACAATCAGTTCTACTAACAAGTACTGTGTGTGTATCAAAGCCTGATACTATTACAAACAAGTCCTGCAGAACCATGTTGTTCTTCTGGTTCGTGGCCTGATTTTAAGGGGCGGGCCTACGAGCATGATTGGTGACATCACAGCTTGTTGTAACTTGACTTTACGGTGAAAAGTGAGACCGGATAAACATTTACATTGTTAAAGGATTTTAACACCATAATAGAACTTTGTTTTTTTCATTTGTATTTAATTCAGTAACTATGGCAACGTGTTTTGTTTATAGCGTCAGTGATGAAGCATTGTGAATTCATTACTGAAATAAATGTGAAACACCAAATGATGAAAACTCTAAACCCCGCCCAATCCTTACCTGATGATGTCATCGTTGTGACCCAGGTAGAACTTCTGGGTGTGTTCCCGGGTGTTGTAGACCACGCCCACCCCAGCCACGAAGTACACCACCTCCTTCCCGGCGGTGTAGTACAGGTTGTTGCGACACTGATGACCTCTGTAGCCGTGGATCCACTCCAGCCTCAGCTGGCAGCGTGGCGCCGTTTTATCTGACATGGCGGCTCAGAGACTCGACTTTAAAACTCCACGAAGATAATCAAACGGCTAACAGCGTCTGCTACCAAAACACAGAAACACTCCAAACAGAGTCCATCACAGTCTGCTGCTGATCCTACAGCTGACTGTATCTGTAGTCCATCACTGTAGTCTCTGTGCAACATCCAACTACACTTCCCATAATTCCAACCTGCAGATTCTAGCTAGCTGCTAGCTGATGTTAGCAAAGCTGCTCAAACTCAGACAAAAGTTTTAACTTCACAGTTAAACTTTTTATATAAAATATCTTTTGTGCTACAAAACCTTTTTCCACCAGTTTTATGTCCTAAAACTTTTAGGTTTCCTGTTTTAATAAAAGACGTGAAACGATTCGAGCAGAAAACTAAAATAAAATACTAAAATATATCAAATATTTTAGTGCTTAAACTGTTTTATGGAAAATAAAATGTGGTCGTGATCACAAAATAAATAAAGGCCTTCAAGAGCTGATTAAACAATCCTAAAATACAAGAAAGGATTTCATTGAACTAAATTTGGATTAAAACATTTAGTAGAACATGAGACATTTTAATCACGTTCAATAAACAGCTGTGGTTCATTGATTAGTTGATAACAGTTAACCTAAAATAAACTAAAATATTAATTAACAGTTAGTCACTGAGTCTGCCATAAAAACCTCATCAGGACTTTTTAAACTTCCACAAATTCTCACATTAATCATATTAAATATATTTTGGATGTAAGAATGTTTTACTGCTCATTTCACTGTGATATTAAATTAATTAATTATATAATATATTAATAATAAAGACATTTGGTTCCTCTCAGCTGCTTTAAGCTTGTTCTGTTGAGCAGATTTAATTACACATATTTTGCAGGATTGTTTTGAGGTAATGAGATTATTAAACATAGAAATGCACCTGATATTTTTAAATATTTTAACCCGATAAAAATATTTTTAAATTAAGGAACATTACAACAAGTATCAAAAAATACTGAAGATTACACGAAGGTTTTAGACATATAAATAAATAAATAAATCAGCTGTCACAGCAGCCAGCTGTAAGATATTAAAATGAGAGAAATCATAATAATATCTATACACAGTCTCGATACCAGATCACACATATTGATCATATTGGTTGTGCTTCAGGTAATAAAATAAGCGACGCTTATTCTGCATTAGAGGCTGACATGACTGAACATCCCCCACTGACTCCTGCCACCGTCTGTTCGCTGTTTCAGTGAAAATCCGGAGATTACAGCCCCGATTTATCCCCGTTAGTCTTCATCCAAACCCTGCGGAGAACCGACCTCCACACCGTTCACACCGACTGCTCCTGCTCCCGCAGGCCGGCGGGGAGGCGCTTGACCCCGGCAGAGACTCGTAGCAGCTCCGCGGCTTACAAACGACCGGAGACACGGACCAACGATGAAGGAAAATCGGTATATTAACGGGAATAGAAGGATCAGCGTCAGTGTCAAGTCATGCAGATTAAACACGGACTTCCTGTTATGTTTTTCAAAATAAGGCACTGATTGCCAGAGACCTTATTATTGTTTATAATTGTGTTTATGTTTTATTTTACCATGAGAGAAACAGAAAAATAAAATAAACAACAAGTTTGTTTACTTCTTACCTGCAGAATATATGCTAATAAATGTATTTTTGACAATAAACATGAATCTGTTTTTAAGAAAACATTTTATTATTTATCAGTTTTATATTTTTAGTAATTATATTTAAATCACAGACAATTATAAGAAAGGTAAAAAATGATATTCATGGCACTTTAATCATTGTAATAAGAAGTTTTAATGTTAATATGATGTTTTTTGTAAATACGTTTCTGATAAATCGAAAAACAGTTTTTACCTTTTCAAACTTCCAGCTGTATTATAAAATGATTCTGTCTGATATAACTGACAGATTAAATTGATCATTTTATGTGATACTCTAAACTGAGATTTTATTTTGAAGCTCAACGTCCACAATCTCGGTGTTTTTCGCTCGAACCTGCAACAGCTTCGCGTGCCTGTGGGAGCGGCAGGTCAGGTGCACGCAGAGCATTATGGGGAATGTAGTGTTTCAATTCGCAGCACGAATGCAAATGAAATCAATCTGTCCTTATACTTTTTTTATTTTATTTCTACCTATAAAAACAATTAAACTTTCTATAAAAATGTTCTGACTCTGCTATAAAACAAATAAACTTAAAACTGGAGTTTAATAACAAATATTTACATAAAATCTTCTATATGAATCCATATTTAATGTGATTTACCTTTTAAACCTCATGGTTTTTAAGGAATTAGTTAAAGAACCAAGATGTTGCTGCTGATGCAGGATGGTCAAAAAATGTGTTTATTAAAAAGATGTTTGTTATATTCCGTTTAAATCCGCTGTTCTGATTGGCTATAAGAGTTTTGGCCCTTAATAACACGACTGAGAGACGACAACGCCACGATGATGCCGAAATATGCAGTACTTTAACTACATCAAGATCACAGTACTTATGTACTGATACTGCAGTACTTTAACTACATCAAGATCACAGTACTTATGTACTGATACTGCAGTACTTTAACTACATCAAGATCACTATACTTATGTACTGTTACTGCAGTACTTTAACTACATCAAGATCACAGTACTTATGTACTGATACTGCAGTACTTTAACTACATCAAGATCACAGTACTTATGTACTGTTACTGCAGTACTTTAACTACATCAAGATCACTATACTTATGTACTGTTACTGCAGTACTTTAACTACATCAAGATCACTATACTTATGTACTGATACTGCAGTACTTTAACTACATCAAGATCACTATACGTAGGACTTTTGCTTGTATTTTTACAATGATGTATTGGTACTTTTGTGAATATAAAGGATCTGTAATGAGGGTTGTTTTAATCCAAACACTCTCCAACAGGAAGGACAACAAACAAACAAACAAACAAAGAGTGTGTAAAGTTTAAAAGCCTTTAATGACGTCGCACATATTTGACAGAGAGAGCTTTAAAGTCTACAGGTGCAGTTTCATACATGAGAAAAGCCTTTATGGTCTAATGTCTGTTTAAATATTTGGCCTTAAACGGCCTGCAAAGGATTTTCTTGTTCTTCATTCCTATAGATGTAGTTCTGATTGTGCAGTAAGATGGCGTTAACTTCCATACATGTTCAGTACAATAGATATACAGTGACGAGAGCAACACGAGTATCAAAGAGCAGAAAATCAGAGCACAGCGTGGTGAGAAGAGCTAACGACAAGCAAGCAACCTTCATCTGTCCAGAGCTGTCTGCAGTACATGACGTACGTTTACCATTTAACATCGACGCCGTGTTTATAATACATAATCATCTTCATCGTCTGTACTCTGAAACTGATTAGAACCAAAGAAAACCGAGAAACATTTAAAAAAGAAGAAGAAGAAAGAAGAAGATTTGTAGTTTCTGGTGAGTTTTTCAGGTGACGAAGCATGCAAGTGGACATATTACATCATACACCTCTTTGAAGGCTTAGATGGTGAAATGGTTGCCGAGCAGCAGAAGACAGAAAACAGAAAGTAAAAATAATAAAACTAAAATGCACTATTGGTCCAATTTCTCAATGGCAGAGGAAGAATGTAGGTTGTCTCATAGGACACCCTCACAAAATTGAGGAAACGTTTATTAACTCAGACCTGATTCAAAAAGTAAAAATATAACAAAAATAAAAAAGGAAACAACATTAATAAAATAAAAAAGCAAATAAAATAAAGTGTGTGATCCCTGCTGATGTCACCGAGAACTTTTAGATGTTGTGATGTAACATGTTGACAATAAACCGCGTTACATCACGTCTAAACTGGAGCCGTGACATCATAACATCTACACCGAAAACCGCCACCACTCCCAGGTGTTCAACCTGAGCGACGCCACACGAAGAAAAACAAGAAGAAGAAAACAAAATGCACTCAGAATAAACACAAACACACAACCCGACGATGCACTTTGGTGAAACTTTTATAGTTGTCAGCCATCGACCCCGTCATTGGCTGGTGAGCAGTAATATTAGATCAGATTATTAGATCACACAGAAGTCTGCTCACAATTAAAGATTTTGAAACTTTGAAAACACTATTGAGGCGATATTTCACATTCAATTCTGAAAAAAAAAGTAAAAAAAAAAAAAACACAATTAGTGGATTTATGGATTCAGAATTTTAACAATTTTGTCTGATATAAATATTTCTAACTTTCTCCAGTTTTAAACGTTTGTAACGCTGCAGACGGGTTTCTATGTGCAATGGCAGAGGTCAATGGCTTCATGAAGGTCTTATCGGAGCAAGGTGAGCAATGGATGCACCTCAACGCTGCATTAATGTGCAGTTTCAGAGACGTTTCCTGCAGCTTCAATTGTCTGGACACTCATGAAGCTGAAAGCAGCTGAAATCTGAACACACACTATGATGCAGATTCCAGTTGTATGTTTGCAGCTAACGGCAGGTAAAGAGAAATTAAACATTGAAGCTAAATATGAGTCTTGCTGCATCAGAGTGTGCGTCAGATTCTGAGTCAGTTTCACCAAAGCGCTTCGTGTTTCTTTACTGCTTCTTCTTGCTGAACAGGCTGAAGCGTTTCTCTTTGTCCTTCTCTTTGTCCTTCTCTCTCTTGCCAGGACTCGAATCGGTGGCGAGCGTGACAGCGGCCGGCAGCGTCTGAGCGCGGCCTGACACCGGCGTGCCGGGGTTGCTGCTCTGTACTTCAGCAGCGCTGGCGTTCAGGATGGCCTGGATCCAGGTGCTCATCTCCTCCTGCAGGGGGCGACATGTCAGACAGCTGCAGAGACTGAACTCAGACCAGATTCAATTAAATACGGGAGCCTGGAGACGCCAAACGTCAAATCTTTTTTAAAATCTGATTTTATATCTTTATTTATTTCTTAGTTTTCTCACAACATGATTATTACATTAAAGGGATATTTAGTAATTTACTTAATTTAGTATTATTATTATAGTTAGTAATTACTACAGTTTAATTTGATATTTTAGTTTAATAAGAATTTTACTTTTCATTATCATTGACGATCAATAATTGTTTTGTGATCATAAATAAGTGAAAACTGAATTTTAATTATTGAGACGGTCTTAACTCAAGGTCTTAATCTGCAGTTACTTCAGTCACATGATGCAACTGACCTAAAGATTGCATATTTTATTAAGTATATTTTATTTTAGTATATTTAGAATATAATAGTATATTTTATTTTTTAAAAGTACATTTTATTTTAAAAAACAATAGTTGAATATTTTTAAACTAAAATCTAAATGTCAAAATGAATTAGATGAATTGATGTTTTGGTACCATTTGTAAATATTGAAATATTTGTAAATATAAATAAAGTGCTCACTTCATCTTTGGCTTGGAACAGATATTCATTTCCATCAGTGAGTCTGAAATGAAAATACAGACAAACACATCACATACCTGTTACCATGGTTATCACATGATGGTACACAAATATACTGTAGCATAGACGTCTATAATAAACATTGCATTGGTCGCTTCAGCCAGTTACTAAACTCCAACACACGATTACATGTTAGCATACAGTTTAAATAAATAATTGTTGTTACCTGAGTTTGAAGACGTGTTTCTTCTTCTTGTATTCTGAGGCCACGTCACATGTGGCGTCCTTCAGCCCGACAGGCAACTCGTTGTGGTACGGGACGCCCTGAGCTGCTGTCTTGCTGTCCTTGTAAAAACCCATCTCCTGGTTGTTGATGATGCAGTACACGTTGTGCCATGACCTGCCAGCAGGAGAACAGTGGGATCAATAAGCAAGCACAAGAGTGAGAGCTCCTGTGAAGCCTGCAGCAGAGGATCTTTGAGGGTCACCTGTTGGATGCCTTCTTGTTATGCCCCTCCCACTCATGTTTGCGGTGCAGGAGGCCTTCAAACTGCGACGCCGAGTCCTGGTTCTTGGAGGGCAGTGTGCTGGACTGGCTTGTTTTACTCTTCCTGCCAGAGACCGGCGAGGGGGTGGGGCTTGGCTCCTTGGAGCTACGCTCCGCCACGCCGTTCACCAGATCTCCACTGTCCACGCCGTCCTGAGCAACATGATTATGTAATAGAGACAGTTAAAGACACACTGACCATACAGGACTGAAGCTACTGAGTCTTTTATACTATAATACTAGGAAACTTTATTTAAAATAAAGTGCTTTACAAAATGTAGTTCAGGAGATGTTAGCGGTATAAAAACATGACACTAATTGTTATTAGAATACTATTAATAATATATAATACATTCACACTACGAAACTTCATGTTCAGTATTTTCATTCAGGATCAAATACAATGCTAACAGCATGTTAGCTGACTATTAATGTCAGTCTGGGGACTCTGCAGCTCTGCAGTCGAACCTTTTACACTTAAGCAGCTAACATGCTAAACCAACAAGGTGAATGTGAGCCTGTTAGCTGTACACTCATAGCATCCTGACTGAACCATAAACAGTTTTACAAAAAATAAATCCATTTTTGGATTGAATGTTGAGATTTTGTTTGTCCGTCTGCAGTTTAAGCAGTTCTGAGGTCAGATTTCAGTTTGTTTTAATTTTACTGCATCAGGTGATCAGACGTGTGAGTACTGACCGGAGGAGAGTCCTGATCCGACGGGAGTCCGTTCTGATTGATTACTCCGCTGCAGAGAGAGAACCATTTTCATTTTTATTAGTTTAATCCAATAATGTTAACTTGCCAAGAGACAAAGCTGCTGTGATCACAGAGTTACTGAATCAGAATAACTTATCAATGAATCTGTTGATTATTTTCTCGAACAATGGATTAGCTGGTTGGTTCAGAAAATGTCAGAAAATGAGGGAAATGTGGATCATTGTTTCCTGAAAGCCCAAGATGACGTCTTCAAATGTCTTATTTAGTCCACAACCCAAAGATATTCAGTTTACTGTCATAGAGGACTAAAGAAACCAGAAAACATTCACATTTAGGAAGCTGGATAATCAAAACGATTATTCGCTCATCAATAGTTTCAGTTATCGACTGATTGTTAAGTTCTAGACAGTGAACAGCTGTGAGCAGATGTTTCCTGAGCTTTCACCTCTGCTGCAGTGACTCCTCCTGAATTACAACCGGTTCTGGAGTCGGCGGCTTCCTTCTCCTCTCCTCCTCCTCCTGCTGCCTCCTCACCTCCAGCAGCTCCAACTGCAGATAGGTGGACAGGTACAGAGGTAAACTTACGATATCAACACTCATCACGATCTTTATCAGAAGAGGCGTTTGTGTCCCTCGCTTCTCACCGTAGTCAGCCTCTCTAGTGCAGAGAAGCGCTCCTCCCAGGTAGCAGCGGACTTCTCGAAGGCCTCGTGGCGTTTGATGAGCTTCTCCACTTCATCCACGCTCTGACCCATCTCCCTGCTGGACAGGTAGGGCTCCTGACCCAACAGCCAGGCCTCGGCCACACCTGCATCCCGGGAGAACTGGTGCACCTCCAGGACTGAGAGGGGAGGGGTTACAGTCACTGCACTGCAGTCACACAACATCTGAAGTCCATTGAAAACACATTTTATCATCTTTACAACCTTAAATAATATTTTGCCTGCATCAACAGTATCTCAGCAAACTTTTCTAATAGGACGAGTGTCAGTGTTTATCTTCAGAAAGGCTTTTTACTAAAACTGCTGCTGTCACCTAATCGGGATAATATCTGCTCCTTGTCTGCATATTCAATAGAAATGCTTAATTTATGCAATTAAAGCGTCTATAATCCATATTTATGTCCCTCCACAGTCTAAGCTGTCAGTGTTAATGTGTTGGTTGTAGTGATGCACCTACAGAGGAGACAGATTTTACTGCAGGCTGCTGTGTTTTTATTTAAAGCCAACACTGATGATGATGAGTTGATTCCTGACTGGTTGGAGCTGGCTGAGGAGAAGCTCGCTCAGCTTCTTTAAAGGACAGAGAGCTGTCGGCCCTGCTGACTCATCACTGCAGCTGACCTCTGGGCCCTCTGTGACCTCTGACCTCGTCTGTGACCTCTGACCTCGTCTGTGACCTCTGACCTCGTCTGTGACCTTGTGTCTCCAGCAGATCAGAAGTTAAAGATTTTTATGTTTCATACAGAACAAGAAAAAGAGTCAAATCTTACTGAGTCGTAGCCACTCCCATCGGTCCTCCCACTTGTCAATCATCTCTTTTCTCTTGTCCGTCAGCTGCAGCAGTTTCTCCTTAATCTGAACAACAAACAACAATTAACGTCGTCCTGGAGACGAACCTGAGGTACCTGTGTCACATGACTGCAGACTTTGATAAAAAATAATGTTTCCAAAAAGTCATAATGCTGCTAGTGAACAATGTTTCAGCTTTAAAATATAAGTTAGATTTATGATGAGTCCTCACTTCCTCTGAAGCATAATGTTTTCTGGCCAGCAGTGACTTCCCGAGCTCAATGCAGGCGGTGAAGCTGTCGTTACGGGCGTCAATCTCTGCTTTGATGCCCTGATGGTTGTTCATCAGCAGCTCCACTGATGACACATCCCTGACCACAGACACACATGCATCAATCATTCATTAATCAACTACTTTGATAATTAAGTGATTGTACTTTGTGAAGCAAAAATAGTCTTATTTAGAACAGAAATGTTTCACCATTTAAAATCTAAATCACAACAACTTTATTAACAATTTTGTTGCACAAAAGTAGAAATTCGTCTTTATATGATATGACATCATGCTCATAAAAGCAAGTGAAAACATTTAAATACATTATATTAGATGGCAAAAAAAAAAAAAAGTTCCGGGACATTTTAATTGCTGAATGATTAATTAGGAAAATAATGGGCAGATTCATTGAAACACACTGATTTTATAGAATACGTCAATAATGTGTTTTATTTTTACAGTGTATGTTCTGTATGTTGAGATGAGCTTCCAGTTAACACAACTAATACTTTGTGACAGTACTGGTTGGTTGTAATTTACGTGGAGGAATTTGTTGAGCACATTATGTGTGACTGATATCTCAATATTAGATCCGTAGGTTCAGTTAAACTGTGGTCGGTGTACCTGGGATTCTCCTGAGCCTCAATGAGCCGGATGACATCATCCATCCACAGCAGCAGGTCTCGAACCATGCTGAAAAAGCGGAACTTGTCCCCGGTGTCGAGCAGGCGGATCCTGCGTCCATCGCAGGCCTCCAGCAGACTCCTCCAGGCCTCCAGCACCTCGCTCTCCCTCCGCTGGATGTCGTCCGCTTTGTCGCCAGCGTACGCTGACTGAAGGCGTGACGCGTCGTCCTGCAGCTGCCTCACCTGCTCATAAAAGGTGAGAACCTGTATGAGCTAATACCAGAGATCTATTTCTACCAAATGTAAATCTGTTAACCTCCCCATTAGGTAACATGAGACCAGAACCTGTATTTATATCATGGTCGATAATGTTTATGGTCAGTATTGGTGTCAACACCAATCATGTATCAGTGCATTACTACATGTAGGCCTAGAAATGCTCAAAAAGTATCAGGTATGTGTCCTCATAAGGCAGGTTAGTCCTACCTGTGTTCCCAGGGCCTGGATGTCATGTTCAAAGGTAGTGTGCATCCTCTGCAGCGCCTCCACCGTGTTCTGGTCACGGCCAATCTCCTCCGGGAGCTTCTTCTGCTTATCCATGATGCGTCCCAGGATCTCCTTGGCGTCGTGGTAGAACTTGTTGAGTTCGAAGGAGGCGGCGAGGATCTGTGTCCGGGTGTCTATAAGCTCCAGCAGGTCGGCCCAGGCCTCATTCAGCCCGTCCTTCCACTCAGCCACCGTGGCCGCGTCTCCATGCCCGGCGTTGATCAGTTCGTCCGCCAGGCTGTTGACAGAGTCCACGCGCTCCTGGCCAATGTTGCCGGTGTCCCGGACGAACTCCCGGAAACGCTCCTGCAACATCTGAGCACATCACAGAGGTCAAAGGTTAAGAAAGGAAAACTGTTTTGTCTCCACAGAATACATGCTGGTAAAGTGAAGCCAGTAGTAGTCACTTGTATATTAACAGAAGATGCTGTATTTTAGTTGTACTTGTATTAAAGTATTCAGTACTACGAAGTCGCTGAAGTTGTTGTAGCATTAGCATTAACTGGTACCTACTGTACTACTACTGTGTGCTAGTAGCAGTATAAGTATAGTAACTTTATTTATGTGGCACTTTTGAAATGCTTCTCATTTGGTTGGGTTAACAGTATCCGTAGTAGTATCAATAACAGTATCACTGGTACTCGCAGTAACGTACAGTGACATGTTCATAGTCCTGTCCCAGCTCGTGAGACCCAGCCACCACCTCCCTCTCGGCGATCCACTGCTCGAGATCGTCAACCTCCCGGTTGAGCTGGAAAAGGCGGAGCCTCTCGTCTAGTTTGCCCCGCCTCTCCTCTGATAGGTCCTTCAGGCCAGCGTAGAGCTTATCCACCTGAGACTGACGCATACTGATCCGCTCACTGACACACACACACACACACACACACATAGGATAGGACAGGATGTCAGGATAGGAGAATAGAGAATTTCCCTTTATGATGTTTAAAATGTGTCTGAGATGTGTTTAAATGTCGAGAACCACAAGTCAGTGGTGACCCATGTCCGCACCTCTCAGGGTGTCCGTCAGCCACCAGTCCTCTGCTGGTCTTGGACAGCTGGTGGACGGTCTCAGCGTAGTCCTCCACCGCCTGCTCCACGATCTGGTGCTTTTTCAGCATAGTGACGGCGCTCTGCTCATCCTGAAACACACAGTCATAACCGTTCCAGCTCGTCACATCACCATAACATCCCGCCATCTTATCTTCCAATACAGGGCAGAGAAGCCCCACCCACCTTGGCCTTCTCCTCCGACATCATGTAAAGCTCCTGCTCGCTCATCCACGCCTCTGCCTCAGCTGCGTCGAAGTAGTACTGCTGAGCCTTGTGTGCTTCCTCCAGCCTCCCGTGGCGACGCTCCGCCTCCTCCATCAGCTGCTGCCACAACTGTTGCAGTTCGGCCAGCCGCTGCCGGATGGTGTCAGCGTTAGACGACTCGTCCTTCAAGAGGCTCTGACTACGCTCCAGGATGTCGTCGATTCGAGGCTGATGGCCCTGGATCTCCTTCTGCAGCGTCTGGAGGAGGAAGAGCTCACATTTAGAGCTCATTTTCATTACTGATTAATCGATTATTGTCTCCATTAGTTATTTGGCCTCTAGAACAGCGGTCAACGCTTGACAATTTTACTGCGGCCCGGGGGGGGGCGGCGCTGTGACACGTGACTGGTCGGTATCGTTACATTCAAAATAAGATTCTGTTTTTCTTTTAGCTTCTGCATGTTTGTGTGCCCACTAAGACTCCCTAAGGTTTTTCAAAATAAAAGATCGTCCAGACATAGATAATACATAAAATGGAAATAATTAATTATTTCTTCTGCGGCCCCGGTACCAATTGATCCACAGACCGGTACCGGTCCGGGGCCCGGTGGTTGGGGACCACTGGTCTAGAAGACTAAAGAAACCAGAGAATATTCACATTTGTGAATTTTTAGTTTGTCTTTAAAAAAAATTAAATGATACTTAAATGATTAATTACTGCTTATAAAAATAAGTTGATCGACTTATTGATTAATTATTTCAGCTCAACTCTTTTTTTTTTGACCCAACTGAGCTGATAAAAACCTGCATGCATGACTGGATTATTATGTTTTCTGAAAAGGAAACACACACTTCATCTAGTCTATCTATCGATCATCTATCACAACAAATAATTCAAATCAGTAAACTGAGATGTCACCTGGTTCTTCTTGATGAGCAGCTGGACGGTTTGTAGGTTGTGTCCGTGGTCGGTGGACGTGGCGACGGCCATTCTCTCCTGAACCCACAGCTGGAGGACAGAAAACAAAACACACACACTCACATACAGTCATGGCGGAACAAGACAAGACAAATATCAATAAAACACAACAATTGCTACTCAAGGTCCACTCGCTTGTTTTGGTCTTTCAGCCGTAACACACAGTCTTCACTAACATGAGTGATCAGTTGTTGTGGAGCTGATGATGTTGATGATGATGTTCAGTAACCACAATATTTTAAACCCTGACATGTTTATTCTTGTGGTCATAGGTCACTTACGATCTCGTCCTCCACGTCTCGGTTGAACTGGTGAACCTCCCTGGACGCCACCAGGAAGTTCTTTCGGCGGCGCAACGGCTCCAGCAGCTCCTGGAACTTCTTCTCCACCAGCTGCCGCCGGCCGTCCACCTCGTCGGCGTCCTTCACCTCCTGACCGAGTGCCTTCACCTGGCTCTGCAGCTCCACTACCTCCCGCTGACGCACCTCCACCTGGTTCTCCAGCATCTGTGGGTCAGGGAAGGGGAGGGTCAGACTGACATTGATACTATGTTTACTAATATTACTACAAGCAACAGTACTACAACTGCTACTAATACTACTACAACTGTAACAGTACTACGACTGTCATGACCAGCAAGGGGTGAGTCAGACTGACACTTATATTACTGCTTTTCACATTTATACTACTACAACTATAACAATACTACTTCCAGAAAGAGGAGTAGTACAACTACTGCTAATATACTAAAAGCAATACTGATGCTGGATTCAATTTTACTGTTATTGAACAAATACAACTACTTATCAATAATACTACTCTTTCTGATACTACTGCTAAATGTAGTAGAATAGAAGTATAAAGCAGTATGAAATGGAAATCCTCTGTACTTATATTTAAATACAGTACTAGCTACAGCTGGTACTACTCGTGTACTCCCTCAGTGATACAGTCGTGGTACCTGTTGTTTCTTGAGCAGGATGTTGACGGAGGTCAAGTCTTTGCCGTAGTCGTCGGACTGGATCTGGCCCTCCAGGCCACCCAGCCACTTGTCAAGGTCGGCACAGCTCTGCGTGAACAGTTCAGCCTTGTTGGCGTCGAACAGACACTGAGCTTTGGTCTGTGTGGTGGACTCCAGCTCCTCCCACATGCTGTGCAGTGCAGACAGCTTCTCCTTCACCACCTCCTCCATCTCTGGCTTCTCTGACACCAGCACCATGCCATCCTACAAGGGTCAAAGGTGACTGAACATAAACACAGGTGGCTTCTTCCTTCGTTCCTCTGTAGCGGATCAGGTATACTACACCTTTAAAATAACCTGAGTCAACCTGAAGTTAGATGATGTTAAACTGGGCTTAGACAATAATCAGAAAATCATAGCTAACATATAGCATATAACTAACAAGTATAATATCATCAAAAGTTATGCTAACATTAGTTAGAGTAAGTTATTTTAGTCTATTCTGGTGCTTCAAAACAGCTGTAATTAATTAAGTTTTCCACTGTTAATGAGCTGTAATGTAAAGCTAATGTTAGCCATTTAAACTTGCACTAATCAGTATTTCTTTACCATGATAGCAGTTGAGATGTGTTATTTGGTTGTTTTACTTAATTTTTAAATTTTTATATTAACCTTTAATCTAATTTTGTGTGATGTTCTACAGCTTTAGCTTTTCTTAATTCTGAATTTTGGTCTGTAGCCGTTTGCAGAATGTATTCAACGTATTTCAGTGTTTTGTAAACTGTAAGAGCAACAATTGTGCACCTTCTGGATCTTGTCTAGCCACTCCTTGTTGGACTGCAGCTCAGCCATGAAGGCCTGGTGCTTCAGCCACTTGCTGTGCAGGTTCCTGGCCTCATCGTAGGTCATGTCCTGAGCTGTTAGCATTTTCTCATTGATCCACAGAGACAGCTAGACACAAACACAAAATGTTAGGTTTGGCCGTAGGATGGTGGGTACTAGAGAAAAGGTCATCAGAGGGTTCGTCATCTGGGGAGCAGACCCAATGAACTCACCTTACCATCTTTACACTCTCATCTTGCAAAACAGGATTATATTTTAATATGTTTACTGACATGGCTAGACAGACTAAAACCTGCCTTTTACATTTCACACATTTGCTGTGGGACTGACCTCCTGGCAGTCCTGCAGGAACTTCTGCAGGTCTCTGTTGTCCTTCAGTTTCATCAGCAGCTCCACTGCAGCCTCCCTGTTCTTCTTGTGTCTGAAACACAGAGGACGAAGTTAGAACAGCAACACTTTTAAAACATATCTTAAGAGAAACCAGGACTCTAATAAACTGGTTATTCATTAATTATCTACATAAAAGCACATCTGCTGGTGCAAGTTATACAAGATTTACAAAGTCACTCAAATGTAAAACACGGCTGATGTCTACCTGTCATCGATGGAAGCAACTCTCTCCTGGATGCGTTCAGCGTTGATGTTTCCATCGCTGGCCAGTCGCCTGCCGGCCTCTACAACGCTGTTGATCTTGTCCTCGTTGGCGTCCATGGTGGTCATGAAGTCTTCCTGCTTTTTGATGGCAGCCTCAGCGCCCTCCAGAGTGGTGGGCATCTCAGTGTGAGCCAGGACATACTCCTACAGGGCAAGGTCACATGCTTTAATACTAATAGAGTAATCTGCAGTTAATTTTGGGACTTTAAGTGTTTGTAACTTGTGTTGGATGACATAAATATGTTTGTTTGTTTATTACACTGTTGTTAATGTGTCTGTGTCGGTAATACTGTGTTTTGTTTTGTCATTTCAGTCGATTACCTGGCAAACGACACGGTTGCTAAAAAAGTGTTGATATAGCTGTATGATGTATTCATACTTAAGCAAAATAAACACGTTAAAGAAAGTAACCGGACGTCAGAGCTGACTCAACAGTTAAAACCCCCCATACGGTGGGAATTATTAGATTATTGGAGTTAGTCTAATAAAACCGTACAGTGTGTTTGTCCTGTGGGTGGTGCTAGAGGAAAGTCATGGAGTCATTATAATCGAAAAAGTTCATCCTCTGGGGAGAAGCAATGGATCTGGAAATTTCATGCCAATCAGTCCATTAGATTTTGTACACTAGATTGCAGTGAGATGGCTCTTGTGTTTACCTGGTTGTTGAGGAAGGTCTCGGTCTGCTTGGTGTCTCTGAGGAAGAGCTGGTAAGCATGGGACTGGGACAGCAGGTTCTGCCGGTTCTCCCACATCTTGTGCAGCTCGTTCCAGCCGGTGTCAAGCGCCTGCAGCCGCTGTCGCAGGAACATGTACTGTGCGTCTGTCTGGCCCTGCGTCACCATCTCCCCCATGTCCCGCATCTTCTGATAGTCCTCCTCATAGTTCTGGATCTCATTCTTGATGCCTTCGTGTTGGGCCATAAGCTTCTCGGCCTCAGCCAGTGTGTTGGGCATGTCTTCGGAGGCGATGGCCGTCTGAGTGCGGGACAGCCAGGACTGGAAGTCGTCCAGTTCACGCAGGAACTGTTGCAGCTTTCTGGCCTCACCCAGAGACTCCTCGCGGGTCTTAAGTGTGTTCTTCATTTCCTCCCAGACGGCGGTGATCTCAGCCAGGCGGCCTGTGATGGCCTTGGCCTGGTCAGGGTGCTCCTCTGCCAGCCGCTGGGCCTCACCTCGCAGGTCGCCCAGCTTGTCCTCAATGGCGGCCAGGTCGCGCTCCATACCGGTCAGTTTGCGCTGCAGGGCCATGACCCCGGTGAGATCATTGCCCAGCTCCTGGGTGGACTCTATGACCTTGGTCTTCTCTTTGATCCAGGACTTGGTCTCATTGCAGTCAAGGTGGTAGTTCTGCACACCCAGAGCAGAGTTCAGGGACTCCTTCTTCTGATCCACGAGATCACGGAACAGGCTCCACCTAGTGGTGATTATAACTACAGTTTCTGAAACTATTCGGGTGTTGGAATGGAAACACTGCATTTCCCTAAAACATTCACTAAACATAATAAGTTTTTATATGTTTGTACCTGTTGTTGAGCTTGTCCTGCTGGGTCTTAATGTCCTTCTCACTCGGGTGACCATTGTGAATCAGCTGCCGGGCGATCTGGTTCACCACAGCAACACGAGATGCCTGGTTGTTCATCTCTGGCTCCAGACTCTCAAACCTATCAAGGACACAATCCACATGAATGCAGTGCCAGGAAGAGATGTATGATCATAACATGTTAGCAACACATTGTGGTCCTACCTGTGCTGTACAACCTCCAGGTCCTCCAGTTTTTCGGGGATCTCCATGCTGTTCAGCCACTGCTCCTTCTCATCTATCCAAACCTCACAGGCATCAGCTTCGCTGAACATCTTGTAGAGAGCAAGAGCATCCTGCAGCGCCTGCTTTCTCAGCTTCGTCAGCTCTGCCACTTCCTTGTAGCGCTCCTCGATGCCGACCAGCCGCCCATTCACCTCCTCTGACTCCGCTTCCTCTTTAGGCAGGGCGGCAGCCTGCTCGTGGAGTGAGTCAATGACAGGCCGGTAGCTGGCCACCTCTGCTGCTGCATCCTTGTGCTTCCTGACCAGAGCCTGGGTGGAGAACTCATCATGGCCCGTCTCTCCGCTACTGACGATGCGCAGGGCATCCAGCATCCAGGCATCAACATCATCCGCATCAGCCTGGAACTGGTGCAGCGCCAGAGCTTCCTCCAACCTCCTCTTCCTCACTGCTGCTAGCTGCTCCAGTGCTGCCCATTGAGCCTCCAGGTCAGCAATACGATCCAGGATCTTTGTGGCAGCAAAGTGGCCAGCCTGCACCATGGCTTGGCCCTCCACGATGGTGTGATGGAGGTGGCCAGCGCGACCGCTCATCTCATCCTCCAGGGCGCGCTGCTCACTGAGGAGGCGCATCGCCCCCGTCAGGTCCTTTCCATGTTCAACAGAGGACAAGATCTGCTCCTTCTCACGGATCCAACCCTCCTCCTCGGCCATCTCCCAGAAGAACTTCCAGAGGCGACGGGACTCCTCCAGGCGGGCTCGGCGTTCTGCAGCCAACTGGGTCAGCTCCTGGTAGCAGAACTCTAGGTGGGACACCCGGTCCTGGATGACCTGAGGGTCACAGGGCTTGTAGCCTGAACAAGAGGGACACCATTATCAGCACTGAGCTATATTCTGCTGTCACAAACAGTTCACTGCTTATCCTCATCAACGTAAAATTCATGATGAGTCTCCATGCAAAAGATTCTTTGTTGTTGTCACTTGTAAGAAACAATAACAAAACACGTTAAGAATAACCATAAATAAGACTTTAGACAAAATATGGCCCTTCATCCATGGGACAGATTATGCTGCTCACCGCTGTCGTTCATAGAGAACTTGGTGGCGTTGCTGGTGACCGCCTTCACCCTGTCAGCCTGAATGGCGATGTCGGCCTCAACCAGGGCATGTTTCTGCAGCAGGTCCTCTACGCCCAACAGATGCTTCCCATAATCCTGAGACAGCAGCAGCATCTGGAAATGGAAGACAGACAGACACACAGGATGGACAGTTAGGATGGCTCGGACCGGCTTCCTACTCGAGCATAAAGATAAGAAGATGATCGCTGTAAAGAGTCCCTTTGTTCTACCAACACACATTTATCTAACCAGCTAGTTAGATTCTTTTCTCTTCTGAAAGCGAAACAGTTTTAATGGATAAATCTCACCTTTGTCTGCATTTGTTTTCATGTGCTGCATTATCTCTGTTTCACACCGTACCTTCATCTCGTCCATCCAGTCCATGATATAGAGCATCTCCTGGAAGACTCTCTGCAGGCCCAGGTTCACCTCCAGCCTCTGTCTGCGGGCCTTCAGCAGCTCCAACAGGTACTCCCACAGTCGGATCACATTATCCTTCCTGGCGGTGATGCGTTTGATGTCATGGTAGCGTTCCACCTCGAGCTCCTTCGCCACAGCAACTACGGCCTGCACGCGCTCCTCATACGCCGCAATGTCTGTCTCGATCGCCTCATGCTTCTTGGTGGCAGCCTCGACGGCCTGAAGGTCGAAACCAAAGTTGTCCTGGAGAGAAAAAAAGAGAATAAATCACAATATAACCAAAAAATTAATTCCTGCCCTTTGTTCATATTTTCTCTCATTTGCAGTGCAGATATGGAAGCTGTAGCAGAAAAATATCAGTTTAATTTCATTTGGACAGCTGAAACATACACCTGCTGCTGACTCAGCTCTTACTTGTGATACCAGTCTCTGGTTTTCGCTGAGCCAGGTCTCTCTCATTGCTGCTTTACGGTCGAAGCGTCTGGCCAGCTGTTCAAGTTTCTCCTGACGAATCAGCTCCGTCCTCAGAGCCAGCTCCCTCTCATGCTCCGCCTTCTCTAGTCTCTCCCAAGCCTGCAGGGAAGAACACGCCATCAACACGAAACAAAGCAGTTTCCATTTTTGCATTACCATTCTTTTTCTACACAAATTTTTTCTTCAAAAATTAATAAACTTTTGGTTCGAAGAGCTCATAAAAAGGTTTATTTCTGATGAGAAAGCATCCTGTTCCTGTCAAACGCTCTGGAGTGATGTTTGTAGGCGCTACAGTGCTGCTTGGAGGTATGTGAGCAGATTAGATGTTTCTGTTGTTTTATCATGATTTTCTTATTTTATCATCACCAGTTTTTAGGTATGAAATGACAGAAATATGTTTTATCAATTGCATGTACTTGTTTAAGTAGCCTAAAAACGACCTGAAACATTAGTGTATGTGCAAAAGTAAGTGAATCCCCAGCTGCATTGGTTAAGTCACGCAGGTAACAGACTCAGGTGAAACACATGTGAGTGCTTAAATAATCATTTAAGTAGACCAATGAAATGAGACATCCTCAGGAAAGGGATTGGTCTGCACTAATTAAAAGAGAGATGAAACCAACCAAACCAACTTGGTCTCAAACACATCAACAATGCCGAGAGGAAAGGAGGATATGAAGAAGAGGGTAGTGACAGTGCATCAGTCTGGGGAGGGATATAAGATAATATAATCTCCAAAAGATTACAGCTCCATCCATCCACTGCAAGACAAATAATTTACAAATGGAGGGCCTTCAACATGACAGCAGCTCTGCCTAGAAGTGGCAAAACTATCAAAACCATCACCCAGAGCCACCAGAAAAATAATAAATCAGGTAAAGACCAACCCACACATCACCTCTACAGAGTTGCAGACCTCTCTGGTAGCATCTGGGACAAATGTGCATCCGTCTACAATCAGAGGAAAATTATTTCGAGGGTCGCTAGAAGGAGCCTCTGCTACCATCTCTGGACAGATGAGTCCAACATAGTTACCGTATTTTTCGGAATATAAGGCGCATCTAAAATCATTACATTTTCTAAAAAATCATCAGTGCGCCTTATGTATGACCTTTGGCAAATAACGTATTACTCCGCGAGTCAGGAGCCTCACAGAGGCCTGAATCATCACTGAACAGCCCGGTGACAGCAACGAGACTGACTCAGATAATGACGAGAGGGATCCGGGCTGCTGGATCCTAAAATCACCCAACTGTTAAACTCCGAACAACGGTTTTGTATTTTTGTGTTAAAACTGAACAATGTTGAGATCCGGACATGTTTGATGTGGAAATCGCCCACTTAAACTTGTATTTTTAACCTACAACTGAGAGTTATTGTAAATTAGTTGAATAAAGTTCTACTTATCCGACACACGTTATGTTTTCGCTTATTGCGCCTTATAATCAGATGCACATTATGTGTGGACAATGACAGCAATTGACATGTTAACTGATACTGCGCTTTATAGCCCGAAAAATACAGTATTTGGTCACAATCAAAAAGAGAAAAGCCACCACTGCAAATGAATAAAAGAACCTCCTCCAACAGTGAAGCAGTGGTGGAAATGTGAAGGTCTGAGGCTGCTTTTCTGCTTCTGGACCTGGACGACTCCACATTATCCAAGGAACCATGAATTCTCAGACATATCAACAAATTCTTGTCCAGAATCTCCTGCCATCAGTCAGACAGTTGAAGCTGGGATGAAAATGGATTACGTAACAAGACAATGAGCCAAAGCTTTCCAGCAAGACTACAAAGGAACGGCTTCAGAGAAGGACGATTCATACTCTGGATTGGCCCAGACAAAGTCCAGATCTTATTAAAAAAACATCTCTTTTTGTGTGTGTGTCCAGTATTTGTCTGTTACGGTTCTTTTAATGTTTTTTACCATGTCTGTTCATATTTCACAGCACTGTATATGATTCTTAAAAACTGGTTATAAACAGAAATGAAGAAACATCCCACCATGATAACTTTCCAGAGGTGTAAAATCCTGACTGACGTTTGGGGGTTTTGGTGATACATCTTCAAACTGGACATTTGTTATATCTCCCCTGGACGTGAAACAATGCAGTTCCCTTATCTAACTAATGTGAAGCCTACAACCTGATCCATGTGTACATCAGACATCAGGTGGTGCTGCTGGTGTGGGTCAACTCAGGATTCACATCAATGGATCATATATTTTCCTCACTCGAACCGAGGGTCTAAGGACAGAGGGTGTCACTCCCTGTACAGATTGTAAAGCCCTCTGAGACAAATGTATTTTGTGATTTTGGGCTATATAAATAAAATTTGATTGATTGATTGATTGATAAATAACAACATCCTGTGTTCTTCGCACCACGTGAATACCTTCAGTAGTGACTTGAATCTTCAGACATGACACCAGGATTCAATGATAACTTTTACACACAACTCTTTTCTCAAATACAAACAAACTAATATATTTCAGGTGTACATATCAGGTAATGATTGTTGTAGCTCTGACCTTATTGATGTCTGAGATGAGTTTCCCCTCTCGGGGCATGTAGACCTTCTGGTTGTTGGCTCTCATCTTGCTCTGGATGGTGAAGAGAAGAACCTCCAGGTTTCCCTTCTCTGTGAACCTGAACCACAGAGAGGCAGATGAGGAGAGAGAAGAAGGAAATAGTGATGGAGGTAGGAGGTAGCGGGGGAGCAGATATCTGAAGTTTGTATTTCAACATCTGAATTATCTATCAAAGTCCTCGTCTTAAGCCTTCTTAAATTGACTTTAACTGTGTTAAAGAATTAAACAATGTTCAGATATCAATAGGCCGATGTGTCATGTGATTGGTGCCAAAAATAAAGACATGACAAATTAAATTGTTTTGTATCAATAATGAGGGAACAGCAATTGCAACAAAGGTCTGGTGATGTGCCTTAAACTTGAATGCAGATTCATATTTTAAGGTTGTACTTCATGAGGTTGCTGCTTTACATGCAACTACCTCTTTATATACTGTATAATGCTGCATTTTCATTAAATGTAGTAAAGTGAGCTCCACGTATTGTCCTGTCCGCCATGACTGAGCACAGAACACACAGTGAAGCAAACATCGCCTAGCATATATTTTGATAATTTATTCATCATTGAGATCATTTTTCGGCAGAATCGATGGATTCAGGATCACAGATTGAGAATTTGTCTTTTCTTTTATGATAGACTTCATTCGTTTTAAATAGGAAGAACAGGGGAGGGTCATTAAAGGTGGAGGTGCTGACTTTGGAGGCTTCTCCACGGTCCGGTAGGTGTTGAAGGCCTGTAGCTGCTGCTGGACTCCCACCAGAGAGTTGGCGAACTTCCTGTTGTTGAGGATGATGATGGTCTGTTCGATCCACTCCAGCAGGTCGGACGCCAGAGACTCATACTTCTCAATCATCTTCTCTGTCTCGATGGCGTTATCCAGCACCTGGACAAAAAAAACAGTGACGTCTACCATCATATTATGTTCATGTTACACAGATGGTACTGACTGAACATGTTAGCACCAGCAGCAGAAGATAAGCCGTTTGGGTCCTCATTGGTTCAGTAACAAGTCACATGCATGTTTTTCAGTGTTCAGTCAGTCGGGGATTGCTGACTGACCTTTCCGATGCGTTTGCCTTCCACCTTTAGAGCCTTCATCTTGGAGAAGTAGTGATAATACGTCACCACGTATGTGATGACTGACTTCTCATCAGGATGATCCACGCTGATATCTGCAACACACACACACACGTGACAGGAGCCAGTTTAAGGTAAACTGGGTTTATTTAAACCGGGTTTAGTTAAACCAGTCTTACCCTCTGGGTCTAGCAGTTTGGTGAGGCCCAGGTGTTGCTCTGCCAGGTTAAAGGCATTCTGCAGGTTGTAGTGAGCATTGGACTTCTTCAGTTTGTCAAAGTCGATCAGATCAGATCTGAAACAAACAACATGGCCGCTGTCTAACCTTAAACCTGTAAACATGTTCAGGTCTTTTCTGAGGATTAAGACTTAGTTCTGTCTTTATTTTAATGGGTCAAACTGATGAAGATCTCGGTTGAAATAACATAATTAACCAATTATCTCAGAAAATTTAATTAGTAACCTTGAGATGTTCAGATATCGTGAAATAATCATTTAATATAATTTAATATATAAGAGACTTAAACCCTCGTCTCAAGGTGAAAATTTAATCGTCTTTAGATCATTAAATTATTTCAGGATTAGAATTAAATATTCAAGAAAAAACAACCTCAGTTTAAAGGTCCTGAAATATGATTATGAACAATTCAAAACGTATCAAGAGATAATTAAAGTTGTCAGCGTTTGATGATGAGGATGTCACCTGTGTTTGTGGATGAGAGCGTTGAAGGCCATGCCGTCTCTCCAGCTTGTGGTAAAGTTGTGAATATTTACGTTGGGATACCTTAAGAGGAAGAAACATTCAGTTTTCATTCATGTGTTCATGTTAGCTGAGCATGAATCAAACAGAACTGATACTCTACTGACACTAGTATCAGTATCAGTATCACTACTAATACTAGTATCAGTGGTGATAACAGTATCAGTATCACTACTAATACTAGTATCAGTGGCGATAACAGTATCAGTATCACTACTAATACTAGTATCAGTGGTGATAACAGTATCAGTATCACTACTAATACTAGTATCAGTGGTGATAACAGTATCAGTATCACTACTAATACTAGTATCAGTGGCGATAACAGTATCAGTATCACTACTAATACTAGTATCAGTGGTGATAACAGTATCAGTATCACTACTAATACTAGTATCAGTGGTGATAACAGTATCAGTATCAGTACTAATACTAGTATCAGTAGCGATAACAGTAACAGTATCACTACTAATACTAGTATCAGTGGTGATAACAGTATCAGTATCACTACTAATACTAGTATCAGTGGTGATAACAGTATCAGTATCACTACTAATACTAGTATCAGTGGTGATAACAGTATCAGTATCAGTACTAATACTAGTATCAGTAGCGATAACAGTAACAGTATCACTACTAATACTAGTATCAGTGGTGATAACAGTATCAGTATCACTACTAATACTAGTATCAGTGGTGATAACAGTATCAGTATCACTACTAATACTAGTATCAGTGGTGATAACACTATCACTACTAATACTAGTATCAATAGCGATAACAGTATCAGTATCACTACTAATACTAGTATCAGTGGTGATAACAGTAACAGTATCACTACTAATACTAGTATCAGTAGTGTTAACAGTATCACTACTAATACTAGTATCAGTAGCGATAACAGTATCAGTATCACTACTAAAACTAGTATCAGTGGTGATAACAGTAACAGTATCACTACTAATACTAGTATCAGTAGTGTTAACAGTATCACTACTAATACTAGTATCAGTAGCGATAACAGTAACAGTATCACTACTAAAACTAGTATCAGTGGTGATAACAGTATCAGTATCACTACTAATACTAGTATCAGTAGTGATAACAGTATCAGTATCAGTACTAACACTAGTATCAATAGTAATAACAGTAACAGTATTACTACTAATACTAGTGTCAGTGGTGATAACAGTATCAGTATCAGTACTAATACTAGTATCAGTGGTGATAACAGTATCAGTATCAGTACTAACACTAGTATCAATAGTAATAACAGTAACAGTATTACTACTAATACTAGTGTCAGTGGTGATAACAGTATCAGTACTAATACTAGTATCGGTAGTGATAACAGTATCAGTATCACTACTAATACTAGTATCAATAGTGATAACAGTAACAGTATCACTACTAATACTAGTATCGGTAGTGATAACAGTATCAGTATCACTACTAATACTAGTATCAGTAGTGTTAACAGTATCACTACTAATACTAGTATCAATAGTGATAACAGTATCAGTATCACTACTAATACTAGTGTCAGTAGCGATAACAGTATCAGTATCAGTACTAATACTAGTGTCAGTATCAGTCTCACCCCGCCGTCTTCATCTGACACCAGAGCAGCAGAGCATCTTTGGCTGATCTCTTCTCTTTGTTGTCTTCAGTCTCCACACTGATGTCCTGGATCTGAACACACACACACACACACATTTATTAACCATTTATATACTGATAATTAATGCTTATAAATGTAAAGTGACTCTTGTTGATCAGTGTGTTACCTGGAAACGGAGGATGATGGTCCAGATCAGGCCCAGCGTGAGTCTGTGGTTTCCGTCGACGATGTCGTGGGAGCCCATGTTCTCCAGGTGAACCCTCTGCTCCTTCAGGAACTGCAGAGCTTTGTCCACGTTCTCCAGGCAGTGGATACGCATCCGACCTTTGGTGGGCTTCGGCTGAATATAAAAGAAGCAGCAGCAGAGTCAGGATGCAGGTTTCATTGTACTAAATATTCTGTGTTTTCAGCTGCACTTCCTCTGACATCCACTAGATGCTGCTGTGATCAAACTGACTGTATTCAAGTGAATCAAAAAACCTTTCAGCAGAATCACCAAACTTCTTTTAATCAGTCCCTCAAGGAAAATTTGATTTTACGATCAAAATAAATAAATCTCAATCTGCGAGAGCTGCAGTTTACAGCAACGTTTCATTTTGAAATGTCCACATGAACAGACGCTTGTGATTTGGAGCAGTTGTGGCCTTCGGTGTGATGGTAACTGACGTCATTGCAGCATTAGTCTCACCAACAAAGATGATGCCACAGACCGAGCAGAACAATCCATAAACGTTCACAAATGTTTATGTCGGTGATTTATTTGAATGGCATTATTAAAGTTAATAAAGGCTAATAAATGGAACTCAAGTACAGTATTTTCTTTGTTATATAACTTTGACATCATGGTTCTCATGTTCAGAAAATACACTGAACATATAGTGGTTTCTGTGATATGCAGTATACTTTTTATCCAAGAACGTGATACATGAGACTCTTCACTGGTAAAGGTTCAAGAGAAATCACTTTATTTTCCTTTGCTTGACGTCCTGGAGGGAGAGGTGTGATGGACAGCTCTACTGTCAGTCTAAGGGCAGATTTTCACAATAAAAGTTGCAGGGCTAGACCATACTCTTTAGGATGGTTTAAGAAAAACCCAAACTTGAGGTTCACCAGGATGTGGAGAAACTGGAGCGTCTTTCTGGCCCTAAATGTGAGGTGTCCTTCGTCTGCAGGAAAGGGAGGCAGCAGCTGGATCCACACAAACATGCTGCAGTTTATATTTCTGGAGGAAAACAGGAAGTCGGACACACCTGATTCAGCTCTTACACATCAAGGCCTGTGTCCAAACGCTTCCCTGAGAGCTACAAAGACTTCATCTCATCTCATATAGAGTGAAATTCACTGCCACTCCTCCTCATTTGAATCCCATCCTGTTGGAACCAACATGATGACCAACTAATAAAAGCTCCTCTGATACTCCAGGTTGGTGTTGCTGTTCAAACACCAGATGTGTTGACACAGCCAAACTGGCTTCAGGCCTGTCACCATAACTACTTTTAACCTGATTTTATGGCACTGATATAATCACTCTCAAAGAGCAATAAAGGTGTAATTCTTAAGAATATTCAGATGTTTGAACATGAAAAGATCTTTCCTAACCCTATAGCTATAAGGTTAGTCTGGATTACCTGCACACGGCTCCCACCTCCAACATCACATGTAAAAACGGAAGCGACTGGCCAGTAATGACGGCGGCTTCAGTGGGTTCAGAAGGTGGAAACCATATAGCTCATCATAAGTAGATACATTGATAACATAAATATTGTGACAGGCTCCATTAAATATATGTTTAGGATGTTTTCTATACCTCATATACCCGTGACCGGGCATGTCCTGGCTGGATATCACAGGACACATGGACCCAGTGTCAGCATTTAAAATAAGTAAGTTAGATGATATCCATTGTTTGATTGGTAGTATAGATTATTCTAGTTTTACCAGCTGATGAGAGGCATCACGTATGATGTAAATTGTCTGCAAAGAAAGATAATAGAACAGATCTTTGTGGCCGACCATAACCGACCTTCTTGTGTCAACTGTTATTATGAACAACAAAGTGAGATCTGTCATTTATGATCTGAACTCTTTATAGCTTTATAGGCAATGCAATAAAGTTTGGTGATATGAAAATATGATGGTAACAGCGGAAACTGAGTCTGAGGCAAGTAGTAAATCATTCACCATGATAATGCCGAGACGGTATTATAACCTTAAAGGTAAAAAACAGTGATCTGAAAGGACAGGTAGATGTGGTGAGAAAGTGAGGCCACGTGTCTGGATGAGAAGAGTCAGTATGTACATCAACCAGTCGAGTGCATCAGGAATAAGAAAGCTTTACTGAATTATTGAATAAGGCTGGTCGATATAAAATGATTATTGTGCATAAGAAGGACGTAAAAACAGTGGTGTTGATTCATTTCATCCAGATTATGGCCATTAAGCATGTCATGAATAAACAGTAACTTAGTGGAAAGTGATCAAACATTATTTAAGACTATATTTAAATTAACATGAATTAACATAATATGGATGTTATTATGATTTCTAAAGTTATAGTGTTTCACTGATCATTACAGGGACGTGACTGCAGGTATGAAGTCTCTGTTTACCAGTCTCTCTCCTGACAGGACCTCCAGCAGTTTGATCAGCATGCGTCCGTCTCTCAAGTCCATGTAGAGATCTGTGATCCTGCAGGAGACTCTGGACAGGTGGGAGTTCACCCACTTGGTGAAGGTCTTCTTCTGCACCGCCTCCCGCTCATCTGCACGCACACACACACACACACACACACACACACACAGAAGATGGTTAAGTTATTTGTATGTGCCGATGTGGTGGTGTTTGTTTTAGGGAGACACTTGTGTTACTGAGTTTAACCAGGTAGATTTTTACTGCTGAGACGCATTTCTCTGGTTTCTCAGTGGATTCATGGAGCTTTACTGTTGATGGACATCAGACATCATGATGTCCTCGGGACGTTTTAAGTCTGATGAATGTTATCAACATGTGCTTCATGTCTGTATCAGCCTGCTGAGCTTTTTTAAGTTGTTTTGGTCCTTTCCTTCATCAACAAAGAGCCAATGAGGAGCCAGTAATCCTGGTTCTTACATACATACATACATACATACAGCAGACAGAGCTACAACAGAAGTCAAACTTTAGGAAGCATGATGCAGAAAGTATGGGCATGTTTTCTGTCCACAGCTGAGGACGTTTTCACTGCAGGTTCAAATATACTGAACTGTAAATCAGTCATGATATAACTCAAAGTATTTACGGTTTAATGTAGAAATGTTCGTTTTATCCCTGTGATATGTGCAGATCTGTGCAAACAAACACACAAACACTTTCTGCTCTGTAATGTTTACATGATCAGTTCAGGTTTGATGGCGTTTTACAGACAGTCTGCATGTTCAGCAGCAGCCGTAAAACGGTTTAAACGTTAACCACGAGCAGCCGAAGGTTGCCAGGTTCAAAGGTCACCTACCCATTCAACATGGTGCTGCAGACTTACACGGTGAGGACACACATGCAGGAAGTGTCCTCACTCATACCAAACCAAAGCCTTTAAGAACAAACACTGAAAAGTTTTCTTTTTAACAACATCAACTGCATCAGGCCTCTAACAGCATTCATCATCAACATCATTTATCCTTTAATTTTGTCTCTGTTTTTGTATTTTCATTTGATAAATGTTGGGTGGCTGCTGTAGCGTTTTAATTTATCTTTGGGATAATTAAAATATCCATTATTGCTGCTTTCTGATTGGTTTCTCAGAATTTGGTCCTAAGTTTGAAAAAAATAATCAGATTTTTGACTTTAAACATCAGAAGAGATTTCACCATGTTTCTCTAAAGAGGGTCAACTTTCAACCTCACAGCGCTCACAGCAAGGAAACATGAAACCAACCAGATTTAATGAGTTATAGAGGAGCTGTTTCCAGTCTTTATGCTAAGATAACTTAATAGCTACTGCCTATAGCGTCATATTAAGACATGAGAGAGGAATTCATCTGAACACATGACTCTCAACCAGAGAGAAGAGTCAAAGCTTTCAATGAAACATCGACTTTAAAGGTTTGAAACTAGTTTTCCATTGATCACGTAAAGGTGAACCTCAGAGCCCAGTGACGTCCAGGCACCTTTTATAGGCAGAGCAAGCGCACACCTGAATGAGTTCAGGTAGGCGGAGCCGTTTTAGTTGCTGTTGCCGATCTAAATATTAACTTTGTGGGACATGCAGGTGTATGAAAAGCAAATTCAAGTGCACATTATTTAGAAATGTCAATTTCTATTTCCATTATATAAAGCTGCCTTGTTGTCATTGTATTAATAATTAATCATCATCTTGTTGTGTCCTCTTCTTCTGCAACGGTTTAACTGGAGAATTAGCGCCACCTGCTGTTAAAACAGTGAGTGGATGGAAACAAACGTTCGGGACATTTATACTGAGCGTCTTCTGGAAATCCAGATAAAATCGGAGCCACATTTGGATGATGTTTGGCTTTCTTAAATGACATAAAGGTGAAAAAAAAGATCTTCATCCATCAGGTTCCTTCCTTTGTGCCGCTGCTGATCATAAACTACACTTTCTTCTTCTCTTCTTACCTTGCAGCTGCTTGAATCGTCCCTCCAACTGGTTGTAGTTGAGTGGCTGCTGCCCTGATGTCCACTCCACCTCCATCCAGAGTTTAACAGAAATACACCAACCAGAGAAATAAAGTCCTGATGATGAAATGTGGCGTCTGCTGCAGATCAGCCCACAGACAGCTGAGAGATCACACACTGAGGACAACAGATCTGGACCATAGTTTGTAGGATCCGTGCAGAAACAGAACGATTTTATCCTCAAGTTCAGTAAAAAAGTCAAAGCTGCAAAAAGAAGTTTTTCCCAACGTTTCAGCTGATAAAAAACAAAAGAAATATATTTTCCATCTGAGGGTAAAAGCTGGTTTTAAAAAGCTGAGCGAAAATTTAGAAGCAAAAATCTGAAAAGTGAATTTTTAAATAGTAGAAGTTGAATAACAGCAGATAGAAGTCCTTATGTTCACAGTGAAATCTGTTGTCAGGAGACAAAAGACAGAGTCCAGAGGTCAGAGACAGACGCAGGACGGCGAGCGCAGCGTGTGTGTGTGTGTGTGTGTATATCCGGCCCTGCCCAGGACATGAAGCAAGGCAGCAGTGACGGCTACATGATGCTCATTCTTCTGCTGCTTTTTCCTCCACGCTGATTGTTCTCCATTTCCCTCCAGAACGCATTCAAACCCCCGACACACACACACACACACACACACACACACACACACGCACGCGCACACACACACACACACACACACACACACACACACACACACACACACACACACACACACACACACACACACACACACACAGAAGGTTGGAATTCAACCAATGATGTTACAGCATAACGATGATGTCATCAGGGGTGTGAGAGGGGGGATGTGTGTGTTTCCCTTCATTGTTCCTTCAACATTCCTGACGGACGGAGAGGAAACCAGAAACAAACATCCTGCATACACACACACACACACACACACACACGCACACACACACACCTCTCACCTACAACTCAATATCACAAACCTGATTTTCTGATAGGCTGAATCATCAACACAAACATGAAAAACTCACAAGTCTGTGGAGAAAATTTAACCACGACTCCCAGGATGCATTTCTGCAACAGACATCCAATCACAGAGCTTAAAATTCTTTTGCCACAGAAAAACACTGGAATGAAAAACTTTCACTAAATGCTAGATGCTGATGTGAAGCTGTGATCAATCACAGTTGATCTCAACTCCTGTAACACTGTCTGAAGAATAAAGGTCATTTCATTCATTCTTCCTCATTGTCAAAACCTGGTGCCTTCATTACCCACAATGCACCTGGAGATTGTGGTGCGTGATGCTAGTAGCAGCTAATGTAGCCCGGAGCTGCTACCTCTTCTTGGCGCTATGACATCATCAGTGACATGATCAGGAAGCTTTGGATATTTAAGTTTCAACAGTCAGGAGCCCAAATAAACAGTGAGATATGTTTTATATCTATATATTTATATGACCATCAGAAGGCTTCATATTCAGCTTTTAGTGATTTCCTTATTTAAATCCGTTTCTGATGTCAGATGTTAAACAACTGCCTGCAGGTCAAAGGTCAGGGCTTCAACCCTCTAACATCAGTTTATGAATATTTGTAAAAAATAATTATTAGCTATATTTTTATCACATCTTCCACTGTTCAGCTCAATATAATATATTATTAGTTATTATTTATTTATTACTGTTATTTATTTCAGTAGTGAAGCTCAGACATCTTCTCTAACTTTGTTTTTATTGGCTGTAAACTATAAACTTTATTAGGTTTCTGTCTTCTTCAGCAGCACATCTTTGATCTTAAGGTGGTTTTAAGGCGGTGCAGTTCCTACCTGCGAGCGCCTTGATGCGGGAGCGTTCAAAGAGGCGGGCCGAGCTGTTCTCGTTGTCCCAGTCGTCGTCCCAGCGGTTGTTGACCGTGTCATTGCTGCTGCTGTACTGCTGCTGCAGCTCCATGTGGTCGTACTCGGCAGCCACCGTCGTCATCATCACCTTTCACCTCTGACACGTCAGCAGAGACACGTCGTCCACATCGGCTTCAGGCCGAGTGCTGCAGGGACACGAGAGGACAGGAAGCAAGACTGCCAGGTTCAAACCTGCAACGTTTTACCATTTACAGTATTCAACAGTATAAATAATATATTAATACAAACATAAAACCCAGAAATACTCGACTCAACACATCTGATGTTTAGAAGTCGAACCCTAAACTGATCCTGTCAAAATAATCTGTTTCCAGTTTATTTATTAATAAACTGAATGTTTGTCAGAGAAGAAAACATGTGAACATTTTACAAACAAAATCAATGAATATATAATCAGCAGATGTATTGATAATGTAAATAATTGTACAGTTTGTGATCGTACTGACCAGACTGTGTCACATTATCATGATTAAGAGGACGAAGCGTTTCATTTTCAACATCATCATATTCATGTTTACCAAAACGACAAATGTAAATATCAACATATGTAGAAATTGATGAGGAGCTGTTTGATGTCACGGTGTACATGATGATTCATTCTTTCATAAATAAACTCACAGCGCCCCCTGCTGGACTCCACACAACAAAACAAGGTAAAAACCAGGTGAGCTTTAGATGCTTCTGTATATTTTTCCAGGTTGCAGGTAACCTGTAACGTGATGCAATCATTGGAGTGTGTTCAATAAGGACATTGAAAGACAACAAGGTGACGCAAGTAAAACAGCAGTGAGTCACAGCAAGAAACACACGTGTATAAAATGTCTCCATAACGTAGGATCCAAGAAATAAATAACATAGAGACACAGAAGGGATATAAAACACAGCTGGCATCATATAAGAACATATACATATATAGTTTTGAAGTAGTTTTTACTCTCAAAGAGATCAGTGAGTGATCCAGCTCAGTGTGTTCACACGATGATGGATGATTTATGCATCAGAGTGAAACATGCTTTATATTCATCATGATAGCGCCGCATTATCCTGACAAAGATTAAAGGGCTAAAAGGTTTTGTGTAGTAAACAGGAAGTGATGTTATCAGCTGACCTCTCTGTAAATTAGATGGGGGTTAATGGAGAACAGGATCGTAGGCTGCCCAAAGCCTGTTTAAAGGACTCATATGCACATGTCCAGCTCTGTATTTCTATTCTGGCTCTACTGGAATATCTCTGCATGGTTTCCAGTTAAAACCTCCTTATTGATCTTATCCTGGTCCTTTATGCAGCCCCACAGTTCAGCCTCTGTCTCAAACAGGACGTTTTAGCGCCTGTCTCTTTAAGACCCGCCTCCTGATGAGCCCGCTCTGCTCTGATTGGTCAGCTTCAGGAAGCTGCGTAAACAAACTATAGTATCAGGATTTAACTTCTGTTTCTCCTTCTTTACTCCAAATGTCAACTTCTCACATCCATCCGTACATGTTGGAGCTGAATCACATCTGAAATATTAGCGTGAACAACGTGACAACACATGGAAACGCCTTAGCAACCACCTTAGCAACCACCTTAGAAAACACGGCTGCGGATGCAATGAGCAGAAGTCAGCTCATCAGTAAGGCAGAGTGACGTCACATATTGTGCCCTGAGTTCTGATTTGCAGGCAGCATTACTACATGTTCACCTCAAGTTTCTGAACATGTTACTTCACCAAATTAAAAAACAGTCAATGTGGCAACAGAACCACACCTCACACAGACATGTAGCCCCCCCCCCCATTTTAAATAGAAACGAAGGGAGGGTCTGTGTGTGTGTCTGTGTGTGTGTGTGTGTCCTTGGGCTGTGAAGAATGTTTAATGGTATTTCAGGAGTTTCTGCCATTTGTTTAACAACACACACACACACACACACACACACACACACACCTGTCTCCCAGCAGCAGCTGTACCACAGGGTTAAATACCAACACACACACACGTTGTTGATGTCGTATGTCACATGTGAGGAATGTGTCTCAGTGTGTTCAGATGACTGAACTTGTCTCTCATTTAACTGACTCGAACCAGCTGCAACTAACTTATTTTCATTATCCATTCATCTTCATTACTTGTTTGGTCCATAAAATGTCTGAAAATGGTGAAAAATATCGATGAGTGTTTCTCAAAGTCAGAGATGACGTCGTTAAATGTCTCGTTTTGTCCACAAAGATATTCAGTTACCTCTAGAGGACCAAAGAAACCAGGAAATATTCACATTTAAGAAGCTGGAATCTTAAAAAAAGGCGCAAAACGATGAATCAAAATAGTCACATTAATAAGTCGTTTTCTGCTGATCAACTAATAGATTAATTGTATAGTATAGTTTTTGTACTTTTTATGCATTTCAACTCTATTTTTACTGCATGTATGACCCAGACAGGAACAGCTGCAGTGTGTTTGTTCTGAAAGCAAATGACAGATGAAGTTTGGTTGAAGATAAGTGATGAGAAGCATGAAATACTTCATATTACAATGAAACAAGAACAGACCCGAGTACAGAAAGGGATGAGGACAGAGTGAGGACTCAACGTCCAGAAACACACAAACACACACAGTCATTTCCTGGTTAGCTGACCCCACCCTTCATCACTGATCTGTTGTTGGACTGAACAAGAGAAGAAAACGTTTCTGCTGAATCACACACGAGAACTTGATGGATATATTTGAGATATTTGAATCTGATTGGTCAACTAGACATTTACAACAAGCTCCAATCAGCATGACGGCTCACATGAAAAATGTCTCATCACTATAAATATCAGTTTTCAGACGTTTCTGTGCTGCTTCGTTCACTCTGTGTTGTTTGGTTTGTTTGGGATCTGCAGTAAATCCTCTGTGGGCGAGTTACACACTGCTCAGGCTTGATCTTATAGAAGCTCCACATGTTGTGCTGGTTGGTCGTGGCAGTAATTAAATAAAGTAAAGTTAATGATATCTCTGAGTATTAAAAGTAGTAAAAGTGAAATGTGTGATTATTTTCATATAACTTTATGTTACATTCAGGGACGAGTCGTCACGGAGGAAATCTGACGAACTGTGTCTTTAGACGACTTGATTATAAGACGTAACAGTAAAACATGAAAGCTGACTGACTAACAGACTGGAGGAAACTCACTAGCTTAGCAACATCACTGCTACAAACAACCCAGAATGCATCACTCTCTGTGTCTCTGAGACACTTAAAGATCGGATGGTGTGAACGCACCGTCGGGTCGTCATGGTCATGTTCCATCCCTAATTACATAATGTATAGTATGTTGTATTATATAACATCATATTAAGATACAATAGGTTATATTATATTATCAGAGCTAAAACAATTAATTAAATATATAAGATGTGAAGTCATCATCTTGGACATTTTACATTTTTCGAAACTTTATAGACAAAACAAATAATTAACAGATAAAACAATCCACAGATGAATCAATAATGAAAATAATCATTAGCTGCTACCTTCTGTATGATGTGATAAATATTATATTAAGTCTTTTGAGTGATGTCGCATTGAGCTTCTGTGATATATTTTATCATATAGTCCACAGTAGTAGAATGTATGAATTATTGCAATACTTTATACTATAATACGTATTCAACGTCAGATCAATTAACCTGAGTTTCTAGTCTAAGACTAATGTTATGTGTTATGTTTGCTCAACAGGTGGATGTGTGTATGAAACTACATTTACATGAATGTCATTTTATATATTCTATAGTTATGCTAATAAACTGCAAATGTCATATAGCGGATGCTTATAATAAAAACTATGAAAATCAATACAGCATTTTGGATTGATCCTTATTTATCAGTAGCTGCATTTATATACAATTTTAATAGAGAACCTAAAAACAAAATATTGTTATGTTAATATTGTGAAATATATGGTGATATTTTTGCCATATCGTTCCAGCCGGTCTAAAGTTACAAAGAAGCAGCAGGTATTTCTCATCAAGCGTCCACTGATCGATTAATGGACTCACTGTATCAGCACCAATCAATGGAAACAATGTGAAGGCTCTGAAGCACTTTAAAACAGGACGAATTAAGAAAGAAAAGCAGCAGAGATGACGGAACAGGAACACCTAAAACAACGTTCTGTAGAAACCTTCAGGGAACGTTACAACAACATTATATGATGGTTGGGGTTCTCAACCAGATAACCAGATAACCAACCAGTTTCTTATTAATGTATCTATTAATAATGTTCTAGTGTTGTAAATTACTTCTACAATGTTCTTTTAACATTTAAGGAACCTTCAGGAACATTATCTACAGTGTTCTCCATCAGTGTTGTTGTTTATTACAGTATCTAAAGCACTGGACCTTAAAGCTATTTATTTATTTATTTATCTGTTTATTTATGGGGGGGGGGGGGGGGGGTGTTGTTATGCCTGGGCCCCACCCGGGCTGCCACCGGCCCTGTACGACCACATAAAGGTTCTGCTAAGTTCTCCAGATATACCGCAGCACGAACCAGGGTTAAAGAACCTCAGGAAAACATTCCTGCAACGTTCCCGGAACCAAGCCTGTGTCTGGGGGTTTTGGGGCCAGAGGCCTGCTCCACCCTCCGTCCTGATGTCTGTTTTCCAGCATTTTCTGACGCGCGGCCTGCGGAGCCGCACAGCCGGGGGCAGCTGCAGGAGGCCGGCCACAGCCCGCTCATTCTGCCCCTAACAAACAGCCGCAGATCGGTGCGGCGAGGAGTGTTTTTCTTGGTGTTTATTGTCCTGAACACACGCCTCCTCCTCCTCCTCCCGCGGCCACGCCTGTTTTTGCGTCCATGCATGGCGCACCGTTATTCTGCTCCATCCTCCGCCGACACTAATGGCTGCTGGCGGGGCGGGGGACGCGCAGCGGACATGCGGGCTGAAGCGCACCGCGACACGGCGGATCCTGCACGGAGCCAGGAGCGGGCCTCCGGGAGACTCTCTGCCGGTGACCGGGGCAGAGTGAGGACGCACAGATTCATCCGACATGAGGCGAAGTTTGCGGAGTATCCGAGGCTTGGTGTGTCCCTCCGCAGCGACAATAGAGGCAGAAACAATAGAACCACAAAGACAGATAGAAACACGGAGGAGCGGCTCACCTGCTCACAAGGTCCCGGCGAGGCTCCAAACTTCAGCCAAGAGGAAGAGTCCGCAGACGGGCATCCGACACCGAGAGAGACGGGACGAGGGAGCTGCTGCTGCTGTTGCTGCTGCAGGGAATGACGGGAAAGAATCCGCACTGCCCCCCTCCTCTTCCTCCTGCCTCCTCCTCTTCCTCCTGCCTCCTCCCTCCACACAGCCTCCTCCTCTTCCTCCTCTTCCTCCTCTTCCTCTTATTTCTCTCTTTTTTTTAAGCAGCTTTATTGGAACAAATATACAAGTTTACAGCAGCTTGTGTCCACAATCACAAAGACACCAGGGGGACTAAAGGTCTGGAGCTGCTGTAGATTTATTACATGATGATTGATGATGTTTACATATGAAAATATCCAATTATGTTTCTATTCTAGCTTATTTTACACCAACATAACTTACAAAAGGCCCCAAAGCGCTTAAACTACACCTGTGCTTCAGAGGAAAACAGATAAATATAAATATGATACATTGAGGTGCAGAAGAACTGTGATAGAGATCATATTTAGTTTAGTGTACAGCACATATGATCCACACACATCTCTGAGCTCCCCACAAACGTCTGTCTTTGCTTTCTGTAAATGATGATTAGTTGGATGATAATTTTAACAGATATCTGTTTGACTCTCTCTGACTCAAATCCTGGTTTTCATCTTTTTTATTTGTTGCTGTGTGATTTATAACAATCACAACATAGAAGAGAAAACACAAGCACAAATAAAGTCTATAGTTAAGTTAAAGATATATTGTGAGTGAAAATCTGCTGAGTTTTGTGCACATTTTAAACTATAAACAGAACATATAATGTAAATAATGTAGTGATATCACTTCCTCCTGGATTTCACAGAGTTGTTCTGATTATTGAGGCCAAAAATGTTTGATTTTGTTCAAACATCAGCTTGTTTTCTTCTGACTGACTGAAAACTCGTTTGGGAACATTTGGGAACGTTCTGCTCAGTCGGTGGCATCATCTTTGTGAGCAGGTGAGCTTTGTGCATCTTCCACCTGAATCCTTGCTGAATGCAGTGATGACGTCAGTTACATCAAATCACAGCATCTGTTAATTTGGACATTTCATGATGAAAAGTTCTTGAATTTGCGTTAATTATTCCAATAAATATATTCCTGGAGGGACTGAATGGAGAAAGAAGAGTTGAGTTTCAACAGGAAGTGATGTCACATGGTGGGCGTGGCCAAGTTCCAGCAGAGTCAGTCCTGATTCATTATTAATGAGCTTAATGTATCTGCAGCTATCAAGGAAAGATCTGATAACTACCACTGTTCTTCTGAATATGATTCAACTCTGTTTTCATGAAATCATCTCCATGGCAGCAGCTGCTGAGACCCATGGGTACCGTAGTCTTTGGAGAAGACCAAACGCAGAGAAAAGCATGAAGCATTTCGGCCTGATGAGCAGAAGATGAAGCTATGACGAGATGACTTCCTGCCCGCTTGCTGCTCTCTGGATGGTCGATATGTAAACTGAGCTGAGCTGAGCGTCAGCACTGAGCCCATTACAGTCTGATGGAAAACACTAAGGCCTAATGTGAGCTGGGACTGGGTAACACACACACACACACACACACACACACACACACACACACACACACACACACACAGAGTGATGTTTTCATATTGATTCATAAGTGAGGCTGTAAAATGTTTGAAATAATGCAAATGGACCTTCTTTAGTTCCCTACATGTTCTCAATGAGTCCTGTTTACATGAACTATGACCACAGCAGACTAAACAAGAACATTTTACACTTTAACTTAATGTACATCTGTAATTAAAGGGTCATATTATAGACCTCCTGCCTGCCAGTTCAAACTCAGCATCCTTCTACCAATATATTCACTATCTCTCCTCTGAACATGTCTGAACCATCTCAGTCTGGCCTCTCTGACTTTATCTCCAAACCCTCTAACATGTGCGGTCCCTCTAATGTACTCATTCCTGATCCTATCCATCCTGGTCACTCCCAAAGAGAACCTCAGCATCTTCATCTCTGCTACCTCCAGCTCTGCCTCCTGTCTTTTCCTCAGTGTTACTGTCTCTAGACCAAACAACATCGCTGGTCTCACCACAGGTTTATACACCTTTCCTTTTTTCATTTCCAACCTGCCTGCACACGCTTCTTCACCTCTTTTCCACACTCTCCATTGCTCTGGACTGTTGATCCTAAGACTTAAAATCCTCCTAAAAAGAGGGACTTTGGCTCTAAAAACACTAACGTTGAAACATATCTGCTGGATTTGAAGCTTCATATTAGCTTCACATAAACTTTAAATCCATGTTTGTGGGTTTAGTCTTCATCACTTCCATTGTAAGTGTATTATGAAGGGATCTAATGGTCAGTATGAACAGGAGGATGATTACAGCAACAAACACATGATCACTGTTCATTTACTGACTGTTGGTTTAAGACACATCCTTTAATACCAGGCAGAAATGCAGTTTGAGAGAGACACTAGTTAGTGCAGCCGTGTTTCTACTACACAAGCTTTGATGACCTTTGACCTCCCCCAGACGTTGCCTTTTTAAGAAGCATCTGAGCAGCTCAGCTGTCGCCCTGTCAAAGCTGGAAATCAGAAACAGTCTATAACAGAGTTCATCTTCAAACACTCAGCACCACAAACGTTTCACATGTTGGGGTTTATTAAACTTTGCTATAAATACAAAATAAAGCACATGGATCACAGATCGCTGAGGAAATAAAGAGTTTTCTATCATAGAGAAAAGAGCAGAGAGGTGAGCTGCTGTCAGAAGTCCAACCACTCGCTCATGTAGATGCAGTTGGACGGAGAGATTTCTCCTCCCTCATGACAGTCATCAAACACCTGTGGAGACAAACCGCCAATCAGGGACCAGTGATGTAAATCCTCTGTGAAACCCACATTAAACAGGTTTGTGGTGCGTGTTACCGGGCAGAGTCCGCACGGCGTCTTCACCAGGCCGGTGGGCTGGATGACGGGGTTAACGCCACGGTACAGCTTCATCTGTCCGTCCACGCTGCCCACTGTTCCCTCTTTAGCGGCGATGACGGTCATCTCCACCTTCCCGTCGTAGATGAGTGTGTTCAGGATCGTCTCGATGTCGTCCATGGACAGATCCACCTGCGACGTGACCAAACTGAGACGTGACCACATCACTTGCTGCTTTTCATCAGCTCACAGTAAAATTTTAACTTCAGCTGTCGTCTTTCAGCATTTAAACACCTGATTTGTTTATATTTAAACAGTCTCAATTTCTTGTATTATGACCACAAATTTGTGGCATTTTTGCGGCGTCGTTAGTCATCCGTTTGTTGACCGGGTCTCAGTATGTCAATGATTTAAGGTATAATGATTTACTTTTAGTTTTTTATGTTGTTTAATTATTGTTCTTATGTTTTTGTACTATTATTAGTAGTTTAGAATGATCAATATGCGTTTAACGTCAGTGTTTCAGATCTGACTGAGAAAGAGCCTCGACTCTTCTGACGTTCATGCTGTCTGGTTGAAACTTTAATTGTGGCTCTGCAGGTGAAATGTGTACCAGCAGGTGATGGTGGGTGGCGAGTGATTGATGTGAGGACAGCAGCTATGAAAGGTCACCTTGCTGATTCCCAGCTCGCAGATGTATTTCCAGACTTCATGTGAGGTGGCGAAGGAGCTGTTCCTCTGAACCATGGGGCTCTGTTTGCTGTCCCTTGCTGCTTCAGCCTGAACACACAAACACAGTCTGAGGGTCATGTGACCGACACCAAATGGGTGTTTGTGACTTGCACTTTCATGTTACTTGGTACTCGGATTAAAAGATGAAATATTTAATTAGTAAAGCCGACGGCTGCTAAGTAGTAGTAGTAGTTCCAGCTTCTCAAATGTGAATATTTTCCGTTTTATTTTCTCCTCTGTGGTTTATTTTGATCTTGGACTGAGATTTGTGGATTTGTTTCTGCTCTCTACCAGCTCCTGAGGAAAATATCTAAATGCTCCACTATGTTAACCAGCTAGTCTACAGTAACTGTGTCTGGTAGCTGTTTGGTGCTGAGCAGGTAGTAAAGATGTCTCTTCAGGACCCGCCTCCTGATCAGCCCCCTCTGTTCTGATTGGTCAGCTTTAGGAAGCTTCCTCCGGCTCCAGAGGCTACATAAACAAACTATATTAGCAGGATTTCACTTCTGTTTCTGCTTCTTTACTCCAGATGTCAACTTCTCACATCCATCCGTACATGTTTGAGCTGAAACCTGGGTTTTGTCTTGCAGGCAGCATTTCTACATACCTACCTACCATATCTACATGTTAAACATCAGAACAGGATAGAAATAACGAGTATGTCTGTTTAAATAATGTTTTTTTTTGTACCTTGCTTTGCAGGAACTTGAAGCACTGCTGGTTGAGAACCTCGACAAACTCTGACTCAAAGTCCTGGTCGCTGTACCAGGCCCCGCCCGTCACTGAGCGGTCCGGCTGCAGGTTGTACAACATGTACACCTTCTTCTTCGAAGCCTGCATACAAAACATGCAACTGTCAGGACGACTTTGGTTCGAGTCTCACATGAATCTGAAAGCAGCTCGGTGAACTCACAGCGACAGATTTAACAGCTTTGATGAGTTTCTTGCTTTCCAGGTTCTTAAGGATCTTGTTGATCTCAGTCAGAGGAAGGTTGCTCTTAAAGCGGATATCTCTGCTCCAGATGCCTGCAGCAGCAACACAACTACACCTCAGCAGCTGTGTTTACATGCATATCTGTATATAACACGTGTGTGTGTTTAATGTGTTGATGTTGCAGGTCCTACCTTTGTTTCCTGCATCCTCAATAATCTGGTAGACCAGCTTCTCCTGGTTGTCTGAGCCTTTCATCTTACTGAAATAAACACAGTTAAAGGAATTCAGCTGTAGATTATCAAAAATAAAATTTCAACTAAAGAAAAAGCTAATAAAAATATTTTTTGAGTATCTGAAACTCATCTGAAACCGCGTCAGAGCTGCAGTCTGCCTGTAGGGGGCGACATGGAGCTGCTGTGTTTACCTGGCACTCTGAGAGTCCTTCATTCTGTACAGGAGCCCTGAACTGTTCCTCAGCAGGTCCAGCAGACCCTGGAACAGGTAAACATCAGGTAAACATCAGGTAAACATCAGGTAAACACTCGGTAAACATCAGGCAACTGATCAGTCAGGGATCAGAAACACAACCAGCTGAGAACATGAAGGTGTATCAGCCAGGTGTTCACAGCAGGTTGAGTCTGATCGGACTGACCAATCAGAGGCGACCTCAGACTGACCAGTGACAGTAGCTTGTTGATGGCCATGGCTCTCTGCTGCGGCTCCAGGTGAGGCATGTCGTTCTGGATCACCTGGTCTGTGATGCCGTGAGGAAACTGCTGACACAGCTCTTTGATCCTGAAACACACAACATCAAATGACGTTTTTGATATTATTTACAGCACTGGTTCCCAACTTTGGGGTCCTGACCCCACCTGGATTCGTCAAACTAAATGTAATTGTTATTTTGTTTAGATTATTTAAGATATAAACAAGGACCAGAGAACAGTGACATGAACACAGAGCTTCACACTGCTGCTACAAATATAGAAAGCTATATTTTAACAAAAAACAAATATCCCATATGTACAAAAGATAATGATGGATATGTCAGACAATTCAATACACATAAAGCAACAATGGAAACTGGAGCTGAATACAATAATAGATGATGATTCTTGTGAAAACATATGTTATTTATTACATATTCATATTACTATCAATAATAATACATGATCACTCAGTGGTTACAGAAAGTAAAACATGTGCAGTTTATCAGTTATTATTATGCTTTAATGTAATATGAAATATCCATAAAAGTTGACTCTGTAATAGAAGAAGTTGGGAACCTCTGATTTATACTTATTATATATAATATATTTATAGTTATAGTCTTAAAGTCGCCATTTAAACCTCCATCTACAACAGCAGCAATGTTGGAGCCGCTTTGAAACAATCACAACTAACAATTAGATTAATTATTATACAACATGACTGTAATATTTGTAAAATACCAAGCAGAGGAAACAAACAAACAAACAAACAAACAAACAAACAAACAGGAAATATAAATCATTTAACAGCAGCGTTAGCTGAACCTGTTTTCTATCTCCGCGGGGTCCGAAAGGTTCGTCTCCTTCTTCACTTTAACCTCCGACATTATAAACTTTCTGTCTGTAGTTTTCTGTCTGTAGTTTCTTTCTGTAGTTTCTGTGAGCTGATGTAGCGGTTGGTTGGTTGGTTATCCTATTAGCTAACGTTGTCACACGGACATGCTAGTTCGGGGTCCTCAAAAGTTAGCTGCTGCCGGGGCGTCCAGAAAACTGCCTGTTTAAAAAAGCAACCGACCGTGTTTGTACATTCATTTCATTATTTCAAAAATAGAGCCATTGTTTGGGAAGATCTTACCTCATATTTTATTTTTATTTCATCATTTGATAGAGACAATGTTCATTAATTATAGGGCGCTGAAAGGAACAATTCTAGCTAGATATGTTTACCTCACTTTCCTCACATTTTGAGAAAGAAATTAACGTAAAACAACGTAATTAACAATATGTTTATATGCATAATAATAATAAAACTTATTTTATCTCAACAATAGACATATGATTTTATAAGTTGTGACTGTATCCTCACATTGTTTCTTTTAAAAGTTGTCTTCTTTCATCAAGTATTTATTTATTTATTTACTTTTAAATAAACCCACATAAACAACATTTAAAAGACAAGAAACTTTTTTACTTGGGCAGCCCAGCGGGGCGGGTATTAATCTCTCCCGTCACTCAGTGCGTGTGAAACGAACGCTCCACCGGAAGCCCTCGTTGCTATGGTGACGGTTATGTAAACAGCTGCAACTCAACCACACACCTGATTCATCCGAAGTAAGTACTTTTACTGCGATACTTTACATGAAGCTGATAATACTTGTGTACTTTTACTGCGATACTTTAACTACATGAAGCTGGTAATACTTGTGTATTTTTACTGCAATACTTTACATGAAGCTGGTAATACTTGTGTATTTTTACTGCGATACTTTACATGAAGCTGGTAATACTTGTGTATTTTTACTGTTATACTTTAACTACATGAAGCTGTTAATACTTGTGTATTTTTACTGTGATATATTTACTACATGAAGCTGATAATACTTGTGTATTTTTACTGTTATACTTTAACTACATGAAGCTGTTAATACTTGTGTATTTTTACTGTGATATATTTACTACATGAAGCTGATAATACTTGTGTATTTTTACTGTGATACTTTAACTACATGAAGCTGATAATACTTGTGTATTTTTACTGCGACACATATTGTTTTCTTTGTTGTAACAGTGTAAATAACGGAAGACATTTGTTGTTGTTGCACATTTTGTCTGAACAGTCAAACACAGACAGATCTGGTTGACTGATTGATTGACAGTCGTCGTCATGACAGCAGGAGCTGTGTCAGCTCCTCTCATCATTCCCATCATCCACCTGCAGACACATGGAGCCAAGAACCACATCAACACCAACACACCTGTCTCCATTCAGTCAGGTACGACCACACACCTGCCTGTATGTAAAGTCCTCCTTCTGTGCAAACATGTATTTAAAAGTTGAAGCTAATCTGAAGCTTCAAATCCAGCAGATATGTTTCAACGTTACAGTGTTTTAGAGCCAAAGTCCCTCTTTTTGTTCCTATACTTCCACCACAGCTCAACAGGGAAACACAAAGAGGGAATTTGATGCTAAACAGACTGTAAATGTATATTTTGTCATAAATTATTACCTACTTTACATTCACACAGTTATACCCCTCTGCACATCTTCATAAAAGCCTGCATGTAAAATCAACTAAACAGATAAATAATATTGAGGCTACAAAGTATAAAGAGAATAAAACAATAAAACAATAAATATGTATTACATAATTAAATAGACATATGCATGTTAAAAAATGTGAACGTGTGAACACTAGATTATTTTACAAACTAAAGGGAGTAAATCTCTCTCTGTTAGTTGGTTATTGGTTATACATCTGTAGTGTTACCAGGTGTGTTTCACAGGTGTGTTTGTCTCTGCAGACACTCCCGCAGTGCTGATCTTCTACACACTGGATGGGTCGAAGCCGGCGGCGGTGCAAAGGTCAGCTAGTAGCAGCAGGAAGTACAGCGAGCCAATCCTGCTGCCTGCTGGTCGAGTGGCTGTCAGAGCTCTGGCTGTCACCAGGTAACAACACACCTGACAGCACTCTGACACTGAAGAGCTAACAAACTGTTACGTACTCTGTTACAGACCTTTACTGCAGAAAATGTATCAATATAGCAATGTAAAAATACTCCATGGAAAATCTTACTAAAGTAAAAGTACATCAGTATTATGAGCTTGGTGTAGTTAAAGTATTGCAGTAAAAGTACTTCAATATTGTGATCTTGATGTAGCTAAAGTACTGCAGTAAAACAAACAAGATACAGTATACTGTGTTAATCAGTGAGCTTTAGAGCTGCTGCTAGGTGGATTTTGTTTCCTTTGGACAAAGCCAGGCTAGCTGTTTCCATCTGTTTCCAGTCTTTATGCTAAGCTAAGCTAACCAGCTGCTGACTGCAGCTTCATCTTTATCGTACAGACATGAACATGAACGTGTGACTCTCAGAAAGAAAGACAACAAGAGTTTCACCCTTAATTTTGAACCTTTGTTTTAAAGCCACTATGGACTTTTCTTGTTCTGCCTGTGATGTTCATCAGGATTTGAGTTTTTTAAGACAATTTCTGCCACTCTTCTTCTTTTCCTTTAGACTTTCCCCTTCCTAGACCTCCTGTCTGGCAGTTCAAAACTCAGCATCCTTCTACCTATATATTTACTATCTCACGCTTCTTCACCTCTTTTCTACACTCTCCATTGCTCTGGACTGTTGATCCTAAATCCACCTCCACCTTCTTTATCTCTTCTCCCTGTAACCTCACTCTTCCACTCGGGTCCCTCTCATTCACACACATTCACTAACCTTCATTCTTCTCCTTTCCAGGGCAAACCTCCACCTCTCTAGCTTCTCCTCCACCTGTTCCCTGATCTCACTACAGATCACAATGTAATGTGCAAACATCATAGTCCATGGAGATTCCTGTCTAACCTCGTCTATCAGCCTGTCCATCACCATAATGAACAAGAAGGGGCTCAGAGATGATCCCTGATGTAGTCCCACCTCCACCTTGAACTCCTCTGTCACACCTACAGCACACCTCACCACTGTCTCATACATGTCCTGCACCGCTCTAACATACTTCTCTGCCACTCCAGACCTCCTCATACAATACCACAGATCCTCTCTGGGCACCCTGTCATAAGCTTTCTCCAGATCTACAAAGACACATTGCAGCTCGCTCTGACCTCTTCTGTACTCTATCAACCTAGCATACAAGTCATTGTAAGCCTCTTGTTTAGCCTTTGCCACCTCTACTTTCCTTCCAGATGACACATCAAGTACACTCCTACCTGTCTCCCCCAGAGCCTGTCTCAACTCCTTCCTAAAAGTCATGCAACATTCTTCCTTTTTCAGCTTCCACCATTTCGTCCTCTGCTCTGCCTTTGCTGTCTTCATCTTCCTCATGAAAGTATTCACTGCAGCCATTTCCATCCTTTTTGCTAAATCCACCACCATCTGTCCTTCTGCGTTCCTCTCCTTGATACCAAACCTGCCCATCACCTCCTCATCATCATCGTTTCCTGCATCGACATGTCCATTGAAGTCTGGACCAATGACAACTCTCTCACCTCTAAGGATGCTCTGCATCACTTCATCAAGGTCCAACCAGAATGTCTCCTTCTCCTCCAGCTCACGTCCTACCTGTGGAGCACCTTATTTCTAGCTTCGGATTCATCACTCTATCTGACACTCTTTGTACCTCCAGGACACTCCTAACAAACTCCTCCTTCAAGATAACTCCTACTCCATTTCTCTTACTATCTACACCATGATAGAACAACTTGAACCCTGCTCCTAAGCTTCTAGCCTTGCTACCTTTCCACCTGGTCTCCTGGACACACAGTATGTCTACCTTCCTCCTCTGCATCATGTCAACCAACTCTCTTACTTTTCCTGTCATATTTCCAACATTCAAAGTCCCTACTCTCAGTCCTAGACTCTTGGCTTTCATCTTCTCTCTCTTCCTATGAACACACCTTCCTCCTCTCCTTCTTTGACCAACAGTAGTCCAATTTCCACCCTGTAGGTGAACAGCACTGATGGCGGTCGTTGTTAACCCGGGCCTTGACCGATTCGGTATGGAAGTCATAGATGTGATTCACATGTTTGATTTGGTTTTACGTCGGATGCCCTTCCTGACACAACCCTCTGTATTTAGCAGGTTTGGGACCGGCACAATAAGACACTGGCTTGTGCCCCCTTGTGGCTACATTAAAATGTCTTATAGAAACTACATTCAGTCTGTTCATTTAATATGTGAGCTTTAACTTTCCTGGGACCTTTGTTGCATCATTTCCACAGTGATGGCAGAGAAAGCTCTACAGTGACAAAGGTTTTCTTTGTTGAACCTGTGGATTCAAACAGCAGGAAGGAGGATGAAGAGAACGTCCCGCAGAGTGACCAGCTGGTAATCACACCTCCACAATATACTACCTCACTACATTCAGACTACATTTCCCATCAGTGCCTGAGCTTACTGAGCCTGCAGGAGGAGCCCCAATTTAACAGTTTAAAGATCATTACTGAAGTGAACACTGAATAGATCTGAAATAAAGAAGTCCTTCCACATTCATCAGATGGTTGTTTTCATTTCAGCATCCACCTGAAGGAACTTCATGGACTGCTGACAACTCTCCCACTTGGTCACTGAGGCCTCCAGGTCTGCATGCCTTGTATAGCCTACATCACCTCTGCCACATTAATCTCACTTAAATGAAATTGATCTTTTAGTTCCTCAAATTAATTAATCCACTCTCATTCATTCATCATTGATGACATGTAATCCTTCTTGCACTTAGAGCTAACTTTAAGCTAACAGAACCTAGAAGCTAATAACTATTCAGGATGTATTATACTGGTGTGCTGATGTCCTCTGAACCAACCACCCAAAGAAACCTTGTTAGCCTACATAGCCTAGTTTACTGCAAATGAAAGAATCTGTCAGAAACTAAACTGACACAGTTGTACTGTTGTCTGCTTTCAGAGCCGAGAATCATGAGAACCACCAAGAGTCGGCTGGGTTTTCAAGCTAGTTCCTGTCAGCGCTCCCAGTCAGCGGTAAACAGGCCGAACAACCCGCCTCTTACAGACTACCAGAGTTCGGACATATTGAAGCAGCTGAACAGCACGCAGACTACACGAATCCAAAAAGAGACCGACTTCCTGCGGTACGCTAAAACACTGGCTAACAGACAGTTAGCACATTAGCATATATTTGTTTTTTGTACATACATACATTACATTGGATGAACAAATACTAGTTTCAACTGTGTATGTTGCATAAAAATGTACACAGAAACAGACAAAAAGCAAAACAAAATAATTTGTATGAGATTCATTTATAATAAAAAAAAAAAACACAAAACATTTGAAGAGAGACTTGATGTCAAATAGAAAAACAGCTGGTTTTAATAAATGTGTAACAGTAAAATCAAGAATTCATCTTGAAAACACATATCAACAATCTAAACCATATATGAACCTGTCGCTCTGTCTGTCCAGGTGTGCTCAGTGTTTGACTCTTCGTCCTTTGGATCCTTTTGCACGGTTCTGTGCTCAGTGTGGCACTGTGGTTCCTCCATTACCTGAACAGAGACTGCCCCCTGCCGAGGGAGGACAGGTACTGCACACGCACCTGTACGTCTCAAACACACCTGAACAGAGTTTTAATAATATTCATTGTCCATTGTGACTTTTGTCATCATCTCACAGAGTCCGTGTTCTGTCAGCTGAAACTTTGTTCTCATTGGTTCACAGTGTAACCGGGGTTTGTATCAACAGGTTTGAGTTTGTGTGTGTGTGTGTTTTGGTGTCAGACGCTGCGCTGTGTGTTCTGTCACACTGTGGTTCCTGTGAACACTGAGACCTGCTTGATCTGTGAAGCCTCCATCCATCAACAGCTACAACCACAATCCAGCCTCCGACTGCAGGTACTAACCCTGACCCTGACCCTGACCCTAACCCTGACCCTGACCCTAACCCTGACCCTAACCCTAACCCTAACCCTGACCCTAACCCTGACCCTGACCCTGACCCTGACCCTAACCCTAACCCTAACCCTAACCCTAACCCTTATCTCAACCACTTAAACCTGAAAATTTAACCATTTTCATTGTTTGCTGAAATTTAGCTCAGTATCAGCCAATCAGCACTTCACCTCCAACAAAAGAGTCTCATAGTTTACTGATATTGTAATATTGTCATAAATATTACAATATCTATGTTTATCTGATAAAATTACATCTTAGTAAATATTTTGATCTTTTCCTCATAAAACAATGACATTTTCTTGTTGAAGTACTCTTTTTCTAATAATATTGACTTTGTTGTAAATGTAACTTTTTATCTCATAATATGATGTTTCTTAGTAAAATCTGAAGCATGTTTTCTGTAATATTATGATGTTGTCCTCTAAAATTAAGTTAAAGTTAATTATTTCATTTTCTTTTGTTGTGAAATTACTAATTGTTCCTCACAGTGTAATCTAAACTTCCTTGTTGAAGTATAACTTTTAAAAATATTTTTTGTTGTAAAATTATGTTGATGTGTGTATTTGCTGTGTAGGATCATGTGGTGTGTGTTAGCTGCGGATGTGGAAATCCAGTTCACGTCTCCAGATGTTTGACCTGTGAGAGCCGCCTGCAGCCGGTAACATCTGCACAGACACACACTATACACACATACCTGTACACACCTGTACCATACCTTTACACAACTGTACACACAAAAACACAACATATGCTATAGAGTCACAGTATTCTATGTGATTTGTTGCTGAGAATTAATGTTTTATTATTTTATATATTATTTGTTTCTATTTATGTTTATAAAGAAATGTATTTATGTATTAATTTTTAATTATGGCCTGTTTTGTCCTCCGTACTGTTGCTGCAGACAGCGTGTGTTGGCGCCCCCTCTGTCCCGTCAGCAGGAAGCAGGATGTTGTCATGCTCCAGATGTAAACGTATAAACCACAGCGATGCCAGATACTGTGACTGGTGCGGCTCCAAGGTGAACACACACCGGGACAACACCCGGGGCCTTAAATAATAATAGGCCGACACTCAGTGCATCAATGAAACATTCACCTCCTTTTCTCCTGAATATTCATGTTTTATAAATGTGTATTTTTTAGAAGTATTCAGATCCTTTACTTAAGTACAAATCCCACATGTACATGTACTTAAAGTACTTAAGTAAAAGTACTAGTTTTGTAGAAACTCAAGCGGTGACTGATATATTAAAGTAATTTAACAAAGTACGTTTTTAACATTTTTCAATACTGTTCTTCAATTTTTGCGTTTTTGTGAAATATTGGAGAGTTTTACCTCTTTGGGCCTCAAACAGTAATTTATATGAAACCATGTGAGGTGAAATGTGTTTTTGGTGGAACTGAAAAACACTAATAGACACCTGAAACAAAGATATACAAATACACACTCAAAAGTAGAGAGAAGTAAAATAAAAAAAAGAATCTCCGGCTGGACCGATGGACTGATGGGCTTAACACATCAGAAGGTGACCAGGATGTAGGACCAAAGGAGAAGGTCTGGAGGGTGAGCTGGAGGTGGAGAAGCTCTGGGGGACGGTCAGGAGGATGACCAGACAGGCTGAGTTACTCTGCAGGATGACCTGGAGTATACTTTAGAATGAGTGTTAGTTTGACAGCTAATGTTAGCATAACTTGCTCCATTGTTGCTAACAGAATGATATCATGTTTCATGCTTCGTGTCACTAAGATCTGACTTTTGTGTGATTATTTTGTTGCATTGTTTTCTCTTTTGATAGCGCTAGGCTATCAGTTTCCCTCCGTTTGCAGTCTTTGTGATAAGCTAACATTGTGAGGAGTTCTGGGACACGTATGTGATGTGATGTATGTTGTTAGCCCAGCCATGCAGCCAGCTGTACGATGTGTTGGCAGTGTGGAGCGAGTGGACACCCGTATGCCTTCTACTGCGCAGCCTGTGGCGTCTTTCTGGAAGCACCAGCCCTGCCCACATCCTCCAGTGATGTCACACAGTCTGTCGGGGGTGCCACCACCAACCAGGTACTCTGCAGCAACACCACCAGGCCCACAGGGGGTGCCACCAAGAACCAAGTTGATCATATGCTTCATATGTCACTTTAACCAGCTGAGTCTACATACTCTTTGTATGAGCAGGTTTCCGCTTTGACTTCCCATGATGCCACCTGGCAGGCCACGTCCTCATTTGGATGTGTCCCAGGTGTGATGATAGCCCCGCCCACAGCAGAGCAGTACACACAGACGGTAGGACTCTATTATCCATCAGCCACCGAGCTCCACAGGAAGGAGCAGCAGAGGACGCTACAGCTCAGCAGGGAGCAGGTGACCAGAGCGCACAAACCATTGCTGACCGCCATCAGCCCAGGCCGAGGTAAAGTACTACTGATACTACTGATAATACTAAGTACTACATCAGCGAAGAGTATCAGCAGTCTTCTCACTTGTTCTTTAGGTTACTGGAGGAAGCAGCTAGATCACGTGTGTGCTCACCTGAGGAGTTACGCCCAGAACAACACCCCCTTCAGGGCTCTGCTGGGAGAGCCCCGCCTGGGCCGGGTACATCACGTTTTCCTCACCTGTACCTGTACCTCACCTGTATCTTTCTTTACCTTTACCTGTACCTGAACCTCACCTGTACCTGTACCTCACCTGCTCCTCGCCTTCACCTCACTCGTTCAGATTCAGTTTTAGACTACGTCATGCTGGTGGACATCAGAATCTGACAGGTGTTGCATTGTTGCGGTTCACTTCCTGCCAGTCAGGTGACTGTTGTGTTCCTGCTTCCCTCAGATGGTTTCTGCTGTGATTCAGGAAGATCGTTATGAAGTCAGTCTGACTGTCAGCTTCATGTCGGCCGAACGGGAAGAAAAAAAGGTCTGATTGTTGAAACCTGAGCTGTGACTCAATGAGGCAGAAAGTTCAGAGTGGAGTCATGACTGACTGCTGTGTGTTTGGTCTCAGGTGGGTCCTGAAGGTGGAGGACCAGCAGGTGACACTGTTTTACCTTCTGGTCAGGAGACTTTGAGCAGCGTCACAGAGCGATCAGCCAACAGCAGCAGCCTCAGTAAGAACTCACAACACACAATCCAACAACATTCATTAATTATAAAACCTGAAGTCTCTCACCTGAGAGTCTGAGTGTGCAGGGACGGGAAATACTTCAGTTTAATGTTGTTAAATGTTGACATTCTTAAAATAAGAAGAGAGCAGTCGAACTTATAATACAAGAACATTTAATAAGTGAAAAAACTCACACTGGGTTATAATCCCAGTTAGAGATTATATCTAAAATTAAAAACTAACACATATGATCATCAGTCAGTTTTCCTCTGTGGTTTTATTTGTGTCTGACAGGAAGTGATCTGCCAGCTCTCATGAAACCCTCCAAACAGAACGCGGCGCCCAAACATCTAGTAAGAAACTTTATCTGAGGATCAGATTTATTGCTGTTTCTTTTCTGTGATTTGAGATAAAACAAACAAAGAAGATGATACTGAGGTTCTTCCTGTTTTAAATCTTGTCTGTGATTGGTTGGTTGTCCTGGCTGCGGGGAAAGGACAGCCAGCTACTGAGGGAACTGGGTCCGGGTCGAGGTCACATCAGTGTTGTCCAGCAGCTCCTGGATCAGGTACGAGCCTCTCTGGCCAATCAGCAGCTCCTCTCACTCACCGGATGTTAACTCTGACTTGTCTGTGTCTTCATTAACCACCAGGGGGCGGACCCCTCCTGCTGTGGGAGCGACGGAAGACACGCGCTGGCGGTTGCTGTGGTGAACGGTCACCATGACATCCTTCCTGTTCTAGTGCAGCGAGGTGCCAACACCAACCTGCAGTCTGGACAGTAAGAAGAAAATTAATAACTAATTAATAACTTATTATTTCATAGACATTTTAATGTGTTCAGACTGAATCAAATTTTACATCAACACAAAGACACAAAGTTTAGATTGAAATCCTCCAAAGACCTGAACATCAGATTCAGACCAACAATCAGAGTTGTAAAACATCCATGTGGGATGCAAAGTATCATTTTAAAGAGGAAATTAACAACAGTAAAAACTTCACCTGTTAGCATCCAACAGGTTAAACCCCTGAATGAGATGTAAGTTATCTTGATGACTTGAAGAGCGAAACACTGAACCAACACGACGGCCTCATGCTCAGGTTTCATCGACATTAAAATACATGAAATGATACAATATGTTGTTTTGTTTGTCAGGACTCAACAAAACGGGTCAAATGAATTCTTACTTCCTTCATCAACTAGAAAATCATGTTTGTTAAAAGCAACGATAGATGATAGAAAACTTTCTGCTGGCTGACAGGGAAAACCGCCTCAAAGAAACTCTCATTTTAGTTTCACGTTATCCAGAAGCTTTGAATGCAACCAGGAAGGTTTCACTTTCTTAGAGGTTGAACAGGTTTGAGCTCTGATCTGAACAAGTGTTTCTGCAGCCAATAGAGCCTGACAGTTGTTGTCCTGCATTAAATGTTGGTTACACCCATCTTCAAACTGTAGATCTGAAGGGGAGCAAACTAACTATGAGCACAGAGAGGAGCTCATCAGGTTATCAGGACGAGGAGCGGTACTGTGAATACAGAAAAGTCTTGGTTAAAACCTGAAAACAAATATTTGGTTTAATCTAAATGTATTAAAATGTTTGTCTTCAGCGTTGAATGTTCTGAAAGGTTCCTCTTCCTCAGGATGAAGAACACTGCTCTGCATGAGGCTGCAGCTCTGGGCTCGGACGGCCTGCAGTGTGCGGAGGTCCTGCTCAGGTAACACACATCACTAAACACACCTGCTGATGATTATCTGTCAGTCATGACGTCATCATCTGTCACACCCACCAGCTGTAAGGCCGGCCTGACCTGGAGGAACGCCGCCGGTCAGACGGCGTACGACGTGGCGGTGAGCTCCGGCTGTGACGTCATGGTGTCCCTGCTGGCTGCCCGGACAGGAAGCGACATACTGAGCAACCTGGCAAAACCAAGACGGAAGCTGCATGTTTTCTGACTGAAACCAACCGGGAACAATTCACGTTTTAGTGTGCGAGTCAACATACATGTTACATGTTGAAACACACATGTTACATGTTGAAACACACGTTACATGTTGAAACACTTCATGTATAGTTTGACTTCATTTGGTGTTGTCCTCATCACAGACTTGTTAGTTACATTAATTGAATTTATGATGAATGGTTTGTATTATGGAAAACACAATGCTATCATCAGTTACCATGGTAACTCCCAAAATGCTAAATGTGACTCTCACGGTGTTTCTTTTGATTGGTCCATTAACTTTTCAGGAAATTATCTGTCAGACATTTCTAGACATTTGTATTCTGTAAACGTGTGGTAGTTCTTGTGCTGTTGTGTTACTGTACTGACAAAAATAAAGGAAAACATGAGTGTGTGTAAATATAACTTAAGACGCATGTTGATTATAAGTCTAGACTGCTGCTGTGTGTTACAGTGAAATAAAAACAACCAGGGACTTTATTCAGACAACTTTTATACAACAAATGAGGAAAAAGTGAACCGAATGTCAGCAGAACCAAACATCTGATTTACTGAACTACATTATCCAGTACTATACTACATTACAGCTGAGTCCATGTGTTGAACTTCTGTCTGAAAGCACCAACAGTCAAATTAAACAGAAACTTCTGTCAGTACTGCAGATAGATGCTGGTAACTGAAGAGCTGCTGGTTGAATCTCTGCAGCAGCTCCACAGCTGATTGACAGGTATCAACACGTGACGTCCTTGTCTCAGCGTCGCAGTCGCAGGAAGAAGGCGTGGCGGCACTCAGTGCTGTCCACAGGATAGTATTTATCATAAAAGTCCAGGATGTACTCCTCCGCTTTGAAGCCAAACTTCCGGTACAGCAGCATGGCAGCGTTACTGGCCGACACATGCAGCGTGACGTCCTTCCCCATGCAGGTCTGAAAACACACGGGACGACACATCAGCACACGGAGTGTTTGAAGATTCAACACAACTGTACTGACAAGCCCATAAATCAGAACACGTGTGTAGACAGTAAAAACAATGAAAACTATGAAAATGAGAGTATATAATAATAATAATAATTATATATATATATATTTATTTATTTATTGCTGTTTTTGGTTAAACAGTGGACCTGTATGAGGTGGTAGATCATGAAGGTGCCGATGCCGGCCCTCCTCCACTCAGGATGGACCAGCAGGAAGGAGATGTACGCCTCGTTGTACTTCACATCTGGCACCATGAAGCCAAAGCCGACCACCACCTTCTTATAGAGGACGACCACGCTGAAGTCTGGGTACTGCAGACACTCCGACAGGTCCACACCTGCAGGAGGGAGCACCACACCGATAGTCGCTTTGCACAAACACATTCATGCTTTCATACGTAGGCTCAGAGCACTACCTGGCCAGAAGCTGTCGTGACACATGGCGTTGACGGAGGGGATGTGGTTGGGCCTGACGTAGCAGTAGTCGATGGGGGCGTCGGGTTCAGGGACCCAGTCAGGATCCTTCCTGTGAGGGTGAGCTCTGATCTCTGCCAGCAGCCTGAGCTTTACCGGGCGGTTCTCATAGTCCCTCCTGAAACACAAATACTACTACTGCACCACTACTACCATCACTACCCAGCTGGTATTTTACCACTGACTGTAGTCTAAAGATAGACATCCCTCTATCTGAATTTTTACCTGATGTAGGGTTTCAGGATGCGAGACGTATACGGACTCTTGATGCTCTGCTCCAAACTGCCTTCTGCTCCCATGAGCCGATGCCAGAAGGACACGGTATGCTGCTGGATGTCTCTCCTGCTGGACAGCTTAGTCTTAACACAAACAGAAAAACACATTTATGTTCAAGCTTTATAAGTGGGCCTCCACCCGAGCTCGAGTCCTTCACAGGCGTGAGGTAGACACTGCAGCCAGATTTACTACAGAGATTAGTGATATTCTAATAACAGTATTGCACTCACTGTCTGTCCAATATGTGGCGTTACTGTAGGGCTCTACATTGGCCCCTAAATACACGTATGTGCGAACTGGAATAAATGATTTACAAGCACCGTGTTAAAAGAGCATCACAGAGAGCGTCAGTGATATCTCGTACTCTTATGTCTGGTCTATATATGATTATATATGGCCTTCTATTTCCCCCTTTATAAAGTGTCCTCTCATTTATGATCTTCACCATGTTACACACTTTTCATCTTGTTAGTTATTTCTGATTTGGTGATAGGTGATCCAGTCTGGCCTTCAAGAAGCTGATGTATTACCTACTGTATCTGGGTCTGTTATTATAGCTCCATCTGGTGATCTTATACATCCTGTAGGTCTTCTTTTTCCAGTCATTACCTCACTGTTGTTAATGACCCCCTTCATTACATGTTTGATTCAGACATTCTTCTTTTGTCCAGTTTCTTCTCTGTACTGAACTTAATTATTCGTTACTAACCTTCGTCGTCCCATCATGTCACATGTTTCTTGTGCTGGGATTTTCTCGCTGTTTAACATATTTAAATCGGTCCCACATTGGTTCAGTTTCATTTTTTTGTTCTTAGATGTTACTGAATGGTGATCTGAACCGCCATCCGCTCGTTCAGCTTCAGTTTGTTATGTAATTTCTAACGTGTTCATTGGTAGTAGTGTAATCTATTTGATTCCTTGTTCTGTCTGCAGGGCCGATCCAAGTACAAACATAATGTTCAATCTTTATCTACAGTACATTAGCCTCACAGAAAAGGACAGATATCGAATTTTGATCATAATTGAATTGTCACTTGAGTTATTTATGATTCAAAACCTCCTTTTTCTACAGTAGATTCTCCTGATGTTATTACAGAAAAACTATTCTGATAAATGTTGAAGGTACCTGGAAGCGATCGAGGATCCGCAGCTCCTGGCTGCTGGTACAGTATTTCCCTGTGACTCCACCTCCTATCAGTGCCCCAGCCTCCTGGGCGCCGTAGATGCCTCCCACCAGGCTGAGGGTGGCGCTAACCGCCCGGTCGATGTCCAGCAGGGGGAGCCCTCTCTGCCTCTTGGCCTGCCGCACAAGCAGCTTCCTGTGGAGGCGTTTGGCCTGCGGGGTGACGGCCAAGGCCAAGGGGCAAGCGTCCAGCCGGCGCAGCAGCATCCGCTCTTCGTACAGGCTGAGGGTGGAGTACTGACGACTCTGGGAGACGCCGCCAGCTCCGTCAGCTTTCTCCGAATGAGTTATCCTCCTTCTCTCGGGCCCTCCAGCACCAGCACAGCCCCCGGCAGAGAGAGGCAAGCCTTCGCCTCGGCCCACTGGCTCCTCAAAGTACTCCTCACGCTCGCGGCCTTCATCATCTTCGCTGTCAACTTCACGTTTGATGTGTGGAGGAGCTGGGCGGAGCTTCTTGCGAGCGACAAGGTTGGCGCTGGGAGGAGGGATGTACTCCATCCCTGGGTCAATCATCCCGTCTGCCTCCATCTCCTCGTCGTCTGGAGGTTCAGGCAGCAGAGCGGACACATGGTTCATTTACTGCCTGTTTATATCTGTTTAAGAGAACACCGGAGGAATCAGACTTTAACTCACCGTGGAATAGAGCCTGTGGAGGCATGGCGTCAGGAATAAGGTCCGCCTCTGACAGCAGGCTGGGCGTGGCTGAGTGAGAGGCTGGCGTCCCCGGGGCAGAGAAGTCTGGTGAGGGTGACGGTGACGGGCTGGTCAGTGGAGTCCGGTCTGAGGAGCTGAGTGAGGAGAAATCGATGACTTCACCTTTCTCCAGAACGAGGTCTGGCCGACGTGTGCCGCTCCCACCACGACCTCCGCCCAGTTTGACCGGCGTGGAGGAGGCGCTACGGTCGGTGTAGCCTCCCACTGCCTCCTTCTGAGCCCGCCGAATGTCTTTGGCCTCCTGAGTCCGTGAACGCTTCTCCTTCAGTTGCATGGCGCTCTCTACAGGGTTGCGGGCTCCACGTTTCCTCAGGCCCTCCACAGTGATGATTGGGTCCACCGCAGGTTTGGAGACTGCAGGTAAGCAACACAACATTTCATTTAACGATAAAGCAATTAAAACGACTCCCTCCAAGATTTTGCAGTTTTGTTGTCATTGAGGCCAGAAATGATTTTGCAGCAAATTTCCTCAAAAACTGTGATACAGTTTGCAATGTTTTCTGAGGTCTTTTTGATGTAAAATTGCAGAATTTGGGAAAATCTGCAAGCAAAATAAATTATTGCAGTTTTGAAGAGTCGTATGTAGCCACTTCCTTGGATAAAAAGCATCCTGCATATCACAGAAACTACTGTATTTCAGTGCTAATGTTTAATGTACTTTCTGAACACGAGAACCATGGACTCAAAGTTATACACATTTATAATAATTCCTTAATTAAATAAACTTTCAGATCAACATTAACACCAAATAAAATCAGTCAATAATTCCATTAAAATAAATCCATTAATATATTATAATATATTTTCATTTCCAAAGTGGCCATTTTTAAGTTGGAGGTAGATTATTTCCATCTTTGCTCAGCTTTTCTTCTGACTGACTGAAACCTCATTTGGGAACTGTCCTGCTCGGTCTGTGGCAGGTGAGATTTGTCCATCTTCCACCTGGAGATGCCTTAATTCTTTGGATTAATTATTTATAAAAAAAAAATAATAATAATTTTCCTGATAGGAGTGTAAAACCAATTCCAGTACTGTAGGATAAAAGTCCAAAAAATGAAAATAAGTAACAACTGAAATAATTGAAACAAGACAATTACAGGAAAATAAAATAAAAACTCAAGTAAGGGTCATCCAGTCTAACAGGTACATCAGGGTGTCATCAGCATAACAATGAACATGTCTGTATATTAATGTTCACCAGTGAAAACGTGTAAAGGGAATAAAAAGACATCAGACCAGTGCACTCTCAATGGACTGCAGGCAGCGGTCACCTTTGGTCTTGGTGGTGGATTTGTCCAACTCCGGCCGCAGAGTTGGAGGTCGATTCTGAACCAGCTTCCACCAGCCGGGCTCACCGAACTCCTGCGCTCCGGATCGGAAAAACGTGGGACTGCCGACCGACAGGCAGCCAGCCACCGTGCTCCACCACGTTGAAGTCTTCTTTCTGCAGAGAGAGAGTCACCAGTTCAAACACAACTGCAGAAACTCATCAGCTTCTGGACCAATGAGGAGGGGTTCATCCAGACAGGACACACCCAACACCGAACGAGAGCAGCAGTTCATATTCTGTGAAGAGATGTGAATCACAAGGAGGCCAAAGGTACGGAAAACCCGTCTGTACCGCAACGAACCGTATTGATTGGTGTTACGGATGTTTGAGGTGGATTTTACAGCTGCAAACAATAGTTGTCAGCTTTTAAAGCAAATCATTATTTATTATAATAATTATTATATCACCAAGAATTTGATCATTATTTTGAGTCATCTTTAGGAAAAAAAAGTTCACATTCTCCAATTTTGTTTCTTAAACATAAATATTTAAATATCTGCCACAATATCCTTAAGTATTGGTTCCCAACCACTCGTTTTGCCTTATTTGTTGTGAATCATTGTATTTTTTCTCATCGAGCATCTAAAAGTTATTCAAAGAGCAATAAAAACAGCAAATTCTTACCCTTAAGAACCTATAAAATATAAATATAAAATATATAAAATATTTCAGAATCAGATGATCAGTTTAAAAAAATTACCTAAATAGTGAATCCTAAATGAAAAGTTCTTAGTTAGTTAGTTAGTTCTAAGTACTAACCATAAACTCAAGTAATCGATTGAGAAAATACATGAGAATAATCAATAATAAACATAATCATTTGATGCAGCCCTTGCTGATTTTCCAGTAAGGTTTCTCTGGCCTTGAGAGCTTCAATGTTTGACGTTATCTTGTGGTGTTTCAAGTGGTTTTACAAATTTGCAGTGCAAAGTAATATAGTAATATATGGTCATCGTCTTTGAATTAAATCCCACAACTAACAGAACCAAGATCGGATCCGTTCATGTGTTCTTCCTCTCATCGCTTTGTTTCCTCACTTTCTACAACGAAAACGGCAAAACTTTTTATCAAATAAAATAATTTGTTCATGATTACATCAACAGACTTGTGTTCCCATCACAAACCAAACCAGCATGAATCAAAGTGACCTTGTTCCTAACAGGAAGTTCCAGTGTCGGCCAATGAAAGCGCAGATGTCCTCCTTCCACCTGAAGTAGCCCTGTCGTCCTGTCCCCTCCAGAGACAGATTGTACATGGCCAACATCACCACCTGAGACAGCAAGTTTTAAAAATATATATATATATATTTTTATTATCAGCACAATGACTCAAAAGAACAAAAACACACATGTCCGGTCCAGTAATTTCCCTTTCTATATTAGATCTTTTAATATGTGGGTGTGGTTTTCACCTGAATGCCTGGAACATTTAGTTAACCAGCTTTAAGTATTTAATTAGTTACTGATTGATATTCATTAAAAACCATTGAAAGACAGAACAATAAATCAGTGTATGGTTGTGCGTACCTGCTGCCAGGTGAGTCTCATCCTCTCGAAGCTCTCCTTGCCGTCCTCAGAGCAGTCACAGCAGATAAACTTGAAGAAGTTGTCTCCTTTCAGGTAGCTGGGCTGCTCGCCGCGAAGCTGAGCTGAACACACACACACACACAGGATAATTAAATAATACACAGGGAACACATGGAGGAAAAAAACTATTTATCTCCTGCAATTAATTGACTAGTCGACTTCTACTTTTTTGGAGTAGTCGTGGTCTCCAACACGCAGCAGTCGTCACTTCCACATGATACTGAGTATGTTTCCTCTCAGCAGATCCAGTAAGTCTGACCTGCAGGAATCCACTTGTGGCAGCGGTCGCAATAGAAGGACATGTCCTCGCAGGCCCAGCCCCCGTCAGTCTCCTCGCCTACATCGCTGGTCAGCGAGTCTCCGCTCTGGTCATGTGAGAGGTCCACTGAGCCCTGGTCTTCTGACTCCACGATCAGCAGCGTCTCCCCCTCCACCTCGCCCTCCTCCAGTCCCTCCGAGGCCGATATACAGGCCGCCTCGTCGTCGCCGCCACCAAGCTGCTCGCTGCTGCTGTCCATGTCGGAGCTCAGTGACCGTCACTCACCTGCACAGGTACACAGCAGGTCAGTCAGGGTACAGACCGCTCTCTGTATGTAAGTAAACTCTGAGTCATAAAAGGCATGTGTACATAAACACAGATTTATTCTAAAATATGAACATGCAGATTCAGCACTTTCTAAGGATTTCTTCACAAATAAAAATCCAGAAATGCAATCATAAACAGAACTTGTTTTCTTCATTGTTCAAGTAATCCAGTAATTTTTACTAATGTTATACTGCAAACAGCTGATTCACATTTTAATAGAGACTATTTGACAAAATGTTAACAAATATGGTGTAAAAACACACAGCTAAAGTGGCTCACCACTATATATAATATTTGTACATTATATTTCTCTTCATTTGTAAAATATGCCACTTTGATGTGAACACACTCCTGACCATCATGACTGTGGTTGTTCGGCTAAGTGAAGCCATATACCTATGCATGTTGAACTTGGTAGTACAGGCCTCAGGTGTGTCAGGCGGCACATTACCTGTTCAGCGGTGGGTGTGGTCCTGTGGACGGATCGGCGTCTCTCCTCCTCCAACTGTCTGGTCAGCGTTCTCTGCTCCTCCAGCAGCCTCAGGTTCTCCTTCTTCCTCTCCAGACGCTCCAGATCTCTGACTACACCCTCGTGGAGACGCTGGAGGACACAAATCAGGAGTTCAGTCTCTGAACAACATCAGTTCCCTTGTTGACGTCTTCATCTAACTTACAAACATGAACACGAGTCTCATCCTGCGCTCAGCTTGTTCAACGAGCTCCAAACAAACAAACCAGACAATCTGAAAATGACTGTGGGCTTCCAAGAAAATAATATGCAGATTAATCAATCTTATTTTTTAACATCAAGAAGTTTAAAAAAAAACCTTTGAGATTATTTTTTTTAATATTTGACTACAAAAAAAGGGAAAAAAATCTGTTTAAAAGCATCTTCAGATGAATTCATCGACTGCTCAACATTAAAAACTGTTTTTAAAGAGTTCATATTCAGCGCCTCGTGGTTCTTAGTAAATATAAATAATAAAGTGGATAAAGACAAATAACAGAAAACATCATTTATATCATGATACCACAAAGGTTGGGAACATGAAGTCATAAAAAGACAAAGCTAAATAAATGTGACATTAATTACATGTGTCTGGATTTCACAGCTGTTCAGTTTGTGATATTATTTATTTATTTATATATATATATATATTATAAGTCCAGGTAGGATTTTAGATCATTTGTTTGAAAAACTCCACCGGAAGTTACAGAGAGCTATTGTTAGCTTGATGCATCTACAGGCTGTATTTGTATTATTAATTATTAATTATTATTATTGATTTTATTATTATATATCAGAGTGTTAGCTGTTTGTTATACGCCGAACAGCAGCTGGTTTTAAACTATAAAACAGCCAGTTAACGTACTGTGACCTCGTTAACCTGACCTGCTAACAGTTAGCTGGCTGTTAGCTAACTGTTTGCCGGCTGTTGGACCGGCTCGACCCGGCCCGGGTTACCTGTCGGTCCCAGGTCTGTTTGAGATGAACAGCGGTTACAGTGCTCAGTGTCAAAACCACAGAAACTCCAAGAACAAGTTTAGAGGCTGCAGACATCCCGCTAGCTTCAGCTGCTAACAGGCGACTGCTAACAGGCTCCGCTGGTCGGTCAGTCGCTTCTTCTGACGGAATATGCGGCAGAGAAGACGCATAAAGAGCTTGTTGCTCCCCCACAGGTCATCTGTAGAACTACACCCAACGTTAAATCCTCATGTCCAGTCCAGTCCATGGACAAAGTTTGATGAGTTATGTTATGAGTTAACTTATATTTATGATTTCAGTGAACGATCTGAAACTACATCAAAGCATTTGTGCCTCTCCACAGATGCTTTTATTACGTGATGAAGTTAAAGTAAGTTGGCATGTTGCTTTTTCAAAGCTTGTTATATTATCAATTTTGTCAAATATTCAATAATTGTTCTTTGTTAATAAAATAATACAAAGAAAAGAAACAAAAGAGAAGAAAAAATTAAAATAACATCCGTCTGTTAAATTTCATTTCATATTTCATATATTAAAAACATATTATATTACCTACAATAAAAAATTAAATAATAAACATTCATTATTTCTGTTACAAATCATAAATGTAGTTTTCCTGACGCCTCCGCAAATCAGTGTGGGTTAAATGGCTCCCCACTGACCAATGAGGAGCCGCGCTGCCGGCGGGGGCGGGACTAGTGGTCCCGTTCAGAAAGTGCCACGACTCTGCAGCAGCAGGCTGCACACTCCGCTAAAGGTAAACTGTTTATTATATATATATTATATCAAAGCTTATAACGTTTGTTTTACTGAGAAATGATGAATCACAAATATGGTGATTTAGTTTTAAAATGAAACGAATTAAAATGTTGTTTTTTTTATTTAAGTCTCAAAACGTTTAAAATCTGAAGTTTCTGACGCTGAATGTGATAAAACAGTAAACAGTTAACAGGATTTATGTTTATGTTTATTTATGTTTCAATTTACTTTGTTTCAAGCTGAAAAACATAAACTGAGCTTTCATTTAAAAAAAAGCTCCTGAAAATATATGAAGATTAAAAATAAATGACGTCACGAGTTTATAAAGGGTTTAATCTGAAAGAAAAGTTACGTAACTCTGTGTGTGTGTGTGTGTGTGTGTGTGTGGTGGTGGTGGTGGGGGGGGGGCATGTCAGTCCTCAAACATTAACTATGTACTGTAAAATATTTATACAGTATTTTATTTTTGTATTATTATTATTATTTATAATTTTGTATTATCATGTTTTTTTTTCTTGAGCTGAAACGATTATTCGATTTTTTTGAGACATTTTTCTTTTTTTAAAGTTTTTTAAAAACTTTTAACAACTCATACTCAAACAATATCTGAGTCATTTTTCAATATTACACAACTCTTTGTTGAATATAGAAAAAGCCTCAAACATTTTCAGGATTTTTATTTTTCAGAAAAAAATAACTGTGCTTATTTTAACTACAACTAAAGATCTGCAACTAACAATGATTTTCATCACTGCTTAATCAATCACTTATTTAAATGTAAATCAGTTCTTTAGTTAGTCTATAAAAAGTTGTTGAATCAAAAGCCAAAGATATAAACAGAAAAAAGAGCAAAGCAGAACATTTGAGACACTGACAGCAGACAGGTTGATAAATGACATAAATGATTAATTGATTCCTAAAACAGTTGCCTATTCATCTGCTGTCAGTTGACTGATAATTTCACAGCACTTCACCCTCCAGCCTGTTAGAAAGAGAAGAGATATTCGTTGAGTTATATCATGTGATTGTGATTCAATCCTCATTTAATTCCATTAAACTGTGTTGAGTTTAAATATGATTGACTGAACGAGTCTTCAGTTTTAATCAGTGATGTGCTGCTGAACACACAGATGCTGAACTTTGACCTCCAGTCAGTGACCAGCAGGTAAACCACCAAGAAAAATCAATACAAACACAAAGTTTCTTCCTTCAGTCTTGTGTTTGTTTGCTGCTTTTAATTTGAAAGTTCAGCCAGTGGTTGAGGGGGAACTGCTCAGTTTGTGATACACAAAGCGCCACCATGAGGTCATTTATATAATTTATTTTTTTACTTTTTTACTTTTTTACATAAAATGTTTGGACAACCATCCAGAGTTATTGATCTGTAATACGCTGCTTGTAATTAATTTGCAAAATCTCATAAGTGCTGCTACAAAAGCTGATTAACCGAAGAGCTGTTGTCTGTTGATTATTTTCTACATCCATCAATTAGTTGTTTGGTCCATAAAATATCAGAAAATGGTGACCAGTGTGAATCAGGGTTTCCTTAAGTCCAAGAAGACGTCCTCAAATGTTCAAATGTATCCTCAAAGATATTCAGCTTTCTGTCACGGAGGACTAAAGAAACCAGAAAATATTCACATTAGACACTTTTTCTTAAAAAGCAACTCAAAATGAAACACTATAAGTTTAAAAAAGGGTCTGAATATCCTAAAAAGCGTTTTCTATTGAAGGATTATTGTTGTGATGCTGTTCATCTTTCTCCTGCAGGCTTCCTGTCAGACACACTGATCCGTCATGGACATCTCAGACCCACAAACACTCGGCTTCGTGGTCTTTGGAGGGTTTATGGTCATCTCGGCAGTGGCCATCGTCCTCGTCTCCACGCTGTCCATGAAGGAGATGTCATATGAGGAGGCGCTGGCCAAACAGCGAGACCAGCTTGTTCATGCTCAGACACAGAGAGCAGAGAAGAAGAAGAAGAAGGACAAGACATCAGAGAAGAAGACCAAAACCAAGAAGAAGGAGGAGTGGCAGGACGGGAAGCCCTCTGAACCTGGTAGTGACAGCGACAAGGAGCCTGTGGTGGTGACCAGCACTAAGCCAGAATCTGACCCCAAACCAATGCCTCAACCAGAACCAGAACCCACTGCCACCACTGAGCCTCCTGCAACCCCCCCACCAAATGGGAAGAAGAAGAAGAAGTCGGCTAAGGTGGAACCAGCTGCTGTCATGGAAACTGTTGCTAAGGAAGTGCTGGTCATGGCTGTTGCTCCGGTGATGGAAGTTGCTGAAAACGTCATCACTGAAGTCTCCAAAGAGCAGACTGCTGCCAAAACCGAAGAACCCAAAGAAACCTCGAGCAAGAAAAATAAGTCCAAGAACAAACCTGAGACAGGTGAACAAACCATTAACATAAATAACTGATATTAAAATCCTCACAATCAAATATCCATATTGCTCTTCAATCAAATTCAATTCTGTCATACTGAAACACAACATGTTTTTCCGTCCGTTTAGTGTTGGTCTCCAGCTCTGCCTCCTTGCTGCTGCCGTATGGTGAGCTGATGTCCGCCGTGTCCAACATGACACTCAGCAATGATGAGACACTCAAACTCATGGAGGTCCTAAAAAAGAAGACCAGTGACACCTGGCAGCAGGTAGATACACAACACCAGCTAACGGATACCATTAGCAGCTAGCGGTTGTACTACGGAGTCAGTTTTATGAGCATTATCACAGTTAACCCATAGACTGTAAATATTAATAGACGTAGTTACCATGACGTCATCCATTGGTTTGAGGAAGCCCTGACTACTGCCATCTTGGATTTGACTGTCGCCATCTTGGCTTTTTGGAGCCAGAAGTGACCATATTTGGACTAAGGTTGGGTTTCTTGGTTAGCGCGGTGCATTTTCTATGGTTAACTTTGATAATGCTAACGCTCATGCTAATTTTAGCTAGTGAAAAACAGGCTTAAAACCATTTAAACAGAAGACTGAGTCCATAGAGGATCTTTTAGTACAACCAAATGCTTTAGACTGAGACTTTACAATTAACACAAATACACCGTGAAATATCAACATACTATACATAATATACTCCTGTTGTGCACTACTAGGAACAATGTGGTTATTGGCAATTAATAATAATAATTAAATGGGTTAATTATTAATAGCTAGAAATATTTACCACAAGCAGTAAATGTCGGGACATCCTGTCAGTAGGGACCAGTAGCCAGAATACGGTCTCAAAAGGTTTGTCGGATATGGGATCACAAGGCAAACACTGATTACCAATGACGACAGGCAACATACTGTATATATGTCATATCATACAGCCACAACTCAACACTAAATATCCATTCTGTCTGATTATTGATTATTAGTAACACTGGCATGCTTTAGTGGTGTGGTGTGGTGTGATCATAGACTGTATATAAGAATGGTCCATGGGAATTGTTACCTAACATTCAACAGTAGCTGCCATTAATTTAGACCATCAATCGGACAGGAATTAACACATTTGCTCATCTGCAAATCCTTTAAATATATCTTCATTCAGAGAGGAGACCCGCTGTCAGCTCTGAAGAAGCAGCTGGAGGAGAAAGAGAAGCTGCTGACAGCTCAGCAGGAGGTCGCCACCGACGCCAAGAGTCGCTTTCAAGAGCTCAGCAAGGTGAACACTACCGGCGGCATTCTGCCGTTATCATCTGATGTCTGGGAAGTTTATTCCATCAGATCTGTTGGTCAAAAGGATGACAAAGACATTCACTAATCAACACAAAGACACCAGAAAACATCCAGTTCTTCTAAAGGAACAAAGTCTGAGCAAACACATACAGTGAGGTGTTTTAGCTTCAGAATCAATCGTATGAAGCTCTTATTCGCTGTGTTTCCTTCATCAGGAGAAATCCAAGATGGTGTCTTTAGTGGCCAGTCTGAGGGCTGAGCTCGGTGCTCGTGGTCAGGAAGTCGAAACGTTGCGGGCCAACATGCAGACCGCTGACCAGGAACACCTGAAACAAACCCAGCAGCTCAACCAGAAGGTTTGGTTGAGCTGATGTTACTCTCCAGTCTTTTGTGATTATTGCTTTTGCAGCAGCTTTTCTCAAAAATTGCGAAACACTTTGTGATGTTTTGTGTACTCTTACTGCAGTAACATTGTGGGAATTGATATGAGTTGCAGCTCTCTCAAATATAGTGAAGATTGAATTTGCATTAATTAAAAGCAAGTCTGAAGTTCTTGAAGTCACAGACCTTCAAAAGCAAATTAGAAGACTTTTTTTCTTCAAGGTCTCTGAATGCTGAGCATTAAAATTACATGAAATCTGAATATTTTCCCTTCACAGCTGTTTTAATGATGATTCCTAAAACACTGTCAGGTTCTGTTAACTGGCTGTTAAACTTGAACAGATCGGGAGTCTACAGGAACAACTGGAGAACGGATCCAACACCCAGCTGGCCCGCCTGCAGCAGGAGAACTCCATCCTACGAGACGCCCTGAACCAGGCGACCAGCCAGGCTGAGAGCAGGTAACACATGACGTCCCCCAAAGTCTGCCTCTAACTTCACCCAGCTGTTACATCATGACCACGTCACTTCTGAATTCACTATTTGCCTTCTTACACTGATTTTCCATTATCTGTCATTTCTGCAGGCAGAACGCAGAGCTGGCCCGGCTACGGCAGGACTGCGTGCGTCTGGGTCGCGAGCTGTCCGAGCGTTCTGATGCTCTGCGGGCAGACGAGGAGCGTAGGATCAGTCTGGAGGCTAAGGTGGCTGCCGCCGAGCTGGAGCTGACCCAGGCCAAGGTCAGACCTGCACAGCTGTTTCACAAAATCATCAGTTCAACTGTTAATCTCCAAAATATCTGACAACAGAGCTGCTGTAAACAGGAAGTGATCCATGTCTGTCTTTCAGTGTCTCTGTCTGTCTCTCTAACTGTCCATCTGTCCGTCTGCAGCTCGTCCACGCTGACACTGAGCACGCTCTGAAGCAGCGGTTGCAGGAAGTGTGTTTGGAGCTTGCAGCGTTGCAGCAGGAAGCTGCTGCTGTCAGCGGTTAGTGTTTCTGTCACACTGCTGCTAACTTAATGCTAGTTTTTGTTTGGTATGAATGATAAAGCTTGTAATTAGTGCTGGCTCAGGTCATCTCATGGTTATGCTGCCAGACTAGACTGCTGGGGGACTCACACACTCTCACTCCCTGTACAGATTGTAAAGCCCTCCGAGACAAATGTATTTTGTGACTTTGGGCTATATAAATAAAATCTGATTTGATTTTATATGGTTGGGACATAAATGTCTTGTGATGCAGTATATATATTTTCTTAACTCAGTCACTAACTAATGCTAACTTAAGAACACGAGCATAAAGAATTAAAAGATAATTTTTTGTCTCTGTAAGCAGTTTGAGGTTCGTTTGTGTCAGAAACGGCCGTCACAGGAACATCACGTCTGTTCACATTCTGATGTTTGTTCCTCAGACCTGCAGGGGGCGCTGGCGTCCAGAGAGACCAAGCTGCAGGAGCTGAGGGCCCAGCTGGAGAGGCAGGCTGCAGTCCAGGTACCTGCACCACCTCCTGATGAAACAGGATGTTATGTTACTGCCCTCCATGTTTACCCTACTGCTTTGATTAGTAATAAATCAATAATCATGCACCAATCAAACTCTGAAGTTTGAGTCCTTCAGATTATCACTCAAGAGCTTTTCAGTCATAATGCACTTGAGTGGACAATAGCATACAAAGATATGTTTGCTAAAATGAAATTATTACTTTTATTATAATATTTTCTCTATTAAATATAGTTTATGCACCATAACAGCTTTTAATTATGGACGAGTCTAAACCATAAATAAACTCTGATGTTTGAGGTTTTAGTTTGTTCAGCGTTTGTTTACTGAAACTCACTATTAATATGTTTACATTAATACGTGTTAGCACGAATGACGATATCCTGTTTGGTGCTGATAACATGAAAGCTGTTACAGTAAATATTTATGTCAATGAACATGTCCTGTGTCATTGTTTACAAACAAATGTTTAGAAGTGATGTAAACTATAGCTCAGGTTTGATGACAATAATTGAATATATTTAATTACTCATAAAACATTCATTTTTTATGCTTTGAATGCAGCTTTGTTTACATCCGTGTTTACTCGGTATCAGTCTTCTTCTTCTCTGCCTTGGTTGCCGTATTGTTGTTGTTGTTGTTGTTGTTGTTGAACTGGTAACGTTGTGACCTGTCTGCAGGCGGGGAGCTCGTCTGAGGTGGAACAGCTGAAGAACGAGTATGAAAATGTTCTGCTTTCACATTATTCAAACAATGAGTGAGTGTGAATGTGTGATGGACTAATGAATGACTCACTGTGTGACTTCCTGTCAGCGTGCGACGCAGAGACGAGCAGGTTGGCGTTCTGGAGGTGGAGCTTAGTCGGCTGAAGGAGGAGCTACAGCTGAGGTGAGAACCACAGGAAGCAACTGTTTGTTAGTGGAGACTCAACGTTTCATTTATATGTATTTGTAATCTCCAGTTAGCCCTCTGCTAACTTGAATGTGGATGAAATAATTTATTTGTGCAGCTTTTCCAGGATTTCCAATTGTTAGCGGATCAAATGTTTTACAGCCACAACAGTAGCAACAGGTAGACTACAGCTGTCATGATGTCATGATGTCATGATCAACAGTGTTTGTGTCATTACTCTTTCTGCCAGAAGGGGGAGACAAAAGTCCTGCACTGCATCTCTAACTTAAAATACATTTCATTATGTTTTCTCTTCTCTGTATCCCCAGACTGAAGGAAGCTGACATGGATGCAGCAGCAGGTGATCACATCCAGAAAGACGTAAGTGTGAATTCACAGAAAAAAAATCATCATGTTAGAAACTAGAGATGCTCCAGAGTTCACCTGCCAACCAGCTGATCTAGTAACAGAAAAACAAAGTGAAATAAACAAACTGTACAAATCAATGATGTGTTTAAACACCACAAACAAAAGCTCTTCTCCTCCTCAGGGATCAGGAAGCGACACAGAGTCTGAGCAGCCCTTTGAAAGGTAAAAACACCTGACACAAGTGCAGGTCAAGGTTCTTCATTGTTATGTCATCACGAGTACAGATCTGAGGTTTCAGCTCCTCCAGTTTTAATTAATGAAGCTGTTTGTTGTTTTCAGTCTGGAGGAAGACTCTCAGCTGCTGCGTCTGGAGGAAGAGCTGCAGCAGGTCCGAGAGGAGCTGCAACAGGCCCGTAACCATGGCAACGTGAGTGTAATATAACTTGATGATAAGATTAGATGATTTTTTTTTTTATCAGGCTACTGCACTTTTTTTCCAATTTGTTTTAAAAAAAAATACTTGCTCATGAGTTTTGCAAATTAACTTTAAAGTAAAGTAAAGTTTCATGATTTTTTTGGTTCTCCAGGAGCTGCAGGAGAAATTGGCAGCAGCATCTTCGACCGCAGAGCGTCTGAGCGAGCAGAGAGAGGCGGAGCTTAAAGCAGCATTGGTCAGTGACAAACTGCTGCTTCTGTCCTAATAAAATACCTGAAAATATAAGTTTAGTGAAACACATGCATATCAGAACACAGCAAGCTCTTGTTGGTTTTGTTGTATAAAAACATATTTGTGTGTGTTCAGGCTGAAGCCGAGTCCAGATTGGTGTCCCTGCGTTCGGACTTCCAGGCGTCGCTGCAGGTTCTGTTTCCAGGCGTCTCTGTTGAGGTGGAGCAGGTCGGTGTATATTTGTTATCAAAGTACCCAAGCAAGACACTGATGGAAGGTCACATGACACTCAAACATGTGACCCCTCTCAGGTGTTCTTTCAAAATTAAAAGCTGAGATGATTTTAATTTGTTGAAGCACAAAATAATTATTCTGTGATGAGAAAACAAAACCTAAAATATAGGATCTCTCTCTTTATTATTATTATTATTATTATTATTATTTTTACGGTTCTGTTCCATCGTGTTCGTGTTAACAGGAAGTGTGTTTCCTCTGCAGAGTAATTGGCTGGAAGTCTTTACCCAGAAAATTCAGGAGAATAAAACCCAAGAAGAGAGCTCTCACTCTGAGGTAAAAACACAGCAGGATTCCTCCAAACACACACAGCTGCTCTGATATTTAATGATGTGTTTTGTTTTTGTCATGTGATCAGCTGCAGTCGAGGCTGAAGGACGCCGAGGAAAAACAGACTGAGCTGCAGTCAGAGGTCGATCAGAGCAGGAAGCTGCTGCAGGAGACAGTGAGACAAACTTTAAAACACACTCATCCACCTGTTTTATCTGGTTATAAATGATACTTAACCTTTTTTAATTTAATGGTTGTTGTCATTTGTTTGCCTCTCTTTTTTTTTTGTCTGACAGGAGGCGGAGCTTCAGGCTCTAAAGCAACGCTCTGAAGAAGAAGAAAACGTTGGAACAAAGAAACTGTCTGAGGCTGAGCAGCAGACAGAAAAGGTAATGTCGTATATCATATATATATATATATATATATGATATATACTGTATATATCAATATTGCTTTCAACAGTAATGCCATGAATAGTTTAACTTCAGGTAGTTCAGCAAACAGCAGAAACCTAAATACAATAAATACTGAGCAGCTTTGCCTTTAAAACAGCATCAGTTCACCTGCACACAGTGTTTCAGGTGCTCAGCAGGTCGGTTGAGCTGCTGCTGATATCTAAAAGGTTATATGAAATATGGTCGACATATCTGACTAATGACTAAACCAAAAATATTAGACTAATTAACAAATAACGTTGATTATTTTGGGGAAAATAAATAAAAAGTGTAAACTGCATGAATGCTGATTCTGCACATTAACAGTTTATGTTGTTTGGTCTCATGTTGCAGCTGCAAACATGCAGCTGCAAACATGCAGCTTCTCCTGTTTTCTAAAGAAATGCATCAACCTGTTGATGTTTGCTGCTTGTTGTTTGTTACGTGTCAGCTGAAGGAGCAACTGATGCTGCTGGAGGCTCAACTGGAGAAACAGCTGGAGGAGGCCAGCTTCACCCAGAGCTACAGCGAGGAGCTCGCTCAGGTCCGTCTGACACACGCCCACTTCATCACGTGTTCAGTTAATGTCATGAGCTGAACATTCATCACGTGTTCAGTTTATCACATGTTCATTTCATAACATGTTCAGTTCATCACGTGTTCAGTTCATCACGTGTGTTCAGGTGCAGTCTCGGCTGCAGTTGGAGCAGCAGCAGCGGCAGCAGCTGGACAGAGAGCTGCAGCAGGTCAGAAACATTCGACTGAGATCGAAGCTGAGCTGGTGATGTCATGATGATGTCATCAAACTTTTGTTTTTGTTTTTCAGGCTCGACAGGAAGTGTTGGCGCAGCAGCAGCAGCAGCAGCAGCAGGCTGATCAGACATCTACTGCTCCACTGAAGGTTTCTGTCTTCTTCATGTTTTTAGTTCACAGCATGATGACATCACTTCCTGTAGAGTACATGTGATCTGGTGTCTTTTTCTTCTTGGCTGTTCTGTGCAGGAGGTGAAAGTGGAGTTGAAGGAGGAGACATCAGTGTGAAAGGACGACTTCAGACCACTGCACGCACACTTCTTCTCCTTCCCGTCTTGTTGCTATGGTTACAGAGCCAACAACATCACACACATACCGTTCATGAGACAGTCAGAGCTCGGTAGACATGCTGTGAACACACATGTTAAACATGTAGAGTTTGTCCTGAGAAACATCATCAGCTGAAACTTTATCCTGAAGTCTTAGCTGAATGTAGGAATCAGTGTTTCTGCTGCTCGCTGTGATGCTTCAGGACAAATAAAGTTTTATTCAAACAATTTTTTTGTTTTCCATTGTTCTGATTTCTGCATGCAAAACCAAAAAGGCCCACAGACAAACTGTAGTGGACTTTTAATCTGTGTCTGTTTGGTTAAGACCAAGTTAAATTAAGTCTTAATGCTACAACTAATAATCAACAACAAATAACCTGTCGATAGAGAGTTAATAAATAGTTTATAACTCACTATAACGTAGCCATGAGCAGTAGTGGAAGAAGTACTCTTTTACTGCAGTAAAAGTACTCGTACAGTAATGTATGTAAAAATACTCCATTACTGTCTGAAAGGCTGCTGGTCAGTTTAAAATTATTTAATAAGGTTCCTGCACATAAAGACCATTTTATTACTGTCTGTTGTTCTATTTTTAAATGTCACATGCAAAGAATTCTGGGAAAAGGTTGAAATATTTAATGGAGTCTGTGACCTTTGACCTTTTTTAGTAAAAGTGTTTGCTGACTCAGCAGAGGGTTTGGCATTAAGTGTTCAATCACAGACTGCAAAAGACACAACTGATGAAAGCCAATTTTATTGATCAAGTAACATAAATAGGACAAATGTTTCACTGTACATACAACCTGGAACCCAAAATAAAAATAAATAGAGTCACAGCAATAAATTAAACGCATGAAATGGACCGATAGACTGTTAGCTTGAAGTCAGTGAGATGATGCTAAGTCGTGTCTGTCTCAGAGGACAACAGTGCAGTTCAATGGATATTTACACACCTTGGTTTTTTGTTTTTTACACATTTGTCATTTTCAGTAGCTTTCAGCTGATGTTTCATTTCACTAGTCTGCCTTCAGTTCTCATTCGTCTTTTCATAACTTAAATTACTTCAGCAACAATTAAAAAAAAACTAAGAAAAGCTAAATCCAGTGTCTGATTATTAAAATCCTTTAGTTACGTGGTACAACAGCACCGTCACAGCTATCAACGTTTCTTTAATACATGTTCAGTATCAAATACTTCAGCAGGTTACAAAAATATCCAACAGACTGTTTTTCTCTTCAGAGGACGACAGACCATCAGTGGACGCAGCAGCTCTCAACAGCAGGTAACTACAGACCCTTAACAGACCACCAACACCACAAAAGGCTCATTCAGTGGTTACCGAGCAGCTGGGATACTTTTAGCCACATTGAGGTTTTTATTTGTTAGACAGCGGTGAGTTTGGTCATCTTAACTCTTGATTGTGTTTTTATTTGCTGCTCTGGTGCTTCTCGATCTGATTTAAATCCTGGCAGTGAAAAAAAAGGTCTCTGAAAACAACTCAGCAACCAGGTTCTAATAAGAGGAAAAAACAGGTCTAAAGACTAATCTGATTCACTGTTTACTCTCATACAGCCATATGAGAGTAACACAGCCTCCACCAGGGGACCTGCTGTTACCACGGTAACCACAGGTGTTGCCCATCTCATCTGTGGACCTCCATGGCTACTCTTGGTGTCTCCAAAAACAGAAAGTGTTGAGAGCTGCTGTGCTGAACCTGTGGCCTCAGATCCACCGTGAGCTCTCGTGTTTCAGTCTCGTGTGCATACAATCACGGCCGGAGCGTCTGACAGCAAACGCCCTGCTGGAAGTGAAGAGGAAACAAACACACCTGGACACAAACGCTGCAGGTTCTCCGGCGTGTAGCCACCAGAGACGTCCTGATGACCACAGCTTTCATAGTCCAGCTCTGTGCCCCACCCACACACACACACACACACACACACACACACACACACACCTAAATAAAACAAGCAACAAAAACTGATGTAAACATTATTTTAGGAAAGCAAACAACACCTGAGACTATTTCGTCACGTCGCTGCTCTGTAACAGTTTGTCTGAAAGTGTTCCCTTTCCTTCTGATGCTGCCCGCTGGTTCGGCCTCCTGTTCCCGTTGCCATGACAATCAATAATGGCGAGAGACAGAACATACTTAACATCATACTTGTGTTTTATCTACATGTGTCGCAGCCTCTCGTCTACATGTGCGAGTGCTATTGATCATATATTTATTTACTTTGTACACTGGTGTGTTCATATCATTATCCACTAGGGGGCAGATGAGCCAAGCCATCCCAGAATATCTTTATGTAAACATAACTAGAACATGACACCAGTCTAGGTTCATAATTCTGATTTCCTGCATGACCTCAGAAATGTGACCAAATCATCTCCCGTCGAGGTTCATTTAGTAGATTTTCAACATCTAATCTTGAATTAAAGCAGCGCTCCTGTGATTTATCAAGTTTTTTCCACAAAGGAGAAAATTAAAAGGAGAAATTAAACAATAACTAAAGGGGCGGGGCTTAACAAACTGTTAATTCCTAAGCTAACGCTCTGGAGGAACACAGGTAATGTGGAGTCATGCACAAGTGAGCGTGGACGTAAAAAGCGCATTTTGTTCTTGCACATTAAGCCTCAGACACAAAAAAATACCAGATTCTGATAGGATGGAAGGTGCCCATTAATAATTGCATAATGAGGACACCTCACTTCTGAAAATCAATGTGCAAACGTTACTGCAACAGTGACAACGGAGTTCGCTGATGTATGACGAGAAAGTGAAAGTCAAACTTGATTAATTTTCTTTCCAATTACAGGAAAACATTTCATTGAACTACTTCTACAGACAACCAGTTTGAGGAGCGCTGTAATCTGTTAGCCAAACGTTGTTGTGTTTTTGGTTACCTGGTGACATTTTTAAACCCTGCTTAATGCAGGTTGATGTACAATAAGCTACTGGACACACACACAGACAGTGCACACTTGAAAACACACACAAACAGAAAACATTTTCCCTGACAGCTTCAGGTGTTGAAGGTAGACCGTCCGGATGAAAAGCGCTGCTCTTCTGCATCTACCTGAGCTCAAACTACTCTACTGCTGCTGGAAGTGTTGGAGTATCTTCACAAAGTTCTCCCCGTCGATGAAAAGAGTTTCGATTGCTAAATCTACAGACAGAAAGATCCCCATTCCCTTTTATCAGGTGTATGTACCCATGATTTAAGGTAGTTCAGGTGAAATCAAAACGAGAAAAGAAACCATCTTCACGTCAAGGCCGGTGTTTCGGCTTGATCCATGATTTCCACAACAAAAAGAGGAAAAAAGCGAACAGGAAAATGCGACTGCAATGCATCTGCGTAAGCAAGGCTTCTACCACTATGAGAGCTGGCGGTTGGCAAATTCGGGTTACTCCGATTCTGCGGAGAAAAGCGGCAACGGTGGCGGTTTGTTTGGAGGTTTTGATGTCACCAAGCCAAAAGAAAACACGGCGTTAGCTTTGACCCTTCGACAGGTCGAGTCCCGGCGACCTGCAGTGGGTCAAGACCCGAGTGCGAACGAACGTAGACGAAATCCAGCCCAGGCACAAATTTTTAACCCCCACCCCCCCACCCGAGAAAAAGGAAAACAAAAACTTTTGGCTTTGTGGTTATGTACACTGACTTCCTGTGGAGATAGTTTGATGTCCATCAAGTTTCCACAGACGTGCAGAACTGGGTGTTGGCGACCCGGCGCCGGGGTCAAAGGTCAGGGTCAAGTCATCGAGCAAGGAGGGGCAGAGCTAACCGTGTCAGTCTGTATGTGTGTGTGTTTGTGTGTGTAGTGATTCTCCAGTTAGCTTGATTTTCTAACTGCGTGGGTATGGACCCTCAACTCCATATCCATGCAACAGCTCCGCCCCTTCCCTCTAGCTCCACCCCCAGCTACTGGTGGACCTCGTTGGCGATCAGACTGTCCTCCCCTGACTGGAAATCCGCCTCGTTGATGCTGTTCCCTCCATTCAGCATCTCTTCATCCTGGGACGACCCTCGGTCCTCCTCACTGCTGCCGCCACCTGGTTCGTCCGAGTTTGGGTCCTGGAGAACCTGAGCGATGTACATCTGCTGCTGCTGAACGATACGAAACCACAACCAGGTCAACCAGGTCAACCAGGTTAACCAGGAGAACAAACACGCAAACATTCACTAGTGATTAAACATTAGTTAGTGGGTTAAATTTAGCTCAATGTCCACTATTTAAGACTTTTCTCCAGCTGATGATGACGACGACTGTATGATGAAGTTAAAGCTTCGCTAGTTTTTCTACAAAAATCAAGAACTAGCACTTTTTTGTTAACAAACGCACAAACTCAAAATCTAAAGCTAGTTAGATTTTGAACTACAGCTAGCTTCTAACAATGGAAAGTCTGTCTGATCCACAACACGTCAGCTGATCCACTCACCTGAGACTTGGTGGTCGGGGAGGACGAGGTACGAGCTGGACGTCCGTTCTCAACAGCGTCCACGTCGGTCTCCTTGGTGTCGATCTGATGAGTCAGCAACATTAATGTTTCATACATGTTTTTAATCCCTGCTGGTAAACAGGTGTGAAAATGCTCCACAGAATAAAAACGTTCCTGTACCTTGTAGTTGTGAGCGCTGAGGTACTTGAAGTGACCAAAGCAGACGTGAGACAGACAGACCACGATGGTGACGATCAGTACCACCAGAGTGAACATGGAGGTTGGTGTCTCAAAGCCTGACAGAATATGAGTAGTAAGCAGTTAGCACTTGTTAGCATTAGCAAAAAACTAGTTCATTCCCATTCAACGATGCATTATGAAGCACTTTCTTTGTGTGCGTAGATTTTTTAAAGCAGTTGTCCAGCATCAGTGACTGATGATGAGTCGACTGATGATTTGATGGTGATGAGGATTTCATATCTATCCAGCAATGGATGATTGTTTTTCTTGTGTAAAAACATTTGCTTTATGCAAGCAAAATGCAAACCTGAGGCTTGAAAACAGTCCACAAACAAATAGTGGTGGAAGAAGTACTCGGATCATTTGCAAGTAAAATTACCAACATAGCAATATAAAATACTTGATTACAAATAAAAGTCCTGCATGAAAAATCCTACTTAATTAAAGGTAGAAAGTATTATCATCTTGATGTGGGTAAAGTTTTGCAGTAACAGTACATAAGTATTGTGATCAGTCTGGTTTTATGCAAAGTTGGACTTTTTAAACGTCTTGGACGTTATTTAGCCTCGACTGACTATTTGGACATGTCCTGACAGACTAGATCGACACTTTGCACCAATCTTGAGTAACTTGGTTAAGACTCGTCTGGACTGACCTGAGATTTGGTTTGGACTCTTCCAGCAGAGGGCGGGGCTTACCTGTGCGTACGGTGGAGAAGAAGAGCAGCCAGAAGAGGCAGAGGATCGGTGCGGCCACCACCTGGGTGACAGCTCCAGAGTGGATCTTCTTGTCCAGTTTGGAGGGCAGGTAGGCGTAGTACATGTTGTACCTGTCCACCAGATGTTTCAGCAGCATGTACATCAGACCTGCAAGGGGACAGGTAAGCTGCTGAGACAGGACGTCATACACCGCTGGACATATCTAGCAGCTAGACTTCACACTTTGACTCGTCTCCACTGACTTGAGAATCAACCAGGATTTGACTCAGTTTGAGAGTGGACTTTAACTTGAACTTAAAAACAGCTCTGGCCATTAGTACTGATACATACTGATACTGCACTGTATTGATGTAGTACTGACACTGTAGTACAGATACCGTTACAGTAGAAGAGTTACTGTTACTAAAGTATTCTCAAGGAGATTAAATCGATCGCAGCTGGACTTGGTTATTTGTCCTTGAAGACGTTTCACCTCTCATCCAAGAGGCTTCATCAGTTCATGCTCGCTTGACTAGGCTGGGACTAGTCCAACTAGCTGGTGTAGAAACCCAGGTATTTAACCTCTGAGGAGGCAGTCACATGGCCAGTGATGTCATTGGCTCATTAACACTCCATGTGCCCAACGACAGTCGTTTAGTGACAGTCGTTGGGAACGTTCGAACGTTCGATTTATGTAGCAGGTCATAGTTATTTCCTTGAGATAACTATGACCTGGATGAATGAGAATATTCACAGACCTGTTACTATAGTACTTTATGACATGTAGTATGTATGACTGACCGAAGGGGACGATGATGGGGCAGGTGATGCTGTAGGCCATCACCACTGTGAAGACATTCATCATCCAGGCGTATGCTGCTCCGAACTGGAACTCGTAGGCCTGATGCTGAAGAAACAACACCACATGTTAAACACTGACACGCTCAGCAGTGCCCCCCTGAGGCTGTAATGTTTATCACACACCAGAAAACAACTGTTTGGGTGTTGCTAAAGACTTAAAGATAGACTCAGTGTTGTCGTATCACATGAATACAAACTGATCTCAGTCAGTGTCAGCGTCTATCCTCACCCGCTTGACGTTACGGCGGTCGGCGGCAGAGCGAGCCAGACACAGCCGGATCATGTACATGAGCAGACCGGGGATCCGCAGAAGGTCCATAGCGTTTCCGATGAACGCTGAGGCGATGACATAGTTGACGAAGAACGCTCCGTTATCCGGCAGGAAGACGCACCTGAAGGGGATGCGACGCCGCTGTTAGTACATCCTCCTACTAATCAAGCTTTATTGATTAAACTGAAAGTTCAAATGTTTAAAACATTACATACAAACATTTTAGACAATTTTTAAATGCAACTGCAAACTTGACTTTTTAAGTTTTAATTTACATCATGTGCACAAAAAAGGAGAAACTTTGAAAGATGACTCACTCAAATCTGACTGTACCGTCAGCCAGGAACTTCTTATCAAAGAGCCAGCGGAAAAAAACATCCAGACTGTTAAAACACAAACAAACATTTCAGTGAGGATGGCAGAGGTCAAAGGTCAGTCAGGGGCGGCTTCTTACAGAAAACTGTCATTACCTGCTGAGTCCGAGGGAAGGAAGCAGCAACACCATGAAGATCAGGAAGGTGTAACATTTGTGCATCGTCGTCCTGTTTTCTCCAGACCTGCAGACAGCAGACAGTGTTTTTGCCAATTGACTTGGACTTGTCTTGAGTTACTCTCAATTGACTGAACTGACTACAGTACTGATACTGTACTGTAGTACTGATGATGTATTGTAGTAGTTAAGCAGTACTGTAGTACTGCTACTGATGAAGAGGAGTGTCAGGAGGAAGCAGCAGTGTTACCTGGTCCAGTGAGCCTCAAAGAAGGCAGAGTAGTAGACGATGGTGGGCAGCAGAGCAGAGAAAGCCCAGAGCAGCAGAGTGGGGAAAAACTGAGTGACTATGGGGTTCTGTTCACAACAAACAAACAAACAAACAAACAATCATGTCATCATAGCCACAGTAAAAACAAGTCACTACCATAAACACGTGTGTCTGCTGCCTGATGGTTCAGAAACTATTAAATGGTGAAAGTTTGCTAGTTTTACTGAAGTTCTTTGTTCATACACAGTTAGCAGACAGGAGGACATGATACTATTTACATTTCACACAATACACAAGGTTAACATCTAGGATGAAAACTTAAAACTATGGAAATATTATGCAGTTCAAAGTTTGACTGACTTTGAGGAGGTTTAAGAGAAGTTGTAAAGGTTTATGTTTTCCATTGAGTGACTGGTTGTGGTTTCTTACGTTGAGATACTCCACCGGCTTGGTGACATTGAATTTGTCCATGGTGGAGATGATGATGGCGGGCGTGGTGAGGAAGAAGAGCAGGAGGAAGAGGATGCAGTTGATGATGAAGCAGCGAATCCACCAGGAGATCCCACCCAGAGAAAGGTGCTCCCTGCAGGACAAAGCACAACACATCAGCGGTTCTGAAAGGGTTTGTTTGTTTGGTATTATGGAGGTTTTAGGCGGGTGGAGCTTGTGGGCGTACCAGCGGACATTCTGCGGGTCGGGCGCATACGAAACGCTCCAGCTGTGAACGTGGAGAACCTCGCTGAACTGTGAAGAACGCGGTTCCTGATGACACCGACAGCCCTGCACCTGACAGGCATTAAAGTCCTTCAAAATACTGTGAAACAGAGGGGCGGGGTCAGATAGGGAGAGGGTGTGGCCAGAGAGAAGAAAGCAGGGTTATATATAGGGGTGGAGTCAGTGAATGGGGGTGGAGTCAGAGAGAAGGCGGGGTTAGAAAATTGTTTATTTTGTCAACCAAAACAATTCATCAACAACTTTTTATTTAAACTACATGAAATGGAAACATTTAAAATAGATTAAAGGTTGTTTGCAGTCACATGATTCCAATGACACGCTAGGGCCAGATGGAGGGCAGGAAGTGAAAAGCAAAATGGATGAGATGGAGAAAACCTTATATTGTGATAGTTTAGGTGATATTAAAGATTTGATAAAATCATCAAGAAGGCTGGCTCTGTACTTGGTGTCTGGCTGGAGACGTTTGGTACTGTGGTGGAGAGGAGGACGCTGAATAAACTGTTATCCATCATGGACAATGATCAGCACCCTCTCCATCACACAGTGGACAGACAGCGGAGCAGCGTCTCTCACAGGCTGCTGCAGCTCCGCTGTCGTAGGGAGATACAGGAAGTCTTTCCTGCCACAGGCCATCAGCGTGTACAACAACAGCTAAAATCTATTACGAGATAAAAGGTTTGAATGAGGTTTGTGATAGTGGTCTCCTATGCAGAACATCACTTCCTGCGCTCCATCTGCAGTTTGAACCATGATGTCAGAAACAGAAGAGGTGGGGTCATGTATATGGGCGTGGCTTACATGGCAGTCATGGCCTCATTCTGGAAGGTAACAAAGGCCATTCCCAGCGGTTTTGTGTGGACCTTCTCCTTCTCCTTCCGGTACTCCTCCTTCAGCTTGGCCTCCCTCTTGGTGTAGTAGCTGACCGCCTCTTCCTGCAACACAAACGCTAGCTGCTCAATCAGTATTATCAGCCGCATATGAAGAGATTCAATAAAATGAAGTTAAACTTCACTTCACGTGGAAGCTGTAACGGGGCCTATGAATAATGTTCTTCATTTCAGGAGTTAAACTGCCACACTACTACTTCACTGTAAAGTCCATTCTCAGTATATGTGCACTGGAGATCAAAGTGAGTTAGCAGGCGGGAGTGTACACCTGAATGAGGGAGTTCAGGTAGACGGGAGCTGTTTTAGTTGCTGTTGCCTGTGGAGGGACATGAACAGTGGGGTTTTAGGGTTAGCTTGAAGACCAAGCTGCTGTGTTCTGGATCATCTGCAGAGGTTTGAACATGCATGTGGGGAATAAGGAGTCTGTACCAGGAGCTGAGCTTTGTGCACACACAGGTAGAGTTTAATCTTCCTGATGTTGTACAGGACAAACTGTGCCGAGCAATCAAGGCCACACGAACCTGAAATGTTGTTTGGTCATCGATGTTGTTGTGAATTTGATCATCTACAAGCATTTAAAGTTAGTTAAAATAATAATTACACCAACAGATCATAACTTGTTCTCATTTACCTGCATCGTCTCATATAAAATCATAATTATATCTACAGTTTTGATTCTAAAATGACTTACATTATATATATATATATAATTATTGTATAATAATATAATAATCACATTCAACCTCTGTATTGTAAAGATAAATATCCAACTTCAGGTTTATTAATCTAACATTGGCTCTTCAAAAGCAAAAAATATGTCGAAACATATGAACGAACTGTTTTTGTTTGAAAAGCATTGAATTCAGTTCTTAACTGATAAAAAGCTAATTAACTGATGTTTTTCATATCAGTAAATTTACACATATACATATATTAGTGCATGTTGTATTTCACTTGCTTTCATTGTTTGGTGTTGTTTTTATAGGCGTTTTAAATCTTTGATACTTTTCTGATCCACACGTGGATGTTGTATTTAGGTGCTTGAGGAAAACTCAGTGTGTTTATAGAAAGCTTCTCCAAAACACTCGAACCCTAACTCTAACCCAGCTTAGCAGCCAACCACGTTTCTCCTTGTTGGAGTTAAAATGAATGTAAAACATGGATAATTGGTCAGTTTGACTTTGGTATTGTTCTGTCTGAGAACTTTTAGAACGTCCTATGGTTGAAAACTGTTGGTGTTCTGAGTTGTTTTTTTTGTTGCCATAGAGACAAGCTCAGTGTCACATGATTGGCGCTCGGTGTGAAACGTCACCTCCTCGCAGCCGGTGATGGCGCAGCAGCAGAGATGTCCGCAGGGTTTGGGGTTGATCATGGTGGGAACGTGTTCCTTCGCCATCAGGTCAGTGAAGAACTTCTTACTGCGCTCCGTCTTCTTCCTGCCAAACAAACAACCAGCAGACACGGATCATCACAGCTGCTCCGCATCGCTACGCATGGACGTCCTGCAGATCTTTAACAAGCTCTTACTGAGCTACGAGTCACTTTATTCACTCACATGAGGCAGGCGGCAACTTCAGACTTTCTTTATTCCTTCATAAAATATATCAATTCCAGCACGTTCAAGGCCTTGATTTTTTTCATCAAATTCCTTAAGCTTTCAAGGATTTCAAGGACCCATGGGAACTTTGTATTTTATCTATAAAATGTTTCAGGTAGTTTCAGGGGAATGTCGCTAGCAGCAGGTAACACGCAGCTGGAGAGTGTCCCAGCATGCACTGGGTTCGGACTATCTCACCTCTCGGCGTTCAGAGACATCAGTTTGGCCACGTTGTAGCAGATCCGAGCCTCCAGCACTGTGCAGTTCTCATACGCCTGCCTGAAACGACGGTCAGACGCAAACATGTTCACATCACAACAGAAACTCTGGAAACTTATCATTGTCAATATTATTCATATAAATATGAATAAATCTGACAGATAAAACACAGCTAACATATGTGTAAATTAAGGGAAAGTCATATTCCCCTTAATGTGTTTTTAAGGGGTTTAATTTTTGTTAATATCAGTTATTGTCAGTGACACTTTCCTCATGTACAACTACAGATTAACATTTCTGCAATAAGTCATGATTATAAAACAGCAGTGTGAACATAAGCAGAAGAAGAGCAGTGAACTCACTCAAAGTGCTGTTTGATCTGACTCTCCTCAGCGTATTTAGAGATGCCGTTGATGAATAAAGTGCGTTTCACCTGCAAGACACAGAACTGGGATTAAAACGACCAGAGGTGGCAGACAGGAGCAGCTTCGTTCCTGAAGAGGTGGGGTCATGTATGAACTTCTCTTATCAAAGTGGACCTGCACTGTTATACATATTATTTATTTTATTATTTATTGCACGTCACATTCACATATTTCCTACATTTCTTTGTCCGTAGCAGTAGTCCGTATTTCATTTCACATTTATTATTATTCTATTCTGTAAATCGATTTTAAATCTAATGTTTATTTCATTCTTTATTATGACATTACTTTATGTGTATTATTGCTGCACACTGGGCGGATAAACAGAGTCCTATATATCTATATATACTTATATGAAAACCTACATCTGCAAACTTAAGATAATCTGAGAAATGCTCCTTTACGCTCCGATTCTGTGACAGCTGAGAGAGAAATGTGGTGAAACGATTAAACACGGCGTCAACAAACTTCAGCACCAAATGCTCAAAGTTTCTGTTCTGATACAACCGGAGTATAATTCAACCAATCAGGATACAACAGGAAACTTTTGATGAGCTAAATGCTAACGTCAGCATGCGTATGTATAGCAGATATAATATTTATTATGTTCACTGTGTTGGTTTAGTGTGTTAGCATGCTAACATAGGTACAGGCAGGTATGTGGACATAAACCAAACATATTGGACACATTAACAGTTTAACCAGATGATGGCGCTACATGAAAGGTCAGACTAAACGGTGTCTTAGTGTCCTGAGCTGAGTGTTGTCCCACCAGGTCGTCCTCCTTGTAGTGCATCTTGGACGTGTGTCTCCTCATGCTGTATACGGTCAGCAGTAGATACATGAAGGCAAACGACGTGTGAAGCCACAACAGATTCGTCCTGAGAAGAAAAACACAGGCAGACATCTTTATGGCTCACAGCTTTCATTTAAAGTCTCTGTCTTAACAACAAAAAAGGTAGAAGTGGCTGAAAATGATTTGTGGAGGTTTGTAAAGTCTAAATCTGAGACACTGACAGACTCACCCAGACTTCAGGTTGGCTATCGTGGTGCGTCCGAAGCTGTAGGCGTTGTTTTCTGGAAAAAATAAAGTCATAAATGAATTAAATGAAATCATCACATTGTTTTTTGAGTTTGTTCTTAACGTTGAAAACTGCAGCTGAGAAAACAATCTCACCACAAGGTCCACTTAGTAACTGTTCATTAAGTTTGACTGAAAGCTGGAGAACAGCTACTAAATGGACCTGTAGTGTACGGAGACATTAGACCTGTTCTCCCTGTAAATCTTTGACCGATCGGCTCAAATGTGATGAATATTTAAATATTTTAATACATTCAAAGAGAAAATATTTTACATTTCAGTAAAAAACCCACAGAAAGTTTTCACTGTGTTTTATGACAGAAACCAGAAGTTTCATATTAAATCAGCTGTCTGCTCTGTGGATGATCAGCTGACTTTCACTTAAACTAGTTCAATGAGTTTTAAGAGGAAAAAAAACACACAAAAAAACTCCTTATTTATCTAAAAAGACCTTAATTTTCTAATAAAGCTGAAACAAAGCTAATTAATGTGTAAATTAAAAGGAAAGTCATCTACTTAATCTGTTAATTAAGGGTTTCTATAAATGAGGCTGGTAAATACAAGACACCTGTAGCTAACAGCTAACAGCTAATAACAGGTAATAAACATAACTCATGTTCAGTATCATGGAGCTGGATGAGACTACAGGTCTAAACTACCGGATCAGACTGACTCCAGGTTGGAACAAACGGGCCTACAGCTCCGTTACCTTCTTTAGAAGGAGGTCCAGGCGCTCCGCGGTTTAGGAAAGCATCTTTACTGATTATTCTGACTAAAATCAATCAGACACAAGGCGACAAGTTCAACTTCAGCTGCTTCAATAGAAACACACTCAACGACCAAACTGTAAGAAAGTCCATCCATCTATGTGGTTAAAATGTGGGAATAAAAACAGTCACAAGAGTTTTCAGAATTATATGTTGACTGATTGATAACTAGCTGGTACATAAGTATTGTGATCTTGATGTAGTTAAAGTACTGCAGTAACAGTACATAAGTATAGTGATCTTGATGTAGTTAAAGTACTGCAGTATCAGTACATAAGTATTGTGATCTTGATGTAGTTAAAGTACTGCAGTAACAGTACATAAGTATAGTGATCTTGATGTAGTTAAAGTACTGCAGTAACAGTACATAAGTATAGTGATCTTGATGTAGTTAAAGTACTGCAGTAACAGTACATAAGTACTGTGATCTAGATGTAGTTAAAGTACTGCAGTAACAGTACATAAGTATAGTGATCTTGATGTAGTTAAAGTACTGCAGTAACAGTACATAAGTATAGTGATCTTGATGTAGTTAAAGTACTGCAGTATCAGTACATAAGTATAGTGATCTTGATGTAGTTAAAGTACTGCAGTAACAGTACATAAGTATAGTGATCTTGATGTAGTTAAAGTACTGCAGTAACAGTACATAAGTATAGTGATCTTGATGTAGTTAAAGTACTGCAGTATCAGTACATAAGTATAGTGATCTTGATGTAGTTAAAGTACTGCAGTAACAGTACATAAGTATAGTGATCTTGATGTAGTTAAAGTACTGCAGTAACAGTACATAAGTATAGTGATCTTGATGTAGTTAAAGTACTGCAGTATCAGTACATAAGTATAGTGATCTTGATGTAGTTAAAGTACTGCAGTATCAGTACATAAGTATAGTGATCTTGATGTAGTTAAAGTACTGCAGTAACAGTACATAAGTATAGTGATCTTGATGTAGTTAAAGTACTGCAGTAACAGTACATAAGTATAGTGATCTAGATGTAGTTAAAGTACTGCAGTAACAGTACATAAGTACTGTGATCTTGATGTAGTTAAAGTACTGCAGTAACAGTACATAAGTACTGTGATCTTGATGTAGTTAAAGTACTGCAGTAACAGTACATAAGTACTGTGATCTTGATGTAGTTAAAGTACTGCAGTAACAGTACATAAGTATAGTGATCTTGATGTAGTTAAAGTACTGCAGTAACAGTACATAAGTACTGTGATCTTGATGTAGTTAAAGTACTGCAGTAACAGTACATAAGTACTGTGATCTTGATGTAGTTAAAGTACTGCAGTAACAGTACATAAGTATAGTGATCTTGATGTAGTTAAAGTACTGCAGTAACAGTACATAAGTATAGTGATCTTGATGTAGTTAAAGTACTGCAGTAACAGTACATAAGTACTGTGATCTTGATGTAGTTAAAGTACTGCAGTAACAGTACATAAGTATAGTGATCTTGATGTAGTTAAAGTACTGCAGTAACAGTACATAAGTATTGTGATCTTGATGTAGTTAAAGTACTGCAGTAACAGTACATAAGTATAGTGATCTTGATGTAGTTAAAGTACTGCAGTAACAGTACATAAGTACTGTGATCTTGATGTAGTTAAAGTACTGCAGTAACAGTACATAAGTATAGTGATCTTGATGTAGTTAAAGTACTGCAGTAACAGTACATAAGTATAGTGATCTTGATGTAGTTAAAGTACTGCAGTAACAGTACATAAGTATAGTGATCTAGATGTAGTTAAAGTACTGCAGTAACAGTACATAAGTACTGTGATCTTGATGTAGTTAAAGTACTGCAGTAACAGTACATAAGTACTGTGATCTTGATGTAGTTAAAGTACTGCAGTAACAGTACATAAGTACTGTGATCTTGATGTAGTTAAAGTACTGCAGTAACAGTACATAAGTATAGTGATCTTGATGTAGTTAAAGTACTGCAGTAACAGTACATAAGTACTGTGATCTTGATGTAGTTAAAGTACTGCAGTAACAGTACATAAGTACTGTGATCTTGATGTAGTTAAAGTACTGCAGTAACAGTACATAAGTATAGTGATCTTGATGTAGTTAAAGTACTGCAGTAACAGTACATAAGTATAGTGATCTTGATGTAGTTAAAGTACTGCAGTAACAGTACATAAGTACTGTGATCTTGATGTAGTTAAAGTACTGCAGTAACAGTACATAAGTATAGTGATCTTGATGTAGTTAAAGTACTGCAGTAACAGTACATAAGTATTGTGATCTTGATGTAGTTAAAGTACTGCAGTAACAGTACATAAGTATAGTGATCTTGATGTAGTTAAAGTACTGCAGTAACAGTACATAAGTACTGTGATCTTGATGTAGTTAAAGTACTGCAGTAACAGTACATAAGTATAGTGATCTTGATGTAGTTAAAGTACTGCAGTAACAGTACATAAGTATAGTGATCTTGATGTAGTTAAAGTACTGCAGTATCAGTAGTAACTGATATATTATTATATATGACATCATTATATTATTAATACTGAAGCATCAGTGTTAGAGCAGCATGTTACTGTTGTAGCTGCTGGAGGTGGAGCTAGTTTCAACTACTTTATATACAGTTAGATAGTTTAGTATCTGTGGCTGTCATGTTTCTCTAAGCAGTTTAAACAGACCAATCAGCTGCAGCCTCTGTCCTCTGGATGGCTGCTGATTGGTTGATGGTGTGGTGCTGTTGGCTCTTACCCAGCAGGTCTCCAGAGAAGTTAACGGGCAGGACAATGCCGACGGAGAGGACGCCAACCACGACCAGCAAGCCGATGATGTGTCGCTGGAAGGACAGGTAGTGCACAGCGTCCTCGCCACACTTCTCCCGGATCTCCTCGTCCCTGCAGAGACACGAGGACAGACCGGTCAAACTCACAGGCTGAGCTGTCAGCTGTGACTCGGCAGGTAAAGTCTGGTTACCATTGTTTCCAAACCAGGCTGATTTTTCTTCTAATGCTAGCGTGACTTTTTAATGCTGATTTTGCCTGTATGAGATTTATGGATTTTTTCTCCCAAGTTTATTCCAGCACATGTATGAGGGCTGTAAGACGGTGAGGTGTGCTGTAGGTGTGACAGAGGAGTTCAAGGTGGAGGTGGGACTACATCAGGGATCAGCTCTGGGCCCCTTCTTGTTCACTATGGTGATGGACAGGCTGACAGACGAGGTTAGACATGAATCTCTATGATGACTACGATGTTTGAAGATGACTCGGAGGAGGACGAAGCACTGACTCAATGCTGTAGTCTTCAGGCTTTCTGAACTTCACTCCGTATTTTGATGTCAGGAATATTATTTCATTGCTGTTTTTTGTTTCCATCTACCCTCATCTACCATTGGTCGTGTGATATGCTATTTCAGTACAAATATTACTAGAATTCACAATATACACACTATCACAGACTTCCCTGTATTTCACACATGGTCAGCCAGACACCAGGTTGTAAGCTTTGCTCGAGAACAATTTTACTTTTTTTTACATTTTATCACAGAAACAAGCTCAACCAGGAAAAACACTGAAACGTGCAGCATGTTGATTGGATGGCGGCGCTGATCAACGTTCTATCCTGTTATTTATTGATCAGATGAAAGGAAAAAACTTGATGAACACTCACTTTATTCTGAAGATGGCCGTCAGCCACGAGCAGAAACCCTGCAGCCAAACACAAAGATTCAACTCAATGTTAATATGACGTTAAATACACACACACACACGCACACACACACACATACACACACATACACACACAAAGATTCAACTCAATGTTAATATGACGTTAAATACACACACACACACACACACAAACACAAAGATTCAACTCAATGTTAATATGACGTTAAATACACACACACACACACACACACACACACACAAACACAAAGATTCAACTCAATGTTAATCTGACGTTAAATACACACACACACGCACACACACACACATACACACACATACACACACAAACAAACAAACAAACACACTCTCACTCACACAAACACACACAAAATCAAACACAAAGATTCAACTCAATGTTAATATGATGTTAAATACACACACACAAACACACACACACACACACACACACACACACGAAGATTCAACTCAATGTTAATATGAATAAATACACACACACACACACACACACACACACACATACACACGCACAAACACAAAGATTCAACTCAATGTTAAATACACACACACAAACACACACACACACACACACACAAACACACACACACACAAACACAAAGATTCAACTCAATGTTAATATGACATTAAATACACACACACAAACACACAAACAAATAAACACACAAACAAACACACACAGTCTGCTGTTTCATTTGTAACATTATATACATTGTATCATTTCTGCTTCTTTATGCCTAAATATGATGCTTGACTTCCCCACGCGGGTGAACATGCAGCTCAATATCATCACTTATCTCGTCTAGTGTGAAAGATGCTACGACAACAAGTCTCAGCGTCATGTGAGGAGGAGCCACGCAAAAAACGTGTGTGCATAAATAAGTTGGAAAATATCAACATCTTGGATAACAGCATGAAAAACAATATTGTGCATCCCTAGTTTATATTGAAAATATTTTAATTACAAAAGAAATAAATATTATAATATTTTATGTGTCCCACCTGCTGTCATTTAATTTAATTTAAATGTGATTATTTAATTTAATTTATTTAATGACTTCAGGACTGTTTTTTGTGTGCAGGTGAGGTCAGGTGAGTGGGCGGAGCCTCTGTGTCTGTGTCAGTCCATGTTTGACCTCTTCTGAGCTGTTCAGTGTTAAACGGGATTATGGTCGGCGGCGGCAGTTGACAGATTAAAACGGAAACCTGCTGAGCTGCAGTACGTCAGACACACTTCACATCCAATCAATGAGGAAAACGATGAGTAATTATTGGTAATTAGTTCAAGATTTTAATTAGATGAATCTGTGTCTAAACGCAAACTCAAATCTGCAGTTTGTATTTTCTCCACCAGGAGGGGGCGCCACATCATGATAATGAAGATAAATCTCCACTATATGTCAGTTACTTTACGTTTTAGTCTCACAGGTTTATTATTCATCTTTTGTTAAATGCTTTGAGCTCTTAAAATATTATTGATGACTTGATATGATAACTTTGTTTTGCTTTCTGTGTGAATGAGAGAGAAAGAAGAAGACAAACAACAGATCCTCACGTTGTCTCTCTGGTCAAAGTCCACGGAGCTGGAGACGGAGGTGAGGCGTTCATAGCGGTCGGGAGTCTCTGAGTGCATCGCAGAGGCAACGCTGTAAAAACAGACAGACACGAGTCAGGTAGCGGCTAGCCTTCGCTCTGACCTTTGACCTCAGCTCTCAGAGTTTAGTTCTTCTGATTCCTGGAACATTTTGGTAGAAAAACACAGAAGGTGCTAACAGCAGCTAACGGGATGTTTTCATCAATCACAAACACGGATCTCAGTTATCTAAAACATGACCAAACATTTAAAGGATCATTCTGCTGATCTGTATTTTTCTTGTAGTCAACAAATCTCATGTTTGGATCCAAACTTTAGATTTGTTGACTACATGAAAAATACAGAAAATCAGCAGAATGATCTTTTAAAGACAGAAACTCTGATCTGGAAACTTCTGAAGGAAACAGCAACTCAGCACAAAGATGATGCAGCTGTTTCCAGATGTGAGCTGCTAGCTGACAGGATGCTGGGTCTGTGTAGAATATGCTAGCTAGCTAGCACATCACTAGGTGGACCACATAGACACGCACGCACGCCGTTACCTTTTCACCGGTTCATAGTTATCTCTGTCTCGTCTGCGGCTGAGTTAACGTTTAAAATGGAGAGAAGTGTTAGCATCGCAACTGTTAGCATCACATTAGCCAACATCAAAAAGCCATCATGTAAACGCTGCACACACACACACAAATAGAATATATATCTATATATATACAAATATATAAATATATATAATATATGAGTCATGTGTTCATGTGTATGGGGAGTGATTAGTGCCACCTTCCACCTTCATGTCATTTCTGCTCTGTTACCTTCAACTAACTATGATTATTTTCATTATCAATTTATCTGCCAATTATTTACTCAATTAATCACTTATTCAATTAACTGTCTCAAAGGTAGCTGCAATGATTAATTGATTAGTTGCTAATTATTAAATTAAATGACTAATTCTGTTATTATAAAGATGAATGATAAAATGACGTTTCAGTTTTCATAAATTTTGGTTATTTTATATTTTTACGCAATTAATTCATGTGATTATTTATTTCATATTGTCTTTTTATTGAATGTTTAACACTTCCATACCAAACATACACATTTAAATTATATGCGTACGAGGTGCCAGAGCACTACTACACATTTCTTTTGATTTTGATCATATTAAGAATAATTCCACATCATCTTTAGTCTGTGTGGTCGGAGGCACTAATAACCCCCCATACTCACAGACAAACACAAACTGAAATAGAGAAGAAGAGGTTGTGTTAGTGCACCAATCAGAGAGCAGAACCCTGTTAATGAAACCAGAAGAAGATGAGGAAGAGGAAGATGTTAGCGGACAAACCAAACATGGAGGAAGCAGCAACATACTATTCCCGCTCCTCCAGATTGCTGAATCGCTTCTTCAGTCTTCAGGATCCAAACAGAGAGAAAATAAAGAGCTGCTGTGAGAGCCGAGGAACAAACATGTAAACATGTTGACAGCATGTTGCAGAGTTTAGGACGTTAAAAGCTAAAACCAACAACAAGCAATGTACTGTTGGACTGATCCCGTAAACATTACACCATGAATACAGGCTACAGAGTATAACTATGGTCTCCCTTCTTCAGCCTTGTTGTTTTTGAAAACAGCTTTTTCTTCTACATTTATTTATTTTGACCTCTCGTTCAGATGCAAACTGTCGTTTAAGTCACTGAAAATGGACTTTTGGAAAACTCAGATGTTAAGAAACCCTGTTTCAGTGTTGATGTGTAGACAGGAACGTTGGCCAGTTATGCAGTTAACTATGTTGAATTTGTATATACTGTAAATACTGTATATTTACTATGTAAATAGTGGTGGATAAAGGTTAGGGACACCCCATGCATGGGTGAAATATCACTCATAGGTATTCAAGTGTAATTTCATTTAGCCAAAATACTAAACAAATCCTAAAAAAGCCATTAAAAACTTAAAATTGTAAAAATAGATAAGACATTTCGGGTATTGGGTCACGAATGAAGGTTGTGCTTTTTATTAAAAGACAGTTTTTGTTGCCGTGCTTCGTGTCTACATGAAGCCAGCACATTGAGACAAAAATGGCTGAAAAAAGGAACCGAACGCAGGAAACACGGCTGAGGATACAGATCTCAGCTCTTTGTAAACTTTGTCCCCATTCAGATGAAAGGTGGGGCTGTGTTTTTTCATGCAGCACTAAAGTCTGTCTAGCACGCCCCAGTCTCCCACCCAGCTGTCAGCAGTTGCATTGTGGGTAATGTAGATGCTCAGTTTTCATCCTTTTTAAAAAGAACGTGCATCATAAATCTGATGATGTCAGAAAGTGAAACGATGACTCTGTTAACTACACGTAGTTCTCCTCCGGTCCAAAGGGTGGCGCTAACACTCCTGAAGAAGAACTTCTGCACTTTAGTTTCAACAATGACAGCTGACAACTATCCATAAACTAGTATTTGTGTAGCAGAGTTTCATGTCTGATGTTAAAGCATCAGTTTACCTGTCAGCGTCAGTGACCAGCGCCAGGCGGCCGTAGTCCCACGCAACCTTCCGTAGGATGGAAAAGACGAAGAGCAGCACCTAAACAACAACAAGAAGGACTTCCTGTTAGGAAAACACAACATAGACTAATTTAACCAGAAAATCCCACTAAAATACTGAATTCACAACGTGTCCATGAACTGATTCATTGATTGTTCCCTGAACTCAGACCGTTGTTACTAAACAGCAGCATGTGGGTCGATCCATGATTCTGCTGCTGTGATGATGCACAATTGATTTTTCCAACATTCAGTGAACACCACCTGTCAGCTGACAGAGAGAGTCACATGATTAAGTCAATGTTTAAACAGCGGCTTTACAATGTTTTTTAACTCAGCCCCCGCCTACAGTCACCCTCCGCCTACAGTCACTCTCCGCCTACCGTCACTCTCCGCCTACCGTCACTCTCCGCCTACCGTCACTCTCCACCTACAGTCACTCTCCATCCACCATCGCCCTCCACCTACAGTCACGCTCCACCTACAGTCACGCTCCACCTACAGTCACGCTCCACCTACAGTCACGCTCCACCTATCTAAACCACATTTCACTTTCTGCTGAAGTCATGTGACCTGACAGTTTGCAACACGAGATCAAACCTGACTGAAACGTGTGACTGTTACGATGTCGACGTCCTCTCCCTGAACCTGATCAGACTGTCCAGTTTGTCCACACTAGATCACAGTGGCTCCCCGCTCCCCGCTCCCCTGTATGTGTGTGTGTGTGTATCGCACTGAGCATGTGCAGTGGCGGTGGCAATAACTCACCAGGAAGCACATGAAGTCGAGGGCGAGCACAGTGGGCACGCCGCCGAACGGCAGCCCCTGCAGCACGGTGCTGCGGATGCGAGCCGAATAGCAGTAGGCTTTGGACTCGCTGTGGGCGGAGCAGTTGTCCTGCCCGCTGCACGCCTGGCCACCACCGAATATCGCCATGGTAACGATTAGCGCTCTGAGCATGCTCACTGCATGAAGAACCTGAGGAAGAAAAACAACACAGTGATGAAAGCAGAAATCAGACTACATTTCCCAGGATGCCTCAGCAGCAGCAGCTTCTTTCTCTGTGACCTGCTGATTTACCGTTGCCACGGTAACCCTGCCTGCAGCTGCTGACCCAGTTTTCATGCCTCATCAGGCGTTTGTCACAGAGCGACAGCGGCGGTGCCCCGACTGATAGCATCATTATATCACTACGCCCCGCCTCCGCCTGAGCAGACAAAGAAATATCTGCAATGCTGTTGCTATGGAAACACTGCGTTCAGATGCGAACACAATAACTGGAGAAATGAAGTGATGCTTTCATAATGTGTTTCTGGATGTTTTAAATTCCACTTCAGAGGTCAAATCCCTTCTTCTAGATCTGACATGAGACGCTGGTTCCATCAGTCTCCACACAGACATCACATTTCAGACTTAAATGATCACAAATACATTTCAAGACCTCGTGAAAAAGGTGAAGTAGAATCATCACATGTAATTTACTCAATGATGTGATCAATAATGATGATATACAGAGTTAAAATGAAAATAAAAGTTAAACGTTTCCTACTGGATGCTGTCAGCCCAACAACTTTGTGTCTAACCCCCTTCACTTCAATTATCTCAAGTGTTGCATTCACAGCTACACTGTTCACTTCACACACAACCTACACACTGAGCTATCCCTTAAAGGAGCTACACTACCAGTACACTGTAACACCAAGTAACACTAAGTTAAAATCGCCCATAAACAGCAACTGGCAATGGACTGATATAGTTGTCCAATCACCCATCCTATCATGGTCCCCTGAACGCACCACCTGCCATATTACAGATGAGTTTCATATTTGTAGATAATTTGACATTAAAGAATAAATTATCTCTGATTCAATGTTGGAAAACAAACATGAAAAATGTTTAAACTTTATAAAATTATGTTCATTATCAATTAATGATCATCTAATTTATGAAATGTTAAAAAAATATAGAAAAAATGAAGTTCACAGTTTTTGTCATAGTTGCAGTTAAAGTTTCAGCTCTACACTTTAGAAATGAATGAAATATAAAAATCATTGTTTATTTATTTCCTGTCTGTTAACTGAAAGAAAAATCATTTCAGTTCTGATCTGCTACCAATCAGATCATCAATAAATCAATGAATCATTCTCATAGTTACAGTCAGTGACATTCAGGTCATTTTACTTACATTTACTTTACTACTGATGTAAATGTAAATTTGGAAGCATATATCTTCTTCTTCTTCTCGTCCCGTTTCAACCATTTTCAGCGACAAACTGCTGATCTGATTCTGGGTTTCAGATACGACGACTGTGAAACTCAGCAGGAGAACGAGCTGAAAACAAGGAACGCTGCAGGTTGTCTCTGATTTCACTTTTTAACTAACTTAACTTTACCTTTTGTTTTTAAATTAAAAACAGGTGCTGATGTCCTGAAGCTGTGGACGACTTCACATGTCCTGGATGGACTAAATGTCTGATAGCGAAGTGAAAGGCCTCATTCAGGGACGTCAGACATTTTCATTTACACTTCTGCCTGCGAGTGTCTCGAATGAACCATGTTTTATTCTTGCTGTAATCATCCTCCTGTTCATACTTCATTAGATCCCTTCATAATACACTTACAATGGAAGTGATGGAGACTAAACACACAAACATGGATTTAAAGTTTATGTGAAGCTAATATGAAGCTTCAAATCCAGCAGATATGTTTCAACGTTACAGTGTTTTCAGAGCCAAAGTCCCTCTTTTTGTTCCTATACTTCCACCACAGCTCAACAGGGAAACACAAAGAGGGAATTTGATGCTAAACAGACTGTAAATGTGTCAGATATCCACTTGATATGACTAACTCACACTGATGAAGCCTCAGAGAAGCTTCACATCTACTTTAAATGACTGTGTGGACACACTGTGGATTTTAACCTCCATCACTGACACTGAAAGCACATTTGAAGCAGATCTTTGAACATCAGTATGAACAGGAGCAATGATTACAGTCACTGTTCATATGTTTAACACACTGGAAACATGTGAACTGCTCCTTTCAGTGAATCAGCAGCAGCTGAAAAAGCTGCAGTTCAAAGATAACAAGTGAGAGAGCTGATATCCACTTCCTGTCTTCAGCCAACAGGAAGTATGTCAGAGAAAAGGCGGGCTTGTTGTAGTGACAGAATTAATTAAAGACCTGCGGATTCATCGGAGAAACGAGACGAGACTGCGATGAACACACCGAAGCCGTTGACAGTGAGTCTGCAGCTCAGTGAAGTGAAGCAAGACTCTGAAGCCCAGACTGCCCCTGAAGGCATCAGTGTGTGAATGTATGTTTCTGACCATCAGTCCAGGAAATGTTTCAACATGATGACTGTAAAACACATTAATACTGATGACAGCTATTGATCTATTGATCAATGACATCCCTGTATGAGGGTTCAAACCACTAATCACTAATAAAATGAAATAATAGCCATTAAATTTGAGTTTAGTTACATTAAACAACAACATGTCAGGCATCACATTCGGCGCGATGGTGGTTGTAAACAGGAAGTGAACGGTGACCTGAGGTTAAAGTCTGATGTTTTGTGGTTGGCGCCCCCTCTACAGTTTACCTGGTACTGCAGCCACTACAGGCGGCGTCACTGTCACGTAAACATGTCGCTTTGTGGCTGATTCTGATGTTCTTCTCTTTAAGATAAGTTTCCAACTCTATCACAGACGTCTGCAGACAGACGTGAGAACATGATGCTCCTGAAGCTCTTATCAGTGTGACACACAACAACCCACCAACAGTCTCACATGTGCAACACCGTCTTATTAACAGTCTCATTAGATCACAGAACTTCTGTTGTTCCAGGTGGATTTTCTCTTCTTCTCTAATCTTTGATTTCTGCTGAAATATTGGATCATTTGAACATTTATTGAAATGAAACCATGTGAGAAGTTTAGAGGTAAAAATCACTATTTGGTGGAGCTGTTAACAACTCATAGACATCTGAAATGTGACCCGACTACACACTGCTTTTAGTAAGACGTCAACAGACTAAAAGGTTGAAACCACTGGTTTCATCTTTAACAATGTGTTGGATTTTAAAAGCTTCTTATATTATCCATTGAGTCAAATCTGCATCTGAACAGTAACTAAAGCTGTCAGATAAATGTAGTGGAGTAGAAAGTACTAGATTTACCTCTAACATGTAGAAAGTACTAGATGTACCTCTGACATGTAGAAAGTACTAGATTTACCTCTGACATGTAGAAAGTACTAGATGTACCTCTGACATGTAGAAAGTACTAGATGTACCTCTGACATGTAGAAAGTACTAGATTTACCTCTGACATGTAGAAAGTACTAGATGTACCTCTGACATGTAGAAAGTACTAGATTTACCTCTGACATGTAGTACAAGTATGAAGTAGTATCACATGGAAATACTCAAGTACCATAACATTGTACTTCAGTACAGCACTTGAGTAAATGTACTTTGGATATTTTCTGGTACCTCTTTTAAATACATTTTTATAAAGTGGCTTTTAATTGCAGTTTTTCTTTTGTTGTGTTTTATTAATTAATTAATTAAGATTTTTATTTATTATCTATGTTCCCATTTCTTGAATTGCACTGTGACTAAACTGCTACATAAATAAAGGTTATTATTATTAAAATGGTGATAACTATGTTATCGTACGATAAGTTGGTAGTTGTTGTGACCGGCCTCAACGAACGAACACTGGCGTTACCATGGAAACAGAGCAGTAACATCTGAGCATGTTGTTTTTAGTGACAAACAGACTGTTTCTGCATCCATAATGGCATACTTCTACTACGTAGCATGCAGTATGTATATATCATACTACTTCATCTGTCAATGCTCATTGGTCTGTGATCATGTGATCTTGGTCTGTGCAGAGGATTGTGGGTGACAACAGCCAGAAAAGCTGGCAGGCTCCTTGTGGGACATCCTGGTGGTATTGGGGCGGACTAAATCATTTTTATTAACGCACCTCATCTCACCTGACATGATGAAGGTCTGCGCGATGCACGACTTACAGAGTCAATGGGTCCAGTACGTATACCTCCGCCATGGCAATGAGGTCCAGGCTAAAAGATTGTTTAAGAAGTTAATATTTAAAGCTGAAACTAATGATGGTTTCATTTTGATTCTGATTAATCTGCTGATAGTTTTCTCAATTAATTATTTGGTTTGTATTATATTATGTTTCAAAGGTCTTCGGTTGATGGCTAGAGTATGTCAGTGGGCGGTAACAGAAGTTATTTGGTTTAAATGTGCAGAATTGTTGGAGTGGTCCTTTAAGGCCGGCGGCTATAATGATGCTGAACACACAGACAGTAGCTGTGTTACAGTGATGTGATGTGTGGAGCAGCAGGTTAAAGGTTCTTATCTACGAACTAAACGTTCCTGTTTGAACTTTTTATCAGCTGCTCCAATAACAAACTGACAGCACGAACCTCTGATCAATCAACCATGATTGATTCTGAGCAGCGAGCAGCCGAAGAATCAATAATCAAAGATTAGAGAAAAAGTCCAAAAGCTGAAAACAGATTTGTGTATCAGAACTTTGTTTCTTCTTCTTTCCTCTCCCATTAATCATCTCACGACCCCTCAGATTTATCTGGTGACCCTTTGGAGGGCCCCGACCCCTAGGTTGGGAACCACTGGACTAAACTATCTAACTGTATATAAAGTAGTTGAAACTAGCTCCACCTCCAGCAGCTACAACAGTAACATGCTGCTCTAACACTGATGCTTCAGTATTAATAATCTAATGATGTCATATATAATAATATATCAGTCACTACTGATACTGCAGTACTTTAACTACATCAAGATCACTATACTTATGTACTGTTACTGCAGTACTTTAACTACATCAAGATCACTATACTTATGTACTGTTACTGCAGTACTTTAACTACATCAAGATCACAGTACTTATGTACTGTTACTGCAGTACTTTAACTACATCAAGATCACTATACTTATGTACTGTTACTGCAGTACTTTAACTACATCAAGATCACAGTACTTATGTACTGATACTGCAGTACTTTAACTACATCAAGATCACTATACTTATGTACTGTTACTGCAGTACTTTAACTACATCAAGATCACAGTACTTATGTACTGATACTGCAGTACTTTAACTACATCAAGATCACAGTACTTATGTACTGATACTGCAGTACTTTAACTACATCAAGATCACTATACTTATGTACTGTGTTAGTTAATTAATTAAAAAAACAATCAGATTCAAATAAAACGAGTAATTAAAGGATCAGGTGATCAGGCTCAGATATTGATGAGTATTGATCAGTTAAAATGTTGAGAAACAAACTTCTGATCACAAGCAGCAGAGTTTATTGTAAAAGTGGAGGATCAATGAGTTGAATCAGGTAGTTGATCATGTTTCAGCCTGCTGTCTCAATAATTGATCACTTTAATTTGACCTAAATCTGTCACCACGGAGACGCTTCACAACACAGATACTGATGAGGCTGCAACTAAGGATTAGTTTTCATCAATGATTTCTATTGATTATTTTCTGATTACTTTAAACTGTTGAGTTCAATGACTGTCAGAAAGTAGGATTCAAACATATCTGGATTTCTGTCATAAAGAATATAGAAAGATAATGTATTTATTTGCTTAAAAATAACCTGAAATGATTATTGATTATCAGAACAGTTTGTTCAGATGTTTCAGATGTAAACTTGTAGTTTTATTTTCAGACATTTCTGTGACTAACAGGTGATCCTCAGAGCTGCAGGTCCGACTGACTGACCTGCTTTCTGACTCACACTTAAAGGAGCATTCCGCTGCTAACTGACTGTGACTCTGTGTTTTAGGACTTTTCTCCGTGTTTGTCCTGGATGAAGCAGCGGCCCTGCTGCACCTGCAGTCCGGCCTCAGCGCCTCCGCACACGGCGTCGAAAGAGAAAAATGATCCGACATGAAAGCGACGCAGAGCAGACAGATGATGCAAAGATGTGCGCTTATGTTTAATGAAGGGAAGCGTGTTGGAGGTGAAATCACCTTATAGCTGCAGACAGACAGGCAGGCAGACAGGCAGACAGGCAGACAGACAGACAGACAGACAGACACCTCGGTGTGTCCTCTGCGTACACATTATATAACCCCCCCCCCCCTGCTCCTCCCAAAAACCCCGGAGCCGGATGGATGCTGCCCGGGTGGAGACAGCGAGCCGGAGCCGCTGACAGGCCACCGGAGAAGGCTGCAGCAGCGGCCTGTCCGCCGCTAATCAACCCGCTGAGGAGATCAAACAAAGCCGCCTTATCAGAATAAAGCCGCGTAATCAATAAACCCAATTAGCATAAAGCCTGTACCTGTAGCCGCTGGTCCGCTCCTGTCCAGATAAATGTCTCGCTTCTCTGCAGAAAACCTCCCGTTAAATCCTCACTGACGCCCCGCCGCTCCGGCCGCGTCCTGCCGCAGCGCCGCCATCCCAGAAACAGAAAGGCTGATTCAGGCCCGGAGGGGGGGAGAGGGTCACGGGGAGAGTCAGCCGAAGGAGAGTGTCCCTCTGCCGGCCGCTGAGTCTGCTGCGAGCCGCTGCTCCTCCACCGGTTGTCGATGCTAAAATGGAGGCGGTCTCTCCGGGAATAGAAGCAGAGCGGAGCCGCTGCTGCCGCCGGGAGGAGGAGGAGAAGAAGACGGCGAGTCCGAGAGCCGCCGGCAGGGGGCGCCGCGCAGGATTTACTGGGGAACTTAAAGGTCCCTCCAGACATGAAGACTGACATGATTAATACAAGCAGAGTATTTAAACACATCTTAAAAACTCTGCTTGGATTAATCATTTCTGTCTGACAAAAAAGGTTAAATAAATAAATCTTAAATCTTAATCAAACCGTCAACTATGTGATCTAATAGTCAGGTGTGACTTTCATGAACTGTCACACCTGACTTCACGTTTAAAATAACTAAATGCTGCTCCTGATCTTCTTAGTATAGTAGCAGCCTTAGTAGACGTTTTTCTGTTGGACTTGGAGAGTGAATGAATGGAGAGTTTCTCCAGAGATGTTGGAGTCTGAAGATGACCGGTTACACGTACATGGTTACACATCATTTATGATGTGTTACCATAAATGGGCACAAGAGGGCGCCAGCAGCTCATCACTAACAACAATGAGGTCACTAAGTTCCTTCAGACATCATTCATTGTGAATATTGTGTTTTTGTAACTAACAGTAACTATTTGCAGCATTGATTAACGACCACCAGCAGCTATTTATTACTTCATGATACATTATCCACGTTGTAAAAATAAACCCACTCCTTCACGTATGGTGCATGAGGTTTGAGGCCAAACATAATGTTTTAAGATAGATAAGATACAGCTGGCGTACCACTGGGAGAATTTACATGTTAAAAAGAATTAAAAAGATTTCAGTTTGGTCCAGTGAAGAAAACAAATATTGATAGCTTGGAGGGAGGTGGAGGTTTAAGTTCAGTTTTTAATGTAAATGTATACTGTGACTATGAACAGAATACCAGATATATGGTATAGGTATGGTACAGGTATGGTACAGGTATGGTATAGGTATGGTATAGGTACGGTATAGGTATGGTACAGGTATGGTATAGGTACGGTACAGGTATGGTACAGGTATGGTATAGGTATGGTATAGGTACGGTATAGGTATGGTACAGGTATGGTACAGGTATGGTATAGGTATGGTATAGGTACGGTATAGGTATGGTACAGGTATGGTATAGGTATGGTACAGGTACGGTATAGGTATGGTACAGGTACGGTATAGGTATGGTATAGGTACGGTATAGGTACGGTACAGGTATGGTATAGGTATGGTATAGGTACGGTATAGGTATGGTACAGGTATGGTATAGGTACGGTATAGGTACGGTATAGGTACGGTACAGGTATGGTATAGGTATGGTATAGGTACGGTATAGGTACGGTATAGGTATGGTACAGGTATGGTATAGGTATGGTACAGGTACGGTATAGGTATGGTACAGGTACGGTATAGGTATGGTATAGGTACGGTATAGGTATGGTACAGGTATGGTATAGGTACGGTATAGGTACGGTATAGGTACGGTATAGGTATGGTATAGGTACGGTATAGGTATGGTACAGGTATGGTATAGGTACGGTATAGGTACGGTATAGGTACGGTATAGGTACGGTATAGGTATGGTATAGGTATGGTACAGGTACGGTATAGGTATGGTACAGGTACGGTATAGGTATGGTACAGGTATGGTATAGGTACGGTACAGGTATGGTATAGGTACGGTATAGGTATGGTATAGGTACGGTACAGGTATGGTATAGGTATGGTATAGGTACGGTATAGGTACGGTATAGGTACGGTACAGGTACGGTATAGGTACGGTACAGGTACGGTACAGGTATGGTATAGGTACGGTATAGGTATGGTACAGGTACGGTACAGGTATGGTACAGGTATGGTATAGGTATGGTATAGGTATGGTATAGGTATGGTATAGGTACGGTACAGGTACGGTATAGGTATGGTATAGGTACGGTATAGGTATGGTACGGTACAGGTATGGTATAGGTATGGTATAGGTATGCTATAGGTATGGTACAGGTATGGTATAGCTACGGTACAGGTATGGTATAGGTATGGTATAGGTACGGTACAGGTACGGTATAGGTATGCTATAGGTATGGTACAGGTATGGTATAGCTACGGTACAGGTATGGTATAGGTATGGTATAGGTACGGTACAGGTATGGTATAGGTACGGTACAGGTATGGTATAGGTACGGTATAGGTATGGTACAGGTACGGTATAGGTATGTCTGTTTGAACTGGAACAAGAAGTTACTGTTTTCAAAAAGGTCCAACATCAATATACACGATGAGCAAGTTTTCACTTTGACTTGCAGAGTGAACTCTTTATTTATGATCATTTCAGTGCAGACTGTATCAATGAATACTTAAGGAGTTGATTTATCGATGACAGTTTTCTAATGAGATGTGTGATAATACATACATTGTGTCATAATAATACATACATTGTGTCATAATAGTACATATATTGTGTCATAATAATACATACATTGTGTCATAATAATACATACATTGTGTCATAATAATAAATACATTGTGTCATAATAGTACATACATTGTGTAACATTGTGTCATAATAATAAATACATTGTGTCATATTGTGTGACCTGTGTTGTAGTTA